>OX328132.1:61898579-61936079 GCA_946811695.1 Gonocerus acuteangulatus | reverse complement strand
AAAAGAGTGTTGGTCTGCCGGCCAAGGTGGCAGCCCCACTAGCAGACTTGGTGGCAAAGATTAGGGGTCTGAGTCACCTAAAACCAATCCCTACTATTGAAGGAAATAGCCGGACTTCTTAAAACAGAAGAGGGTAATTAGGGCCCTCTGGGAGACCCTTCCAGGCCTCTCCTCTGGACCAACCATTGGCGAAAAAAGTTTAACCCAACTACTACAAATGGTGGTAACAGGAATTGTGTACAAGTAATGACTGGAGCTGAACCCACTAGTGTTGTTCAATACCAGGCATTGAAATCGATAAATCAGAGTGAAATCCATACCTTTACTTCTGGGTTCACTTTGGAGCATTTTACAACGCCTACAAAAAGGCCCAAGAAGAAGAAGTTATGGAAAGGGAAAAAAGCAGTTTACAGTTATGCCAGCAATCGATTTACAGAAATTCCCGAAGTTTATAATAATAAGCTCAGTGAAGGGGCATTCTTTTATGAAAATCTCCCCATTCTATATTAATAAATTAAAATAATAGGATATGTCACTGGATTAAACAAAATGTCAAATGTTGCCTTGCTCATTCAAGCGAAAATTAAATCACAATTAGATAAAATTATGAAAACAAGGACACCGGGAGTATTCGGTGTTAAGGCAGAGTTGCAGAGGATACAACGTGAGAGAAGTCAGAAATGTTATTTCACAATTACCCCTTCCAGCCATAATGTTAGGAGATTTCAATACAGTTAATGTTTTCCTGGGTTTGAGGAGAAGCAACCCTCTGGGGCATTTATTCAATAATACAATGGAAGAGATGGACCTATTGGTCCTCAACAATGCATCGCCAACCTGTTTTTCCGAATCCTCAGGAACATTGGATGCTATTGATTTCTCGATAAGAAGTTTTCTCTTACTTTTTATCTTCTGTGGGAGGTTCTGGACAATCTTCACTGATCCGACCCCTTCCCAATATTGGTGATCCTTGCTGAAAGATACTGGGATAACAGAAAGCCAAATAAGTGGACAATCAAAAGGGCAAACTGGGACGCATTTTGATAATCGTTCATTCTCCCTGACTCGGTAGAATCCATGGATGAAACCCTACAAAGAATCATGGAGGCCATTAAAGTCTATCTCACATGCCTCTTCTCACTCTAAGAGAATACCTGTTTCCTGGTGGGATGAGGAATGCAAACAAATTGAAGAAAAGAGACTCATGGGCCACATAATATGTTAAGTTATGTTAATATAATGTTAACATATTATGTTAGTACTATGATGCCTCCAGAAATGAAAGTCAAAGTTTGGAGAAAAGTATTAGCCATAGGTGGAAGACCCTAAATTCCTGCTCTACTAAGTGCTGGAGTGTACATTAATGATCCATTAGAAGTCGCAAACGTGTTTGCAGTTCCTCGAGAGCTTCCTTAAAGAAAGAATATTTAGAGTGCGAATAAGTGATGCCCTGTCATCGCTAAGTTTACAGGAAAACGGAATCCCACAAGAATCCGTCCTCCGTACGTTCTAGAGTTTGCAGGTCGCTCTTGGATGGTTCTGTGGTTACCTTCAAAGACAGACATAAATTCCTTGGACTTATAATGGATGCGCAATTGAGGTGAATCACATTAATTACAAAATCCAGAGGTGCGAGGCATCCCTTTGAATCCTTAAAACATTGTCCAGATTCAAGTAGAGTGCCGAGAAACTGAAAATAATGGCCAGTCCTTATATATCCACTAGGAGAGAGACCTCCAAGCTCTAACACCATCCAACAAGCCAAATTAGAACAATTTATGAATATCGCCAAATCAAACTTATATATGCAAAAGAACTTAGACAACTGGTGCTGCATTATTTTAAATAAATATGTATTGTAATTGATAAATCATTGTGACATAAATTACTGAAGTAAAAGTTCAATAAAAAATTGATGTAAAGTTATTAAAAAAAATAGTACACATATATTTTACCAATTTCAAATACAAAAATCAATCCGCGAATGACATCGATCAGATTACGCAATCTGGAAGTGCAGAATAGAAAATTTCATGTGTCAGAACCCATAGATCATGAAAATAATGGTGGTTCTAATTATTATTTATCAAAGTCGGTCCATTTTTAAGGTCAAGTTTGTTAACCAGTAAAATCTGCCCATGGGTATTGTTTTCTGGGAAAAATATACGCAAAAAAAAAAAATCATAGAGCTCACATTTTTGTGTTAATAGGCTAACAAGTACACTTTTTATAGGTTTATTAACATGGTAAATCACCATTTTTAAAGCGATATCTGAAACAGATTTCGAGAAAAGTGAATAGTTCAAGTCATCAAGTTGTAATACCATGAAAAAAGGGGAAGGTGAATGCTGTTTATACCATTTTTTTTTAAATAAAAAATGTCTTCTGTGCAGCCCATATTGTCTAAGTTAATAAATATATACAGGAAACTGGGTCAGCAGACCACCCGGAGATTGAACTTCAGTTGCAACTAAAAAGTTCTTCTTGATCAGGTCCGATTCCCCACTCCTTTGGCAAAATCCTTCATTTTGTGTTTTCTTCGTGATTTTCAATTTTTCATTAAATAAGTAGTTATTACATCGAAAATATTTGGTCTTAACACATTTTGAATAAACTTTTGTAAAGAGCCTATAAACCATGATGAATATTAAGTAATATTTAAGATATGAACAGTACAAATCTAAGCTTAATTGAAATGATTTGACCAGAAAATTAAATAAAAGTTGACATATTTCTAGAGAAGTTTGGAAATAGTTAAATCCCTTAAAAACTTCCTTATTTAATAATATTTCAGATGGTATAGCTACATCTCAAATTATGTATAATGTTCGTTTCTGGATTATTTTAATTATTAGAAATATATATGTATAAAAATAGAGGGTGATTCAGGCCTAAGTAGCCAAACTCAAGGAAGTGGTTCTGGACATCATTTCCAAAAAAAAGTTCATTTCAAGTATGGTCCGATTCCGAAGGGAAAAGTAGTTATGTCCAATTTTCTGTTTTGTTTTTTTTAACGTAGTCATGTTTTTTATTGAATAAGAAAGGATTGCTCAAAAACTGTTCAAGATGATTAAATTCTAAGTATGACATCGTAAAATAGACAAAATTTCTTTAATAATTAAATTCACAAAATTCATTGAGAGAACATACTTTCTGGATGTCCAATAACCCGCTCCTGTTTTTCTGGATGAATCAGACGTTTCTTGCAAATTCTTTACTCAGCCCCCTAAAGAACTACAGATTCAATACTTACACGAAAACTTCTATTTAGTAAGCATTAAATCTATGCAAATGAAGTCACAGTTTATTTAGGGGTAAATTGAACGATTGGCCCCCTTTTGAAAAAAAAATGTGGAATGTAGTTTTGGTACTTGTGCGAAGAAATTATAAACTATTCATTCTTTTATTGGCCAACCTGTGGGAATCCATTTGCAGTCGGAAAGCAATAAAAATTAACCCTTTAACGCACAAAACCTTTTTCTTAAAAACAGTTTTTTTTTTTTTATTGCTTCCTGACTGTACAATGGATTCCCACAGTTTGGCGAACAGGAAATGAATAATTAATAATTTTGTCATACAAGGCATTTGAAAGTATCAAAACTACATGCCACATGTTTTTGACAAAAGAGATCCAATCATTCAATTTATCCCTCAATAAACCTCTACTTATTTAAATAGATTTAATGCTTACTAAATGTAGAAGTTTTTGTGTAAGTATTGAGTCTGTAGTCCGTTAGGGGGCTGAGGAAGAAATTCACAAGGAACCTCTGATTCAGCGAGAAAAACAGAAGCACGGTATTGGACATCCAGAAAGTATCTTCTGTCAATAGATTTAGTGAATTAAATCACTGTTTTAAAAGGAAATTTTGTCTATTTTAATATGGCATAATGAGAATTTAATTACCTTGAATGGGTTTTGAGAAACTTTTTTTTATTCAATAAAAAAACATGACTACTTTAAAAAAAAAACAGAAAATTTGATATAACTGCCTACATAAGGATCATTAAAAGTATATGATTTATCTTCCACACCCTCTACCACCCACCTTAGCCCAAAACAAAACAAAAAATCTTCTTGGTTGAAAAAATTAAATAACGCCATTTAAAGCTGCAAGTTAAACATAATTTAACATAGCTACTTTTCTTCGGAGGAAAGTGATAACACAAAAGAAAAAAAATTCAATTCTTAATAAAATTAAAGTTTCAATTCTTAAAAGAGTTTAAAATTTAACACTGGACGCATACATATTAAAAAAAAAAAAAAAAAAAAAAAAAAAACTTCTTCTAATAATTCCTGACAATCAATTCAAAAACTTTTCAGAGGTTTGGCCCCTTGCAGCATTACAGGCATCACATTGCACATTGACAGACAGGATGGCATTTCTGCATTGCTCTACTGTAATCTGTTCCCTGGCCCATCTGATGCAACAAATGAGGTACTTCCTTGAGTCAATGGGCTCCCTTAAGACCAAATCTTTAATGTGTCCTCATGCTAAGAAATCCAAGGGTGTGAGATCTGAAGATCGAGCTGGCCAAGATACCAGCTCGCCACGTCCTATCCAACGCCATGGATGGGTACTCTCCAACCAATTTTGTGTGGGGAACCCATTGACTCAAGGGAGTACCTCATTTGTCGCATCAGAAATTTATGAAATAATGCCTATTGACGATTGTGTTTTAGTTTTTTGAGTTTTTCTCGGAAACAAAGAAACAAGAAAAATGCCAAAGGACTTTTTTTCTTTCTTTTTTCATCCTGCATTGATTCCTAAAGTTTTGCCATTTATTTTGGGTACACCCTGTGTGTATATATACATATATTTATATATATATATATATATATATATATATATATATATATATATATATATATATAGACAGAAAATGACAAAATTATTTATAACAAAAAGGTATTTTAATTAATGCAATGTATTTTTTTTAAGGCATGTCAACCTTAGGGTCAATAACACCATAAAATACGTGTAAATGTATTTTTGTATAGCAATATAAACATTTATTTTTGTGTAGCAAAATATTAAACACATCAGCATTTATGAGAACCACCCTGTATAAATCAGTCTATAATTTCATAAACCCCTAGAAACGCCCAAAAAAACTGAAATTATCTAAACTATAATACTGACTTTTATGATAATACATTCTCCAATCACTGGATTGAACATTTATAATTTCATCCAGCAATTAATACCTTATCACATTTTCACAACACCATAATAATAGTGTTAAATGATAGTGTGTAATGGTGTACACCATATATTTATATAAATCATTTGATCCAAGACATTATTTTTTAAAAAAAAGATTTTTTCCCTTATTTCTTATTTTTTGTCATTTGAAGGAAAAGGAACTTTTTTATTTAGGTTTTATGGTTTATACCTGGTTGAGAGAAATGAGGTTCTGTTTTTTGTTTATTTTTATTTTGACTAGGAAGAGAGGATATTGATTTTGAACATTTTAGGGTGGCAATAAGACAAGCTTCTTCAACAATATTGGATGGAGAGTCGCCGCTGCTGTTCTATTGTTAAAAAAGGCTGACAGTTAGGAGACCAAAACTCAGTGGAGGATGATTTATTACTAAAAATTGTAATTGAATATATGTCCAATAATTAGTTTGACAGACATTATTTTTAGATACAACTGCAACAGAGCAGAGGATTGGCCCACATTCAACAACTCATTCAACAAAGTATCACTGTCCAAAGTAAAATTTATTCAAAATCAAAATTTCTTCTAACACAAAATCACATAAATCCAGCTTTAGTACCAATTATTAAACAGCTAAAGTAGGAGTAATTACCTACAGAAATATAACAATGTACTGAGAATGTATATCAAGTCTTCTGACTACTAGTTACCTTATTCCTGGTACTCTATGCATATCTAATGCTGATCGTGGCCTTGTCTCAGGTGTACAAGAAAAACTTCTTTTCATAGAATCATAATCATCACTTATCTGTGCATGACACTCATTAACACCTGAAAAATCAAATTTATAACAATCCCTTAGCAAACTTTTATTTTAATCATTGAGTTAATATCTTCGTGAGTGTTTACGTGTGTATGTATATGTGTTCATTAACAGTCACATATGAGTTTGTAATGCAAACGAATGATTAATTGTTTTTAAATCAGCAATAAGTAAGTATTTATTTATAGTTCTCAGAAAGCGCAAGAAGGTATTCTCCCCATCGTGTAAGTATACCTCTTCAATGAAATTGTTTCTCAATAAAACAAAATTTAGCCATCTCCTAATATCATTTTATAACATAAAACACTTCATTAATTTAAAGGAAAAACTTATTGTATCAAATATTATCAACTCAGTTGGGAAGTACTGCCACCTAATAATAATTTCATTTTTCCCCAATAAAGAGTACTGTAAGTAAAATGCAGTTGTCTTATACATATTTTTGTCACTTGGGCTTTGCATTGCTTAATATAAATTATTTTTTCCATGTAATCGTAAGTATAAAAAACTTAAACATTAAAAAGTGCAGAAGATTCATGCAAACATGCAAAATTTAGATATTTAAAAAATTAGTAGTCAGACTTTCAAATGTAATATTTTATTATCAAAATAATTGGAATAAAAAGAGTGTTTAATGGAATTCTGTGTCTTGAAAAAATACAGAATTAATAAGATTTAATTTTAATTATAATTAATATGCAGTTTTGTTTCTTTTTCCTGAGGAATGCTATTTCATTTATCAATATGTGGAGATAAGGGGGTTCTTTCAGATTAGAATAAAGTCAGCAAGGCCACAAGTCAGTTATTATGATGAAATTGGAATAAACACAATATGGCAGCTGAAAGAATATTTTTAAATGTGTTAAAATATATGTGTATTGTTATTATTATTATTATTATATGTTAAAATATAATGTATTAAAATATATCTGCTCTTAGGAGTGATTCGTTACTGCACAGAGTTATGGCTCTGTGTGTCAGTGTCTAGCGAATCACTCCTAAGAGCAGAACTCAGTCAACTGACGGACGACTTAGCCGGGAATGGATACGACCGGAAGAAGTTGGCCCGAACGATAAGGATGGTGAAAAATCGCCACCGTGATGAGAGTAACCGGAGGGAAACACAAACTAGAAGCAGAATTACCCTACCGTATGTCAGCGGGGTCAGCGAGAAGCTAGGCAGACTATTTAGGAAACAGGATATGGAGGTCGCCTACAAGCCGCTGAACAAAATCGGGGATTGGCTGAGCAAAAGCAAGGACAAGCAGCGGTTGCAAGACCAGGGTGTATATCTTCTACCATGTGACTGCGGGAAAGTGTATATAGGACAGACAGGGAAGAAGGTAGCCACTCGAATCGCGCAACACGCTGCAGACTACAGGCTGGGACGCACCAAAACTTCTGCTGTGGCAACACATGGAGAAGAGTGCCCCAGACAAGTCCTGTTTGATCAAGCCAAGACCCTGGCTAAGGAAGACACGCTGAACAGGAGACTCATCAGAGAGGCGATTGAGATCCACAAAAATCCAGCCAACTTCAATAGAGAAGAAGGACTCATTCTCTCCAACACCTGGCGGGCCATCCTGAAGAAGACTGGAGACAATCCACTCATACAGGACCACCAGCGCCCCGAACGGACGACCGAGGAAGTGAACAGAGACAGACGGAACCCGATTGGCCCAGAGCCTCCCCAGTTCATTGGCTCGCATAGTCTCCGACCAAGAAGGATAAGAAGGGCCCAAACCACTGACGAGCTCATTCCCTTACCAACCAGCAAGGATGAATGATTGCCTGAAGAAGCCGGAGAGGAATCCGGCGAAATATTGCGATGACAGGAGGAGCAAGACCGCTGGAGACAGATGCCGAACAAACAACACATGTAATTCCCAGCGAAGTAGCTTGAAAAATAGCATATATATATATATATATATATATATATATATATATATATATATATATATATTATATGTGTAGATCCCAAGTTGAAAACTATGATGTTCTAGGTAGTTGGTAACAGCTTATTGAGTCTTCATTTATTTTATATTACATTTTTGTTGAAGAAAGGTTTCGGCCATAAGCCATTTGCAATCTAATTATCTGTATGATTTTGCATTATTTTTTTATAAATTATGATCTTCAGATTATGTGCTTGTAAATTTGATGTTATTTAGTTTGAGGAGGAAATTTAATTTTTTTTTTAAATTGTTTAACTAGATGTGCAAGTCTTGCACATCTAGTCCTCCTTTACAGAAGCAGACTCAAATATATAATATTATATGTAATAATTGAGGTAATAATAATATCATAAATGTAATAATAGAGACACGAACCATACAATTTAAAAAAAATTGTTGGCTTGTAATTCAAGCCAAAACGTGGGTTAATAAATATTACATATTTTAGTTATAAAATGAATTTTTATTAAACAAATGACCGAACCACGATCATCAACAACTTCTGAAAAAAGAACTGTTCCCATTCAGAAAACCAGCCATAAATTTCATTAATTTTATTATAAGTCAAAGAATTACATTTAAAGAGAGTATATATTTCTTGATTTTTTTAAATTTTACATTAAGCTTTTTAAATAACTTGTCATACCATCCGTCTTAACATAGCATAGAGTAGCATGATTCATTTTTTAATAATCTGAGTTAAGTACTTGACTTATTGTAAATATAAACCCCTTTCATAAAAAAAGAAAAACGATTTGTTAGCCATCAGTATGAGCAAGCAATTAAAATACACAGGGGGACCTAGTGTGCTCCTAAAATAATAACGATGATTAGATAGTTAGCCGTCGAGGTGATAAGTACAGATGGAATGGTTGGGATTCGGCTAAATAAACAAATATTTATTTAGCCGAATCCCAACCATTCCATCTGTACTTAAAATAATAACTTTTAATGCATTGTAATAATGCATACACTTTGGTGCATGAATGGAATTTTTCAAATAATCTACCACTTCTTAAAAACAAATATAAAAACTAGATGCAAATAGTATATCTTAAAAGTTTACACACACAAAAATTATAATATTGCTATGAAAGCATGCAGTTAGAATGTTTAGTGTATTGGAATATTTCAATACATCCAAAGCAGCAATATTAACTTGCAGAGCATATATAACCTTAATAAAAGAGAGGGAAAATCTTAAGAAAAAGTAAAGCTTTTAAGAAAATTCTGAAATTACAAACACTTTTATAAGCCACATTTCATCCAAACTATAATTTGTTATACCTATGATATTAACTCATCAGCTCTAATATAATATACACAACATTTTAAGGATCTGGAAATAAATGTGAGAGGTAACTATATTAGTCAATAACAAATGACACAAAAGGATAATTACCATGTATTAATTATAAATCCCCAGATGATAGAGATGTAGATATATTTCACGACGAATAAATATTAAGGTTCAAAATGAGATTGTGGACCCAAAATAATAATTGGAGGAATGTCCAAAAATAATTCAAAATAATAAAAACTATATGTAAAACATTTTCCAGAATAAAAACTATTATGGACACTATTCAAAATTGGCAAATGTTTAATGAATAGAACAATTTTGTACTGTTTTAATCCCCTAATTTTGCTAACAAAAGTTATAATATGGAAGCAGATGATTGCCCAAGTGATTTTTCAATTAAAACACGTTTCAATAAATAAATAATAAATAGAGGGCTACATGAGAAAAACCAGTGTGAAAATAGTATGGATTCAGTCATGATAAATAACAAAATTATGGTATGAAAAAGAAAATTCTGACTCGCAGGAACTGCGTCATGTTTGCGTGTTTCTGTTTATATCTCTAGTGTCATTAGTAAAGGAATAAAAGCAGTTATTGGTAGGTTATAATCTTTCATAAAAAAGATATAAAATGAAATCTCAAGAAGTACGATTTTAGGCATCACAACAAAAAAGTCCGACACACAGGAACTGTGTTCCTTCCGTTCTTATCCCTAGTCTCATTTGGAAAAATTAAAATAGAAACAGTTATTATTTTGGTTTGACCTTTCTTAAAAATCTTTTATGGCCTTACCTGGCAGGGTAAGCCAGCTCCCTTCATACACTTCTAGAGACACTTATATCACTGTTCAATGCATTGAAAAATGTCAAAATGTTTCACATTTTCTTGTATTCTTCTACTATAGCACTAATTGTACAAATAAATCCAATTTAAAACAAAAAACAACCAATTAAAAAGTGTTTGTTTGTTTGTGGCATTTTTGGGCGAAAGAACCCCACGGTCGTCATCGCCCTACCGTGCAGATAGCTACACAAATTACTCACCGCATGCTCACGAGTTTTTTTTTGTTTTTTTTTTTTTTTTTTTAACAACTGGTACTCTTTTATTTCCTATTTTTGTTCCCCTTTATTCTATTTTTTCAGCCATTTGTCTTTTCTATTTTTTTTTTTTTTTTTTTTTTTCTTTTTTTTTTTTTTTTTTTTTTTTTTTTTTAAAAAGTGTGCTAAACAACTACAAAACCCCGTTCACAAGAACAAAACAAACACATTTGAAGTTTTAAGCACTTATTTCTCCGATTGACATCACCTAATCGAAAATTTCTTCAGAGCCATTTTTGTAGAAAATTTAGTAAGCTTTCGAATGAATACCTTCCACTCAACACGATTTCCTAACCGTTTTCCAGATATTACGGAAAAAATACGGGGCGGAACCATGCTAAAACTAAAAGTATCCCAAGCAAAATTTACTCCGTCCTCTTTCTCATCATTCACTCAAGCAAAACTTTATTACTACATTTCTAATTTTTTTTTTTTTTTTTTACATTCTTTTACTAAAATATTCATTTAAATATTTAATGCAATTAAATACAAATTAAAAAGTTAGGTAAACAAAGACAATAACCCATTAACAATATTCACACTTTCGAAGTTTTAAATACTGATTTCTCCAATTGGCATCGCCCCATTAAAAATTACTTCCAAACCATTTCTGTAGAGAATTTAGTATACTTTCAAATGGTCACCTTCCACATACCACGATTTTTCGAGATATTTTAGAAAATATACAAAGAACCCATAACTTTTCAAGTCTGTTTAATAGAATTTTTCCTTAACTTCAAACACAACCAAAATTTAAATATCTTAGTTTAGTTAAATCTCAAAGGTCTG
Organism: Gonocerus acuteangulatus; assembly: GCA_946811695.1. Classification (NCBI taxonomy): domain Eukaryota; kingdom Metazoa; phylum Arthropoda; class Insecta; order Hemiptera; family Coreidae; genus Gonocerus; species Gonocerus acuteangulatus. The sequence continues at coordinate 61,924,949 of OX328132.1, read as the reverse complement.
GAACAATTTTCAACTGAATAAATCTTTTCTGATAACTGAAAATTAGGTAGGAAAACTATTTGTATCAACTTTTCTTGTAAACAGTTACAGATATTGCTTTAAATGTGGTTTCATTTATTTTCCTACATTACAGAACATATAAAAACTGCAGCTGGAAGCCTACAAAGAAAAATCCGTAAGCGCAAAGATCTTTTTAACACAAATTTTGCCTGTAAAACACAGTTCCGGGGGACCGATTCTGCTGGTTAACAAACTTGACTTTTTTTGAACTTGCGGAAGGATTTTTGTGCCAAATTTTATCAAAATCGGGCCATTTTTGGCACAGCTACAGAACGAACAGACCATATAATATATATATATATATATATATATATATATATATATACATATATATATAAATCCTGTAACAGAACATGAGGGCCCAGAGGGGCAGATACTGAAGAAGTATCTGGTTGTTGACCATACAGCATACTAAAATGATGTGTGCTCAGTACTGGCCACCTCCTTTTTCCTGTTGCAGGAACGCATAAAGAAATCAATTAAAGGCTGGGTGCAGTCACACTAGGAGCAGCCTGGGACCCCGAATTCATCCCATGAATAAAGACACAAGAAGATAAAATCTTTAGTGCACTCGAGTTTTGGACTCAGGTCCTCCAGTATATTAGTTCACTGCTCTACCACTGAGGAAATCTTGCCCATATATATATATATATATATATATATATATATATATATATATATAAATTTGAACCATCATTATTTTTGAGATCAATGGGTTCTGAAAAATGAAAAGGTTTATTGCCTATGGAGGGATGGAGGAAACACGCTAATGTGAGTTTGTAGTGTTAACATTTTGGCTTGAATCAGAACTATGAGGTAAAGAAGAACTGATCCATTTGGAGACCGAAATATCTTTGATTGAGAGATATGGGGACTTTTAAATGGGTCATTCCATGTCAAATCAACACACTTTTTTACCTCACCCTTCCAGATATTAATGAAAATTGGTACATCCAAAGTAGGCGTTGGGACAAATAAAAATACCAAATTTCAAGTTTTATCTAAAACGTTTTTCAAAATATGGCCATGTAAAGTTTTCAAAAAGCGGTCAAAATCTCGCTTCTTCAAAACATTTAAATATTCATAACTCCTGTCCTGTTTATGTTGCAAACATGGAGAAGGTGTCAATGTTTAGCTCTTTATATGACCTTTCAAATGATATGCAGCACATGATAGGTTATGAGAACATAATTTTTTTCAAAATAAAATTTTGAATCTATATATTTTTAAAAAAGCATCATTAAAAATTTTGAAAAAATTATATATAATAGGTCATATTATTACTAATTTGTATAGCAAATTTGGTTATGGCACTGAAATGTGTTCTAAGACAAAATAATTATACCTTAAAAATTTGTTGTAATTAGTTTAATTTAGAATATTTGTCTAAAATTTAATGATATATTGTACTCAAAATATTTTAATTGACTAGGAACTTAAGTAAAACATAAATATCAACAATTTACATATTTATAAATGTTAAACAATTAAAGTTGTTGAATATTTTACAGTGAAACATACATATGGTCTACAAGTGTTGAAAATTTCATATTCGGTTATCAGGTAATCCCTTTTCCTTTTGGAGTTATGGGATTCACAGTAGTTAATACATTAGTAAATAGTACATAAGTATAGTCTATGACTCTATCTAGTGCCTTGGTTATATAATGGACAAAAACAAAGACCAAGATGAAGTAAAAGTTTCCTTCCTTCATCCTAAAGGAACTTCTCCATCATTCAGCTACTGAAGAAGACTAGATATATTACGGCTCCCATTTACTAATTTATTATGTACTGTGAATCTCATAACTCCAAAGCGGAGAAATTATGTGGAAACCGAATATGAAATTTTAAGAAGCAATGAAATGTTATCCCAATACCTCCAACACTTGTGAGACCATATGTAAGTTTCACTGTAAAATATTCAACCACTTTAATAGTTTAACATTTATAAATAATTAAATTGTTGATGTTTATGTTTTATTTAAGTTCCTAGTCAATTAAAATATTTTGAGTACAATATATCATTAAATTTTAGACAAATATTTTAACTTCCACATATACTTTATTTTTGATCTTCACCTCAGCCAAAATTTTTATTAATGAGCTAATTACAAGTCCTCATTTAAACGTTTCAGTCTCAGGGCCATCCTCATTAAACTAGAATGAGGATGGCCCTGAGGCCGAAATGTTTAAATGAGGACTTGTAATTAGCTCATTAATAAAAATTTTGGCTGAGGTGAAGATCAAAAATAAAGTATATGTGGAAATAATTTATACCTCAGAAAATCCTTGTGGATAATCCCTAACAAGTCATCAAATATTTTAAATTAAACTAATTTCAACAAATTATTAATGTATAATATTTTTTTTTAAATAAGCTTTGTAATTAAGATAATGAAGTTGAAGTGTGTTTAAAATATATACAACAGTAAAGTTTGGCTTAAATTTTACAATTAAGTATTAAAAAGCTTTCCTATATAAAAATACGTAAAATTAGTCCAAAGCCACCTTAGGTTTTAAATTATTTTGTCTTAGAACCCATTTCAATCCCATAACCAAATTTGCTATACAAATTAGTAATAATATGACCTATTGGGGTCTCCCGTGGTCTAATGGCTAGCGCCTTGGATTCATAAGCGGGAGATGGTGGGTTCGATTCCCAACCTCCGGCAGGAATTTTATCATCCCACGGCTCGCTGGTAAAATTACTCGCTGCACCCTGGATGTCGGCGATAATGACCTAGATGTAGATGCGCCGTAAAAAAACAAAAACAAAAAAAAAAATATATAACCTATTATATAACATTTTTAAAGATGCGTTTTTGAAAATATTTAGACTCAAAATTTTATTTTTGGTTTTGAAAAAAATTATGTTCTCATAACCTATTATGTGTTGCATGTCGTTTGAAAGGGCATATAAAGAGCTACACATTGACACCTTCCCCATGCTTGTAACGTAAACAGGAGAGGAGTTATGAATATTTAAATGAAAAAGCGAGATTTTGACCGCTTTTTGAAAACTTTACATGACCGTATTTTGAAAACCGTTTTAGATAAAAATTTGAAATTTGGTATTTTTATTTGTCCCAACGCCTACTTTGGGTGTACCAATTTTCATTAATATCTGAAAGGGTGAGGTAAAAAGGTATGTTGATTTGACATGGAATGACCCAAATGCATAAGTTCTTTCTCTCCCCATAGCCCTGATAAAGGCTTGATATTCAAGCATAATTATTGACAATAAAAACTCATATTTATATTAAAAAACAGTTTTATTAACTATCAACTCTTCAATGATTTCATCTGAATAAATAAGAATAAAGATATTGAAAATGAATTCTCTTGCATCAGGCACAATGCAGTTTTTAAAGTGATGGTTTCATATTGTTTGTTTGTAAGTACAAAAATATGTTTACATATATACGTTCATATAAAATATGCACATTTATTTACACGTGTAAATAACCATGTATTCACATATCCACACAACCACATTAAATTAAAGCAAGTATTGTAAATTACATAATACTACGAAGTAACTAAGAAAAATAGCTACTTTACCAAAAAGCATTTAGAAGGAGAAAAACAACTCTAAAGGAAAGGAATCCATTTTTCCAGTTAGTCAGGAATTTTTAATATATTATTTGAGCTAATAATTATAATGAACTGGCTCAAAGGATTGCAATAATAAATGTATGGCCTTAATACCTAATTTCATCTTCTTTTGAAGTAAATCTCTTTACTTTATTGTAATATGAAGTAAATTTAGTTGTTTTTTTCCTTCCATTCAAGTTAATGTAGACAAGAGATCATCAGTTAAAATGGAGACCACCTGTAACAAGAGGCCCAACCTACAAGATTCACTGGTGAAAATAAAATATTTGAAAAGGTTATAGTTTATCATTATTGGTCTATTATGTGTAAAATTACAATGTTATTATTACTTAGTACACTGGTATATACATATATATATATATATATATATATATATATATATATATATATATATATATTTAGGTGGAACGGCTTTTTCCTCTAGCGGTGGTACTCCTCACTTCTTTCTGGTATGTTTTGCTGGAATCCTAATGTATATGTATATGTATATGTATATATGTGTGTGTGTATATATATATATATATATATATGTGTGTATATATATGTATATATATATATATATATATATATATATATATATATATATATATTAGGTATTGATAAGACCTCATAGCCACCAAACAAAGTTATTAAATTTTTGGAATACCTAAATTAACTTTTTGCCAGATAAGTTTTTGAATGCTAAAGTCATCAAAAATATACGAGATGACAGCAGCAGATAATGAAAACATAGGAATTTAGTTACAGAAATTATCACTTGCAATATAAAGAGACCAAAAAAATTATTTGAACACCCAGTAATTGGTAAATATATTTTCTGAAATACGTTTTTAACCAATTGTAACAATATCTATAATTAAACAAAGAAAAAGTATGATATTTGATCAACGTAAAAATGAATATAGGCATAACATTTTAAAAATAAAGAAATTTTTAATTCAATAGACAAAAAAGCATTTGAACATCTAATAATATATACATTTTCAGCCATAAAAAGTCATTCATTATTTATTGTGGAGCCTCTTTGCCTTAACCCATTAACGGTCACATTTCGCTAGCTATGTTGGATTTTTTTAAATTTATATTTGGGAGTCTGGTGGGCATCCATTTACTAAATATGAACCCAGGATGTTAAAAAAGAAATGGTATTCATAAATACGGGGTAGGCCGCTTAAGCGGCCCTTGCCCATTCCAGGAATCGGGAATCCCCGATATGCAATGCCCGCGATACGTCGTAAAGCCGATTCCAAGTCGCAAAGATCCCGAAAATGAAAATGGTTCATTCGATGGCGTTACCCTAAGATTGGCAGGCTTTAAAAAAAAAAAAAATTGCTGAATGATTTATAATAATAGTATAATGCTAGCCCACAATATCATTTCAGACAGAATTGAGAAAAACATTTCCAAAAAATTATTTTTTCCTTCCAGTCTTACGAGAGTAAGGTACTTATGAGACGAATCAATGAATAACATGTAAGCGATATACTCATTTCAATTAAAATCAATTAATTCCTACTCTACATACTTTGAAACGATTTCCGGATAAGATGAGTGATCCAGAGAGCCAATAATGCATGGCCAACACTGACACAAGACGAGTGCGGGAATGGGCAAGGACCGCTTAATCGGTCAACTTCGTCATATCTCGGCTCCTCGGGTCCAACACTTTCAAATACTATTTTTTGGCATACCGCCGGCATCTAGCAGGAAGCATTGGAACCAATTCCGCCTCACTCGCATCATTTTTTATTTTCAGCGAGCAGTGGCCGCTTAAGCGGCCCTTGCCCGTTAAGGGGTTAATAACAGCCTCTAGCCTTCTAGACAATGACAGGACAAGGTTTTTGTGGTTTCACTGAATATTTTTTCCTATTCTTCGAGAAGGATAGTCATAAACGCTTTATTCTTAAGATACTTCTTTTTCCTGGGTTGTGAATCCGAAATACTCGATATGTTTAATATTGGATTTAAATTCGTTGAATCGGGAGGTGTAACAACCCTTAAGGGCCACTTACTGGTGATATGGGACATATGTTTAGGGGATCATTATCCTGCTGGAAATAATATGTCCCTCTGATATTTAATTTTTCTGCACTTTCAGGAAGATAATGTCACAAAATGTATGTGTACATCTTGGCGGTTATATTCCCTTAAATAAAAGTCAAATTGCCAATGCCTGCGGATGCCATACAGGCCAAAACAGTCACATGACCACCCCCCCCCAAATGCTTGATAGTCAAAGACAATTCCTCTTTTTAAGAGACTTATTCTTTTTTGTCCACTCCCATCTTTTTTACAACACTTTCAAAAGGATTAAATTTAGTTTCATCCCTAAAAATTACCTTTTGCCAAAATTCAGTAGGCTTGTGGATATAATTTTTAGCAAGATCCAGTCTCCTTTTTTAGTATTGACCTTACTAATGAGAGGTTTTTTCCATGGTAGGTACTTGTTGCCTAAGCCCTACCTGATGTAAATAATTTCTTAATGTTTGGAGTGTAACACTCACAACGGATGTTACATAGTGTTGGGCCAAAGAGCATTTGTCGAATCTGGAAAAGCTTTCATTGCTCAGATGGCTTGCTGTTCAAGTTTATTTATTTAAATTTTAACGTCCATTATTATTAACTGAGAATTTTGGGACGGGTTCTCTATAAGTTACCACCCTTTTTTAGCCAGGATAGGGCTGATGCCTTTTCTTTTTTTCTAAAGAATAGCCACCACCCCTAGTGGGAATCGAACCCACCATCAAGTTTATTTAAAAATAGGTGAGCAAGTGGGCCCACAATCGACATCATCAAGCGAGCGATACATTGGTGAAAAACCTAAAAATAGGTCTAGCAATTTTTTTCAGATATTGAAATGCTTAATTAGCACATAAAATAAAGGAAGTGGCCTTTAAAGTTCCAAAGACACCATATGTATATTCTTATGTATTTCGACATGTATCCTAATCCAGAGTCCATTTGACCCCAGCACGTCAGGTTGAAGGGCATTTGAAAGTGAAATTTTAAATTAAGTTGTTAAAGAGGAAATAACTAGAGCTTCCATGGTTTTGACAGTCGCTGAATTTGAATTCGGAGTCTGTTCCCCCCATTGGCGCAAAATCAAGGTAATTTCACGGAAAAATATGTTTATTTTGCAAAAAAATGAATTTTTGGCTGCAGAATCTGAAAGAATGGATACTTGTACGTCCAGATTCATATTTTATTTATTTTATAGTCCTCAAGATAAAGGTTTCGGATGCCCAGTATCGGTGATTGGTAAAGGTGAGCAAGCAGGCCCGGAATCGTCATCATGAAGCGACCGCAGCTCTACATTGGTGAGAAACTTGGCCTTTGCAGAGTATACTAATACAAGAACAGAATCTTCTTCTCATGAATGTAATAAACGTTCTGACCCTTTCTGTTATGTTTGTGGGGAATTTGAAGTTCTAAAATACCAAGAAAGTTATCTAACAACTTGAAGACTGTTTACGAAGAATTACGAATGTGCCAAAGTACCGGGATTACGTTACACTACGGTAAGAACTAAAATTTCGTTACTTGGTTTCAAAATTCAGGACTTTTTCGTGCCCTATTTTCAATTTCGTGACATTTTCATGACTTTCGTGACTTTTTTGTGCAGTAGACACCCTGTATGATGGGGGTAAACAGACTCTGAATTCTAATTCAGTGATCCTCAAAACCATGGAAGCTCAAGTTTTTTTTTTATTAAACTACTTCACTCGAAATTTGACTTTCAAATGTCCTTCAACCTGACAAGCTGGGGTTAAACAGACTCCAGATCCAGATTCAGGGTGTCAATATACATAAGAATATAGCTTGGTGTCTTTGGAACAGACCACTTTTTTTATTTTGTGTGCCTGTGTAATTAATTCTTTGTTTGATGTATACCTACATATGATTGTAACTGATAATGAGACTGATATTGGGGTTGATATCTAAAATGAAAAATTGAATTTAATGTAAAATCTGTGTTCATAGAAAAAAAAAAAAACAGCTTTGATTGGTTGATAGTATTCAATCAAGTAAAATAAGAGTTTTTTCAATTATCAGAAATATTACTTTTCACCTGTAGATTGAATATAGCAGAATTCAAGATTATTTACGGTCCAGATTACTTTCAAACAAGAATTTTTCATCCTTTTAACCAAGAACATCAGTTTTTTAAGCTCAACTTTCTACTGGAAAGCCTAATTAGGAACTTTTGAAAAGTGGAAGAAAATAATTTTTAGAAAATTAAAAATTATTTGATCAAAGAAATGTGTGTGCATACTCTTATTTGTATAAACTTCTAAGTATATATATATATCATATAACAATGTGTGAATTTCATCCAATTTTATAGAAATAATCTATATGTAAATTATCAATCCTTATTTCTGTTTCGATTGTTGAATAACATTTTAAGTTTATTAAAAAATATCTAATATTTCAATAAATAAATGGGTCATTGAACAAATCAACAATCTTCTTAAATAAATAAAAATAATCATTCTCTCAGTTTCCTTCATAAAATTTCGAACAACACACCAGCTTAAATATCAATATGAAAAAACGATTTCGAAGATTTCAGTATAACCATGTACAACTATTACTAAAAAAAACAAACAGAAATAGCCATGTGATCTGTTTTAATCATGCACATATTTATCAATTATAAATTGTATAACATGCAAAATAAGCTAGTGCCAAAGATAGTTCATCTCAAAAATGTTAATTGGTCTATATGTCATTGAATGAGGTGGCAATTTCTTCCCTAACTGTTTAAAGAGTTCAGAATAATATAATATTAATCAAAAGAAATTCTAGAAACCATCACTTCAACATTTGCACCTAAAATATAAAGAAGAAAAACAAAACTATAGTAGAACTGTGACACACTTATATATAATTATATATCAAGTTAATAAGCAATTAATGAATTCTTTTTTATATTGAATATTTAATATTAAAATTAGGGTGTATCTACCTGAAACATGAAAATTTAATCTACAAATGAAAAAGCATAAATTATAGGTACATTCATTTACTTATTATGCCTATCAAAAATTAAAAAGTAAATAGTTTATAGAAAACAACAGCCCAGCTTTATTTTCATATCAATCCATGTTTTGTAGATTAGAGCCCAAAATGCATCTTGTCCACTCATTTGTTTGCCTGGAGTGGACAAAAAACAAAACGCATTGCCATATGCAAAATATAACTCTCTTTAATGAACTGGTTTGTGTAATAAGCAAAGAAACCAAGAGACAAGAAGAAATAAAGCAGTTTGTGTTGAGCTTTCTCTGACCCAATACAAAGAATTGAGGACAATTAATTGAACTTTTCATATCTGCTTCAATTATTCAAGAAATAATTTGCTTTGAAATTTATGAAAATACAAATTTTCATTTTCAAGGGTATATATAGATAGTTCATGAAGATGAAGAACCTTTCGCCTTAATCACATTGGTCTTATAGAAGCAAAATAATTACTGTTGTCATACCTGTTGGTGAAGACCGTCGTCACTGGCATCTGTGGGAGAGCGCTTTTGACGTAAGTTTTAAGTGAGTACTCACTTAACAGTGACTTGATAACGGTCTTCACCAACAGGTATGACAACAGTATATTTACTGGCGGACCTAACCCATTAAAATAATTACTCCTAAACATTTTAAACAAATAAAAGAGCTCAGATCACTTCCTTGCAAATAAAAATTAATGATATAAGAAAGTTTGTAGTTCATTTGAAAATAAAGCATAATCATGACATAAAATTAAAGACATTCGTGGGGGAGACAGGCCCCAAGGAGGGCATTCACAAGCCACCTTCAGACCCTTTTTTTAGTAAATAAATATACATTTATAAATATTCATCTGTTTTAGGTCTAAAAATGATAAGTATCAAGAAAATTCAGGGGTAAAAGGATTGAAGGCCATTTTGACACTGTTCCCAAATGAACTAGACTAAAATAGTTGATGCTTCTGGCAATGGGAGTAAAGAATGCGACCCCATCAAGACTCCACTACAACAAGAATAATAATAAAACGTTTATCGTAGTCTTTAAAGAAAAAAGTCTTACCGCTAAAGAATTTGATATTTTTATTAATATATACAACAAATAAACGCTTAAAATAAAATGATGAACCGTTCGGATTTAAACACATGTAGCTTTCTATTCAAATTTATAATTCTGTGATTTGAATATTATTATAGTAACACATAAATGGGCTAGCAAATAAAACAGTTGCTCTCACAGTTATTATTAAATAATAATAATACATATAACAGTGAGCTCATACTTCACAAACATTACCTCTCCTGTGGCTGTTGTTTTCGTGGGAGCTGGTATGAAGGGAGGAGTCACTGTGCGTTCTTCTCCATGTTGTATCTAAGGGAGGTGATAAATAAGATCCACTATAAGGAGAAGTATCTATACGTTTCTCAGCAGGACGAGATCTCATAGGTCCAACAGCACTACGAGGTCGTTCTCGATATATGTTATGGTGTTGGTGTGAATGTTTCAATTCATCAAGACAACTCAGATTTTGCTGAAACATAAAAACACATAAAACTGATCACCTAGAAATTGAAAAACACAATCTCAGTTATTGGTTTGTCAACACCATATCAGACTGTAAATTTAGCAATATAGTTTTTAGCTCATGGAAAAGCATATAAAGATGTAAACCTTGCACAGCCGACTTAATAAATGACTAAGAAAAAAGTCAATTCAGTTTTTGATCTCTAAACAATAATTGCTTCAAGTTTTGGGTTACTATAAATATCAGCTAAGTCTTAATGTAGCCACTATCCACTGTTTTCATCCTTAGTTCATACAAATGTTTCTGATATTCTAAAGCATGAATACACCTACGGAAACAAGAGACCAGTTAACACTTTCAGGATCGATGGCTTAAAAAAAAATGTCCATTAGGGCCCAAGTCTTCCTTTTGTATAGTTATTTCGGCAAGCATATAACTTCTGTAATGATGTACTTTTAGTGGAAACCTATAGATAACCCGTCCTAAAATTCTTAGTTAATAATAATGAATGTTAAAAATTTAAATAAACTTTTAGTGGATTAATTACAATTTAGTTAAGCGTCAAATACGCCACAACAACGGGCCCATTGAAGGAATTTTTCTGGCGGATTCAGTATCATACGATACCAGACCTGGAAACCTGACCGGGAATAACATAATGAGGTCAAACAAAATAAGAAGGGTATAGGACAAGGCCCAGAGTAATGGGGATAGAAAGAAAGGAAAGCAATCTGCTGACACACACGCCACAACGCTGGGCCCACAGAACATATCTCTCAGACGCATCTGAGATCTCACGCTGGGCCTGAACGTGTTAGGCTATGCTCTAACTGATGTTATAGTGAGTTTGCACTAAATTAATGCAAGAAATAAAGTAAATATTCCAATAAAAGGCTGCAAGGGACCAGAGTAACAGTACTCTAATTTAGGGTAATTTTGAAATTTAGGGGCCTCCTCATCGAGTTTTTTACATTTTTCTCTATAACGTATTTTGATGCACTAAACACGAATCTGATAAAAAAAAAAAAAAAAAGTCGCTCTCAAATAGGGAAAAATTTAAATTTCACTATTATACAGCTTAAGAAAGCTATCATAAACAACTATATTTGTAAACATACGTATGCGTGGGTATGTAAAAGTCTGTAATAAAGAAGTCTAATTTAAATTTACCATCAATTATTTATTCAGAAACATTTCTTTAAATAATGAAAAAGTCTCCACATTTTTTGTTTTTCTGTTGAAAAGAAATCCCTAAATAATTAGCTAATGCCTTTATAATTAGCGCACTCTGATTTAAAATTGTGAAAAAATCAGATAAGTTTGCTGAATAATAAAAGTCCGACTCGCAGGAACTGCATCATGTTAGCGCGGTTCCCGAGTGCCATTAGTAAAGGAATAATACCTAATTTAATTATAATCTGTCCATTTTTTGCCAGCTAGAGAGCGAACAGAAATACTAAATGAGATGAAGATAGTTAGCCGTTGAGGTGACGGGAAATCAAGGGATGGTAGGGACTCGGCTAGGAAAAAAACGACAGATCTTCAAGGAAAAATCTATATTAGACGTTTAGGCTGCACTTTTGAATACTGAAGGTAGGCGGCAGTAGATGAAAGGAAGGGGCTGGCATGTCATAAATCATGCTAGCACAATTCAATGAATGTCCTGTCAAACACCATTGGCCATTCCAGCAAATGAAACTTCCTGTTTCATATCCTGCCACTCCCAGGGTAATCTGCTATCCAAGGGCTTATCACCATAGATGTAAAGCCCTTAAAATCAAATAAATAAATAATCTCCTATTCTCTTCTTTAGGAAATTTATAATAGAGTTCTCTGTAAAAAGGTTTAATGAGTTCTATTAAATACATATTTTACAATTTCCATTAATAGTTATAATTTTAAATATTGGACTTTTTACACAAAAATTCATTTGAACACTCAAAAATATATTTCAATTTGAACCACCGCTATTTTTGTTATCTACGAGCTCTAAACCGGGAAATCTTTTAGTCGGCACTTATGGATTACGTCATTGGGTCGATGTCAGAAGTGGGTTTCCTACCTATGGAGAGAAAGAGGAAACAAATTAAAAACAACAACCAATTAAAAGGTGAGGTAAAATGAGGAAAAATCCTTTTCTAAAGAACGAAACCATCAGCAGTACAGTAGTAGAAAATATTCACACAACATACTGCTCAGAAAGCTCTATTTCTAATAACGAAATATTGTTTCTAATTTTATGTATCCTGTATTATTGACAAATAAATTTTTGTCCTATAATCACTTTAAAAAAAAACTAAGGGTAACAGACAAAAAGAACCATTCAAATAAGATAAACCAACTACTTCCCATCGAAACTTCCCTCAGAACATTTTTTTGTAGAGAATTTAGTAAGCTGTCAAATGGTCACCTTCCACTTACCACAATTTTCGAACTGTTTTCGAGATATTAAGGAAAATATACTAAGTTCCCAAAACTTTTTATGTCTATTAATAAAATATTTTATTCTAATCCTTCCTTAACTCCAAACGTAACCAAAATTTAAACATCTTTGTTAATATGAATTTCAAACATGCAGAAAATATTTTAACTGAATCCGATAATTCTAGTATTTTTAGTACCCAAACCAAAAAATAAGCAAAAACTTCTTTCAACAACTATTTTTGTACTTTTCTCAAAAACGGTTAAAGCTATCGCCTTAAAAATAGTTTCATTCATTTTCCTTGGCCAAGAAGCCTATAAAACCAAGTACAGGGAGTCACAAAAATAATGGTCATCCGTTGGCCAGATGATTCTCCAATGCGAGATCGGAAAAAGTAACCCCCATAAAATGGCCCTTGAAATGTTATTCAAGGTCAAATTTTTTTATTGTATATTTTGAATCTACGAGTCATGAGGAAGAAAAACGGCACCATAGGTCAGAAATGACCTAGGCCATTCCATGTTCGTGGGCCATTCCATTCCATTCAAAAATGGTGGCCGATTTTAATTTTTTTTGTTCTGCATTTTCTACTAACATTGCCTTAGACAAAAATAATTCGTTTGATTTTTTTTAAAAAGCATCTTCTAGCTTTAAAAAGTATATTGAAAAACGAGCCTCTCAGCGGCCTTAATTGGAGGACCAAAACTCATGTTTTACAATTGCCAGAAATGCCTTCATGAGGTTATTCTCGAAGCTTATCAACACCTCTTTGCCACAAGCTTTCAATCAATCGTTGAAATTACTCATTAAGGATTCCACTGGTAATGTATGAATTATATGAACCAGCTAGTCCTAGAGTCCCTCTCAGACTGGAGCATAGAATAATTGCACTTGCCCATGGGCAGAAAAAAAAGTTTCTTCCTAAAAAAAAAAAAAAAAAAAAAAAAAAAAAAAAAAAAAAAAAAGTTGTAAGATTATCATTCTAGCGCCCGTAGCAATTGAGCCTGCCTGTTCTCCAGGTTAAATATTTCGTACTTCATTCTTGAGGCAAGCTGCCATCTTGCTTTCAAATTCCTCGTCACTTGGCTAAGGACCTAGTGAAAATTTCTTAAAACTCTTTCAAATTCCCATGCTATTCTCGTCTATTTTGCCTGCTGTGAACGATGACACTGGAAAACGAACTTTCGTCAGTCCACAATATCCGCTGCAGGAAGTGTGGAGGACGTTCCAACAACCACCTGCGAAACAATGCTCTCTGCTCCTGATCCCCGGGCCTCAACTACCCAACTTTCTGTAATCTGAGGGGAGAAGTTCTTCCCGAAGGATCCGGCGGACTGTCTTCTTTGACACTCCCATAGCTTGGGCCATTCTTCTCAGCCCCATAATAGGCCTGGATCGGGCGAGGGAAATTATTCTAGCCTCTATTCTAGGAGGGACTCGAGCACTGGCTGGTTCATGAGATTCATACATAACCTGTGAAATCCCTAATGAGTGATTCCAGCGATTGGTTGAAAGATTATGGCAAAGAGGTCTTGAAAAGCTTCGAGGATAACCTCATGAAGGCATTCCTGTAAATTGTAAAATGTGAGTCATGGTCCTCCAATGATTCCGCTGAGAGGGCCGTTGTTCAATACTTATATTTCTATTATTCTGGAAGATGCTTATTTAAAAGATTCAAATGAGGTATTTTTGTGAAAGGCAATGTTAGTAGAACATGTAAAAAAAAAATAATAATGATCAAAATCGGCCACCATTAGTCAATTGGGATGGAATGACCCACGTAAATGGTTATTTTGACTATAAGGACTCATTTCTGACCTATGATGCCGTTGACTTTTTTCTTCCTCATGACTCGTAGATTCAAAATATGAAATAAAAAAACCTTTGACCTTGAATAACATTCAAGGTCAATTTTGCGGGGGTTATTTTTTCCGATCTCGCATTAGAGAATCATCTGGCCAATGGATGACCATTATTTTTTTGACACCTTGTACTTCCAAGCACATGATGTAAGCATAACGATTTTTTTCACATGAATTTCGCTCCGAAAACCATGTTCTGGTGGACGAATTCTGCTGGTTAACGAACTTGACCTTTCAAATTAGACGAAAGGGTAAAACTGAAGGAGAACGTCCTCAGCACAGATTTTTTTCAAATTTTGGAGTATAACATATTTTGACGCACTAAACACGAATCCGTTAAAAAAAAAAGTTGCTCTCAACTAGGAAAAAAGTTATTAAGCACTACAGTTCATTATTATGAGGGTTCTAAAAGTTGGCGTAAACAGCATAGTAATATACATGCATATTAAGAAGAATGTCTAGGACGACTTTTGGGCAGACGTGCTATGCGTTTCCGCTCGCTCATGAAAATATCAAAACTCTAGTCGATCTAACTCGCTGTTATGGATAGAAATCCGATGTTATGGAGGTTATAAATAGTTTATCAACATTTCAAATGAGAGTTCGTTTCCCAATGTTAGATGTCTGCGCATGCGCATGTTTACAAATACGCTGTTTACTGCAACTTTAACCTCAATAACAGTGAACTTTAATGCTTAATAACTTCTTTCCTAGTTGATTTATTGATAGGTAATGCTCCGCATCTAAAGCAAAGAGCATTTCCTAGTTGAGATCAACTTTTTTTTTTTTAACGGATTCGTGTTTAGTGCATCAAAATACGTTATAGTGTAAAATTTGAAAAAAAAATCGGTGCTGAGGACGCTCTCCTTTAGTTTTACCGACAAAAGATTTTTCTACCAAATTTCATCAAAATCGTACCATTTTTGAACCAGGGAGAGCGTGAACAGACTAACGTGTATGTGTATATATGTATATGTGTGTGTGTGTGTGTGTGTGTGTGTGTCTGTGTGTATATATATATATATATATATACACAAATTTTAACCACCTATATTTTCGTGATCTATGGGGTCTGAAACTGGCACTTCCGGATTGCTTCATGAGGTCAACCTTATAAGCTGGGTTCCTCCCTATCAAGGGAGGGAGGAACCGCTCTAATAATGAAGTATTTATGAAGTAGAGTTTATGAAGATTTTTTTAAACCACGTTATTAGATTACTTACTTAACTGGCGCACAGCCCATTGCTAGGTCAGGGCCTCCTGAATCAGCTTCCGCCAGCTGTCCCGATCTTGTGCAGCAACCATCCAGTTCTGTACGCCTAATAGGGTCCTAGCGTCACGTGCAACTCCATCCTTCCATCGGAGCTTTGGCCACCCACGTCTTCTGCTTCCATAGAGCACTTCTTCCATTGTCTTCCTTGGCAGTTCTGCTGGATCCATTCGAGCAACATGACCGGCCCATCGGAGTCTTCCCACACGGATGAAATGGCCAACATTTTTTTCTTTGTAAGCCTCATACACCTCCAAGTTAGTTCTTCTTCTCCATGTCCGGCCATCGCATACTCCCCCCAAAATGGATCGCAGTATCCTTCTTTCTTGAATTAGGAGTGCCTGCTCATCCATTTTGGAGATGGTCCATGTCTCTGAGCCGTATGTCAACACATATAATATCGTCGTATAAGGGTTTTATAAACCAGCAATTTTGTTGACCTATTTATTACTTTACTCCTGAGAAGACTCCTGAGGCCAAAAAAACAGCGAGTGGATTTAATAATTCTAGATTTTATCTAGTCTGTTATGCTATTGGCTATGTTTACATTGCAGCCAAGGTATGTAAATTCTTTAACATTCTCAAATGAGTAGG
Source organism: Gonocerus acuteangulatus (assembly GCA_946811695.1). Lineage (NCBI taxonomy): Eukaryota > Metazoa > Arthropoda > Insecta > Hemiptera > Coreidae > Gonocerus > Gonocerus acuteangulatus. The sequence goes on along the minus strand of OX328132.1, from coordinate 61,908,597 downwards.
AGCCAAATTTTACATTTTCCCCTGGCTGTGCTTCCTGCCCCATTGCCATAAATTTAGTCTTGGAAACATTAATTTCTAGGCCCAACCTCCTTGCAGCTTGGTCCAAAGCTTGAAATGCTGCCTGCACATCAGCAAGGGTTCTCCCAACTATGTCTAAATCATCTGCGAAACCCAGTAGCTGGACAGCTCTATTGAAGATAGTCCCGTTGGTTTGAATGCCTGAATCCCGTACAGCTTTTTCAAGGCCCAGGTTGAACAGCATACATGCCAAAGCATCACCCTGTCTCAGACCTTTCCCAGAAACAAAGGATTGGCTAATACCAGCCTTTACGCTGATCATGCATTGTTGCGTTACACATGCGAATCAGTTTTTTGGGGATATTTAGCTCTTCCATGGCGGAATATAATTTGCCCCTATCAACGCTATCATAGGCGCTTTTGAAGTCTATGAAAAGGTGATGGGTAGTGATATTAAATTCTCTGCTCCTTTCAAGTATCCTTATTAGATTAATTTGTAAAATTATCTACAATGTTTGTTTATATTATTTGTTGTCGCATTATGGGCAAACGTGCTATGTGTTTCCGCTTGCTGAAGAAGATATCTAAACTCTAGTCAATCGAACTCCCTAAAATTAATAGAATTCTATTTATTTTAGCCAGTTAGATTGACTAGAGGTATGATACCTTCTTGAGAGAGTGAAGTGAGCAGAAACGCTTAGCATGTATGCCCATAATGTGACAGGTTACGGCGGTTGTGGAGGCCCTTGAAATTTACAATTATTTTTTAAGAAATTAATTATCATTTCAAATGAGAGTTCGTTACTTCCAAACTTTACATCCCTGCGCTTGTTCATGTTTACAAATATCGTTCTTTACGCTTTCCTAACCTACATAACAGTGAACTTTAGTGCTTAAAAACTTTTTCCCTAGTTGAGAGGGACTTTTATTTTAATGGATTCGTGTTTAGTGCATCAAAATTTGTTATAGAGCAACATGTAAAAAAAAAAAAAAAAATCAGTGAAGAGGCCCCTAAACTTCACAATTACCCTACTTTAGATATCTGATATAGTGAATCGCTAAGGTTTAGGAAAAACATAGTTCTTCTTTCCAATAAAAACAATTGGACTATTGAATTATTCTAGTCAAAACATGAAATAAAATAGATTAAAACATTCTAAAATATTTAAGAAATAGAAGTTTCAGCAAAGATTTTTAGTTATTTTTAAATTAGAAATGATATTTATGTGACTGACGTACAAATTAAACAATTTTAGTAAAGCTCTACTAAGCAGGGGAAAAAAAGATTGCTGAAATGAGGTTATATTTATGTAATTTGTCTTCATAAGTGTAGGAAACTATAGCACTGATGAAAAACCGGGTTATGTTAAATTTATGTTGAAGAAGGATTAGGTAAAAGTGTAGTTTTATTTTTATTCGCATAAGTATTTTCACACTCGAGATTAGGCAGAACATTATGGTACATTCTGTTTAGGTTCATGTTTTAATCTATTTCAGTTATTGTCATAAATTATACTGTAACTACATTGTTTAAACCTATTTAAATAATTATAAAAATTAAATTTTAAAATCTTTTGCCCATTAATTTTGAAATACTCGCCCTTTTCTTAAACAAATGATAATCACAAATGCAGATATATGTCTGTCAAATTTCGACAAAGAAATCTGGCGAAAAGTATGCCAAAACTATACAAATCAGATGATATTCAATCTTTAACTGTCCAGTTTGCCAAAACAAAGCTAAAGCTTATTTTTGTATTACAATACACTATCAATGTGTAATATCTTCAATACTCAAAGCATTTCAAAGAGAATCAAGACTAAAGTAATGGAAGAAAGTACGAAAAAATAGTTTAAAACAATCAGGCACATGGAAATTAGGATAATTTAAAAAAACTGCATTAGAATTAAACTTAGTTCTTGATTTGAAACATAGTTTTAACAACAAAAATATATTAATGCCATAACATATACTATGAACACAAATGAGAAACAGCACTAAACATGTTTTACTATTTTTGTACACAACAAATTGTTAACAAATTATAGGAAGATGGTAATTTATAAACAGTAAACTGACCATTAGATGTAACAAAAACAAGTTCCTTTTAAGCGAAGAGAATGTATCCTTCGGAAAATAAATAATTGAAGTATTAATATGAAGTCATTAATAAAACCCAGAAGTTAAAAAACAAACTTATATTGAAAGTACACATAAAAATAATAGAAAATTTAAAAAACTCAAAAAATGTACATAACACAAAGCATCAACAAACATCAAAATGTTTGTATATAGTAAATGTTTTGCAGATGGATAAGATATATCATATGTTTATCTTTCAAAAGGAATCCTAAACAAATATATTTGGTTAACCCATGCTGATATTGAACAACAATGAAATGAGAAAACTTGAAATACAACATATCTGAATTTTAAAAACAGTACAAAGTTACGACGAGTCTAACAAATCATGACACTTTGCCAAAAAAAAAAATTACAGCCAAAACCTAGTAATGTATACAAAACATAGATACAAAAGCATGTTCATATCTAAGATAAAAATGAATTATCAAGAGACTTACAGAGACATAATTCAAACCAAAACGTAAAATAGAATGAGATTGATTGATAGAATAGAACCTTTACACACTTAAAAAGAGACAACTATTGTTTATTAATAAAGTTAGACACAACTTTTTTTATTATTTTAAAACATCCAACTAGCGTGATTGATAGCTCAAATAATAGAGTAAAACCATTGAAAGAGAAGTAGAACAGGGTCAACATTAAACAACACAGTATCTTTCTTCAAACGTTATGACTAATATCAAAAAGATGAAAACAAACTCACTTTATTCGTAGCGTCCGACACCTCGCGCATTATTTTTTCAAATTCTGCTGTCTCCTCCGCTTGCTTTTGGTTATGCAACGCAATTTTTTCACTGAACTTCCTAGGATTAGCCATTGTAAAATATTTATTTAGTCAAACATGGAGATGTAGTATATTTTCCCGATTCCGCTCCCTTGACAGAGGATAGATTAGTATTATCTTGGGTAGGGCGAGATTAAGTCGATAGCAGAACCTAAACATCGTTCAGAATGCGATAGCTCGATGAAATTCACAATGCATAACAGCCACAATCTTTTAATGCGTCATCATAACACTAGCAATTACGACCAATAACGTAAAACATAATTCAAGAAGGCAACGGCCAGATTGGCTTAAAATTTATCTTCTTTTGGTAATATTTAACTACAGTTGAGTAGTATTGATTGCCCTATCGCCAAATTTAATATATTTTGTGGAAAATTTGACTTTTATGTGTTACTTCTGCATAATTCAAGCCGTTAAGTTGTTTCAACATAGGGTGGAAAACTGTTTAAAACATTTAATTTTACGAATCCAATATACCTAGATTTTCCATTGTTAATTTTAGAAAAAAAGTCATGATATAAGACAAAATATATTTTATTCCTGAATTGTTTTAAATTCAATACCACATACACTTTAATTTGTATCAAACAGGATCTCAAAGCCACTTTTGGATCCATGATATCCCAAAATCGAGGAGAAAAAAACAAGAGTTTGAAAAACTATCGTCGCGTCTCTTGGTGATAAGGAATTACGGCTTTGGTAGTCGCAAACCCACATCTAAGAATCTAGGATATTCAAAATATCCTCGGCTTGACACATAGAATTGTTGTTATCCATCTAAGCGACGCTGTCAAGAGATGAAACATAAGCAGCGCTTAGATGCATGCGATCTGCTTTTACAAAAAAGACATGTGTTAGTGAAAAAAGTTTTTGTTGGTGATGAAAAAAAGAATCGCTTACAATAACGTAGTCTGTTCGGAAAAGACGGAATTCGCCTGGCGAAGGTTATGCTGTTTCTCCAGGGAGGGGGGATTTTAAAGGTTTTGTTTATTATGAGCGTCTTTCAGAGGGATTAAACCATTGATTTCTTTAAATACTGTGGGCAAATCGGCCGCATGATTGAAAATGTCACACAGAAGAGCCCAGAATAGGTCAACAGATGAAGTGTAAGTTTTCTGCATGACAATGTTATGCCACTCACACCTTTACACACTCTTGAGAAGTTGTTAGACTTGGCCTTTGGCAACTGTTCACTCAATAAAACGAGTCTAGACACGGAATCCAGCAGGAAGGCAGTTAGTAACTTGGAATATTTTGCCACACCCTCCTTACCTAGCACCTTCGGTCGACCAACTCTTTCGATCTCGCCAAAATCGTCAGCAGGAATACATTTTAAAGGAACACAAATAGGAAAGAGGAAGCCGGAGTTATAGTTTGCGGCAATACAACTATTTATTCCAAGTAGAATTACAAGCAATAACAGCAAATTCCAGATAATCACCGTGAGGCTGGACTTTGATATTCTTTAGCAATATTAAAAGAGCCCAGGTTTATAGGTGCATTTTCAGAGTCCAAAAATAAACGTATAAGTGTTTCTAACGTGTAATAAGCGTTTCTGAAGACGTTTTAGTAAAATATGAAACTAGTAGGGACATACAAATGTTAAATTAATTTTAATATTTTTGTCTTTATGTCCATTTTATCAATAAATAGCGGCTGTTCACAACTTATTCATTTCTTTTAAATCGATTTTTTCCTTTCTGTCGTGCTCACACGTTCAAAGTTTTCTTTGTGATAAAAGATCAAGTACGTAAATCAGCCTTTCTCATTTCAGTTTTTATAAGTAGTTTTTAGTACTATTATGTAATGTAGTGATACATGCTGTTAATTATACTATATTATAAGGTTTATACAAGGCATTAAAAAAAAAAAAAAAAAAAAAAAAAAAAAAAAAAAAAAATGAGAACTCTTTCTAATATACTTAAGCAAACTTCCTGAATCAACATTGGCTAGATTCAGGTATATGTCTGGTAAAACTGAAGGAGAGTGTCCTCAGCACCGATTTTCTTCAAAGTTTGCACTATAACGTATTTTGATGCACTAAACACGAATCCGTTGGAAAAAAAAGTTGCTCGCAACTAGGAAAGAAGTTATTTAAAAAAAAAGTTCACTGTTATGAAGGTTAGGGAAGACTGCCTTGGACGACTTTTGGGCCATAGAATTCTTTTCATTTCTGCGAGTTGGATTGACTAGGGGTTTTGATGTTTTCTTGAGCGAGCGGAGCGAGCGGAAACGCATAGCACGTATGCCCAAAAGCGACAGTTTACGACCAAGTCAGCTACCACAGGTGAGTCTAAATTTCAATTACACTTCGTCATTAAGGACTATTGTGCAGGCGCGTGTTTACATATAAGCTGTTTATCCCGTCTTTTATAACCTCCATAACAGTGAACTTTAGTGCTTAATAACTTCTTTCCTAGTTGCGAGCAACTTTTTTTTCAACGGATTCGTGTTTAGTGCATCAAAATACGTTATAGTGCAAATTTTGAAGAAAATCGGTGCTGAGGACACTCTCCTTCAGTATTACCATATGTCTAAAGTTATTTTAATATTAATACATTAAAAAAAAGAGAAAAAATCGTCTATGCCTTTGCAAGAACCTTACACTAACAACTGCCAAATTGCTGAATTCCGTTTATGGATTCGTTTTCTTTAGCGAACAGTCACCATAGGTTTTCCCATTAATTCAATTAATTTAGAAATCATTTAAACAAATTAATAACAATTAGAAACTTTACAAGAACATATAAACCAAACTAAAAGATGCAAACAAAGCCTTGAAGAATAACCGTTTTGGCGAAAACCCAAATATTGAAATACCAAAAAACGTTATACGTGATAATTAATGAGCACAGGATTTATCCCATTCTATAGTCTAATACCCCGAAATATTTAATTATCATATATTTTATTTCCATTCAAAATAAGTGTTATCTCTGATATTAACGTATTATACCTCTTTGCCCCCTGTCATATTCTGGCCCTAATAGTTTTTGAACTTGTTTATGTTTGTGACAGTTAATACGATTGCGGCTTTAGTAAACAATCTTACTCTATCTTTGCTCGTTAAAAAATGCTCTCTTCAATGTAAGTACCACATTAATATTTACACAAATTGATTATATCTCCATATTTGAAAACTATTTTTTCTTTCTCTAGAGTCGTTTTTTTGTTCGTTTTTTATTAAAAACTTCAGGGGACCTTTGAAAGTTTTCTGAATGCTTTAATTGGTTAAAATGATATTGATGTATATTTTACATGTATTTTAATTATTTTGAGATTTGGTTTGCTGATATTTTATTTGAAATAAGTTGTAATATAAAAGTTTTGAAACTTTAATTTCTTTGTATCTTTCTTTTATTTGCATATTTCTTTCGCGCTTATTTTTAAGGCATTTCATAATAATAAATGACATCATTTCTTCTGAGAGAATTCTTAAATTTGTCTCTTTGCTAGATGACTAATTGCTTATACAACCTGAGGCCTTCTTAACTTTTTTATTTCCAACTTTTTCAAACCATGATTCCCATTCTTAAAACTAATGTAGTATTATTAATAATCAATTTATAATGAAATTAGATATTTAATAAAATAAGGATATTTCTAGTTCCTGAAATAAATGGTAAAAAATGGTCTAGACATTTACTTTTCGATGAAATTTATCTCTCTCAGTGGCACTTGTTTTGTTTTCTGATTTTTTATTTTAATAAAAACAATGGTTTTCCCTTGCATCTGCATTATTTTTTGCTCTCTCAAACACACAAAGTTTTTTTAAAGATACTTTATCCTTTTTAGGTCTAATTGTACATTAAAAAACTTTTTCCTTTTTTTTTTTATATTAAACTTGAATTGACTTAATACTCCCAAATGTATGTGATGTATACTCACTTCATGAAATTATACCCTATTCAAATCTTCTGATTTTTCTATGAATTGTATGCTACTTGAATTATTTGTGCAATGTTCATATTTAAAATTTGATTAAGATAACTGTTGTATCCTATTATCATTTGTAAATTTATGTTTTACTCCCCTTAAACCTTAGACCATTCAATTAAATTTCTGAAGCACTTGGGAATATCGTCAGTACTTTTCTATAGTCTCGAGCACTCTCAATCTAAAAATATTTTAAGACGATATGTTAGATAGCTTTAAGAAAATAGATTCTCCTTGAATTTTGGATTCTGTGTCTAAATCCACTTATTTTTTTAGCTTATTTTTATGCTGGAGGACCTGAGTTCAAATCCTGAGAGCACTAAAGATTTTTATCTTCTAGTGTCTTCGTTCGTGGGTTGGATTCGGCCTTCCCTGACCTTTCCTTGGCCAACCCAGCCTTTAATTAATATATAAATGGGTACCTGCAAAGGGGAAAGTGAGGCGGCCGGAGCATAGTACTGACCACACTATCTCCCTAGTGTGCTGTGTGGTCAAGAATCAGATACCTCTATGTTTTGGCTCTCATGGGCTTCGTGGCCTGTTACGGGACTGATTTTTTTTCTTTTTTTTTCTGGATAAGATATGAATTGATTTTATGATCCATCAATATTACCTGTCATATTTCTCTATTATATCATTAAGTTAATACATTACGACTAGATTTCCTTTTTTATTTAATAATTTACAAGATAGATCTGGTCACTAAATTGGGTAGACCTTTCCTTAAAATTAGTTCTTACCTTACATGAACAATATGAGATCTCATAATGTTCATCTTGGATCCTACTGATTTCCTATTTCCAAAGGAGTTATATGGACCATAATAGGGTGGTAATCAGATTTCTATTTACAGGAGGACTGGTGATTTTATTTTTTACTGTGTGAAGTTATGGAGCTCATTCTGTTTTTCTATATTATTTTACCTTTTCAGTACTGAATACTCTGCAGACTATTAGCTTACGGTGTTAGCATTAAAACAGTATATATTTGGATATTTCAATTTTTTGCTCATTTTCCACCGGCAACATAACAATAGCTTCTGTGTCCTGGAATAATGCCTAAGTATTAAAAACTCTCCATTGGAAACATCACAATTCTCGAGAGACAGGGCTTTAGCGATGACTAAACTGAAAAAAAAAATTACAAAAAAGTGTTTGCTGGCGGGTGGCCATGTATGAAAAAGAAGACTGTATGTTATAAAGTACATTACATAGGTTTGTCAGGTGGAGCTAAAGCATATTTATGTTCCTGAATTTGAGTAGAAGGCTCTAAAGGAAATTAATTTTTTATTTATTCCATACATTTTGAGGTCTTTTGTGCCTAATAAATTTAGAATTCATATAATTTTCAGTGGTCCAATTTCTGGTTGTTTTTGTTCATGATAATAATAAAGTTTATATAATTTCTTGAAAAATTAAATTGGTAAAACTGAAGGAGAGCGTCCTCAGCGCCGATTTTCTTCAAAGGTTGCAATATAACGTATTTTGATGCACTAAACACGAATCCGTTAAAAAAAAAAAAAGTTGCTCTCAACTAGGAAAGAAAAAAAAAAAAAAGTTGCTCTCAACTAGGAAAGTACCGGCGCTAATAGCCAAATAGTTGATGCGCCGTTAAAAACGGAAAAAAAACTAGGAAAAAAGTTATTAAGCACTAAAGTTCACACAGTTATGGAGGTTATAAAAGACGGCGTAAACAGCGTATTTGTAAACATGCGCATGCGCAATAGTCCTTAATGAAGGAGTATAATTGAAATTTAGACTCACCTGTCGTAAGCTGTCGCTTTTGGGCATACGTGGTATGCGTTTCCGCTCGCTACGCTCGCTCAAGAAGATATCAAAACCCTAGTCAATCCAACTCGCAGAAATTAATAGAATTCTATTAATTTTTGCGAGTTGGATTGACTAGGGCTTTGATATCTTCTTGAGCGAGCGGAAACGCATACCACGTATACCCAAAAGTCGTCCTTGGCATTCTCCTAATCCTCCTAGACATCTTCAGACGCGATGTTCGGTGGATGTAAATCCGCAATCGCAACGAAAAAAGCATTTATGCGCTCTTCATATTTATGGGCACGTTTAACTTTTCCGCACATTTTCCACAATTGATAGAATTACTCAAAATTTTGTTTTGTGTTAAAAATTTGAGTAATTCTTCTCGATTGTGGATAAGAATTATGAATTCGTGTAACTTAATTTTGATTTAACACTTTTCCAAAAAACTATAACGATAATAATGTAATTAGAGCTTAGAGCGAATTAGAAGAGCTTAGAGGGAACAAATTATAAAGACATTAGCTAATTATTAAGGGATTTCTGTTATATAATACTTTTCAGAAGCGAAACAAGAAATTTGAAGAATGTTTCATTATTTAAAAAAATGTTTCTGAATAAATAAGTGTTGGTAGATTTCAATAATTGATGGTAAATTTCAATTACACTTCTTTATTAAGGACTATTGCGCATGCGCGTGTTTACAAGTACGTTGTTTATGCGATCTTTTGTAATCTCCATAACATTGAACTTTTTTTTTTAAATAACAGCTTTCCTAGTCGAGAGCAAATTTTTTTCTTTTAGCGGATTCGTGTTTAGTGCATCAAAATACGTTATAGTGCAAACTTTGAAGAACATCGGTGCTGAGGACGCTCTCCTTCAGTTTTACCATTAAATTTTCCAAACCACCAGCTTACGAATTCACTGATTCCTGTTGTACGGGAGGAATCAGGAATCGTGTCTTAGAAAATTTACATAGGAGAGCTGACAGCTGTTTTACCGATGTCCGATGTGTTTACGATTTTGGTTACATTTACAGATAAGGAAGTATTCGAAAAATAAAAAAAAAATATTAAGACACGGAAAGTTTTGGGATGTTCGTACTTTAAATTGCATTCAACAGTAATTTGAGTATTTTTTATTGCGTTTAACATTAAAATGAATGTTTTAGTAAATAAAGTTAAGTAAATTAGAAACATATTTGTAATAGTGTCTTCCTAGAGAGAACGTTGGGATGGCGGAAGGAGTAATTTCCGCTTATGACACTGTTTCCTGTGTTTTGCCGACAATCTTGCTTTTCTTTGAGATTTAATTGGAATAGGTGTTTCGCGATTGATCTAAACAAAGTAATAACTGCTT
>OX328132.1:61868579-61893579 GCA_946811695.1 Gonocerus acuteangulatus | reverse complement strand
AAAAAATACTGTATGTTATACAGTACATTACATAGGTTTGTCGGGTTGACCTAAAGCATATTTATGTTCCTGAATTTGAACAGAAGGCTCTAAGCGATTTTTTTTTTTTTTTCTTCAATTCAACTTTCGCAATTGGACATTACATAAACGAACAAACATGTTGCAGTACATGTGAGGCGGACTTTTTGTTCTTCAATTCACTCCAGGCTTACGGATATTAATGAAACGAAAAAAAAAAAAAAAAAAAAAATAAGTAGCTCCTACGTCTGGCTTCTTTTTTTTTTTATCCCTAGGGATATGATTTCGGTTCTAAGGGAATGTGGGGATCGATAAGGAGGGCTTCTTTGCCCTTCTTAAATGCCACTATATCGACGCAACGACATACACGACCCATCCCTCTCTTCACTATTGTCCCTTGTTTTGAAGCGGTTCAATGGTTCTTTAGAAACCATTTAATATGATATCTCCTAACCGTTTTACAGAAAATTTGATAAAAATGGAATTTTGGTTTTGGATAGTGAAAACTCATGGGCTATTTACAAAGTTTGGTTACGTTTGGAAAAGAGGAAATAATAAAATAAATTACATTATACTTTATAATTTTCTTAAATATCTTGAAAATAATTGTATAATCTTGGCAAGCATAAGCCATTATAAAGCCCAATAAATATGCTACATAATAGGTCCCTTTGTGAAAAAACAGTGTTTAAAATTTTTAAAATGTTTTTTCGACATTCAGCGTCTTTTTTAAGCGCATTTCCTTCCCCGCTTATGAGGTTGACCTCATGATGGAATCCGAAAGTGGCCACTAGAAAAGTTCACGATTCAGAATAAATATGGTTTACATGGTTACATCCGTCCATCCAAACCAATATTACCAATACCAGCCGCAATTGTATTTTGAATCTCGGTATTCGTTGTGGTCATCTAAAGATGAAAAATGTGTTTACCCCGGACCCAAATTACTAATTTTCTCATTCCAGTCGTAATGTTTTGTTGTATTGTTACTAACTCGCTATACGTAGTGGGTGTCTTAATGTGAAAGAAGTGTTGTCAATATGAACTGAATCGGTCTATCGGAAGGGGGTGACGAAATACTTTGTACTATATTTGAATTGAATTCAGCCGCCACACGTAGCTACCACTAGGCGAGCCGACCAGATTTACCGCCCTCTGCTTTGTTATGATTTTATATGGATTGTTTTCTTCTGACTTCTACCACTAGGGGCGCTGTATGCCTTTCCTGCGTTATTATTGTAGGATGTTCTCATTTTACATGGGGACGCTTTTATTATTCATCAAGATTAATAGCCGAAAATTTAATTTTTTTTTGTATTTATTAAGTATTGTAGTACCACGCATACACACAACTCTGGAAGATAATTAATTAAAAAAATAATAATTGAAACAGTTGCTCGTTACAAGTGTATAAGAGCAGAACTATTCATGTTTTTATTTTATTTATATAGATTATTTTAAGCAAATTATTCAGGAACGCAGTTTACACTACCCAATTTTTCCTTCAATATTATTATTTCCTTGACCCATATGGGTTATGTTTATATAATTTTATTTCGTTAATTTATAATCTAGGATTTCTTGTGGTAATTTTTGTTACCTTTGTTATTAGCGCGGTTCTTCCCTTCCTCCATAGGGAGGAAAATACCGGTGGTTCAAATTTATATATATATATATATATATATATATATATATATATATATATATATATATATATATATATATATATATATATATATTTGTCTGTTTACTGTCTAGCACAGCGAATAATGATCCGATTTTGATGAAATTTGGTACAAAAATCTTTCTTCTAATTTGAAAGGTCAAGTTCGTTAACCAGCAGAATCCGTCCATCGGGACATGGTTTTTAGACCGAAATTCGCGCGAAAAAAATCGTTGCGCTTACTTCATATGCTTGCAAGTACTCGTTTTATAGGTTTATTGGCCTAGAAAAACGAATGAAACCATTTTTAAGGCGATAGCTTTAATCATTTTCGAGAAAATTGGAAACATAGTTGTCAAAGAAACTTTTTTGGTTAGAGTACTTAGAATCACGGGATTCAGTTAAAATATTTTCTGCGTGTTTAAAATTCATATTAACAAAGATTTAAAAAATCGTTTAAAATATTTTTTAAAATATTTTATTTTTAGACATGAAAAGTTTTGGGAACTTCTTATATTTTCCTTAATATCTCGAAAAGGTTTGGGAATCTTAGTAAGCTTACCATTCGAAAGCCTACTAAATGCTCTACAAAAAAGATCATAAGGGATGTTTTGATTAGGCAATGTCAATCGGAGAAATAGGTGCTTAAAGCTTTGAAGTAATTAACTTCGTTTATTCGAACGGTTCTTTTTGTCTGTTTTTATTTCTTGTTAGAATGTATTTGACAATAAAACAGAATATGTATGAATATGAATTAAGTAATTTTCGATTAGGTGATGTCAATCGGAGAAATAAGTGCTTAAAACTTCAAATGTTTTGTTCTTTCGAACGGGTTTTTGTAGTTGTTTAGCTAACTTTTTAATTGTTTGTTTTTTTTTTAATTGGATTTATTTGTAGAATTAGTACTATAGTAGAAGAGTACAAGCAAATGTAAACATTTTGATATTTTTCAATGCATTGAAGAGTGAGATGAATATCTCTTGAAGTGGATGAAGGGTGCTCCCTGACTCTTCCATGTAAGGCCATAGAAGGCATTTCACGAAAGCTCGAACCAAAATAATAACCGTTTCTATTTCAATCGTTCCAATTGATACTAGGGATAAGAACGGAACCGCGCTAAGATGACGCAGGTCCTGCAAGTCAGACTTTTTATGCATATTGTTGGCTTTAATCTGTCAAACCAGGATTTATTTTTCTATATTTCTCATTTCAGCAATAGCTGTTGCTGTATGAATGTCTCAGGGGGAGTGATGGTTCGTGACAGAAAAATTTTACATGGTAGGTCGCTGACGACCTTTAGGTTTTTCGCCCTGAATACTTTAAACAAACTACCCAATTCTCAGGAATGTGCTTAGTTATGTGGCTCCCGTGTGGCGAACCTTTTTTTTAGCACCCTATCGTTCATTCTACGCAAATTTAGGGCATTGACTCTATTTGAAATATTTTACAGCCATTTTCAAGTGCATATTTGGACGCCTTTAAACGAAAAGGAACCAAGTGTTCATTCTTTAGAGAATTGGGTTTAAAGTTTTTTGTGTGTCTAAAATTCCTTTATTATCTGAAATGTTTCATTCATTTTCTCTTATTAAAATAAACTGTTGTTATGGTAATGGGGTTTTATTTTTATAGTTATTGATAAAAATGGTGCTCGATTCCTTTCTGTTTATTACAGCATACTTGATACACAATTTCACTTTTTTTTTTTTTGGTATTTTTTCATGCTTTAATGACAACATTATATTTTAACCAGTTTTTATTACTATATAAATTCTCTAATTCTCTACAAGAAAGCACCAAAAACTCAATTCCGTTAAAAATGGCGCTTGGTTCCTTTCCGTTTAAAGGCGTCCATTTATCCCTGCTATTAAGAAAAGTAAATGAAGCTAGATTTTCCGTATTATTTACTAGAAACGGATTGGGTTGGAAGACTTGTTCTTTGTGTGAGTCAGTTCCTTGTACTTGTCATCAAACCACAAACTGTGTAGACTGTTCTGTTTCGCAGCTAAAATTTCCCACATGCCACAGTTTTCTCGTCGGTACATTCTCTTAACTTATTCTTTGTATATGTGCTGTTAACATTATCTTTTTTTTCGCCTAATAGGTCTTTTGGATGGCATTTTTAAAAAATTTGATATTCTTGCCCTCAGTTCAGCGAGCGATAGTAAGTGTTCATATACCTTAACCCTTTAGTGGGTATGATCCCCATGTGTGGTGGCAGTTGAAAAATTCTTCCACAGTTTCGCTGTTGGCGTCAATAAGTTCTAGATAGAGTTGGTTTCCTAATGGTAATAATATTCCTTCAAGCACACCCCACTACCTGTACTGGGGAATTCCACCAACTGCCATCCCCGTACGGGGATTATGCTCACCCTGATGGCCCTTCCTGGTAACACCTTCAGCATTAGCACTCCTTCCAGGACTCTCATCTTCCAGACTTCAATTTATAACTGTTAGTATATTTTTATAGTGGACTTAAGATATGTTTTTGCTAATAATAACTCAAGTGTGACTTGTCGCTATGATAATATTCGTCTTTTACAGAGTTCAACTTGTGCTTTGAATGAGTGTACAGACATTTTTTCTTCCTGTTCTTCAGTGATGATGCTAGAAAATGAAATTTTTAATTATGTTTACAAAAATGTATTATTTTAAAACAAATATACACTGCCCCGTGCATGATACAAATAATATTTGCATATATTATAAAGGGAACTTATACTCGTAAGTGTTACGCGGGTTTAGTATCAATTTTGCTGAGTTCTTACAGAGAAGTCGCTAAGGGGCATAATCCCCATAGAAGATATGTTGTAAACCGGAAATAACATTTACCATTTTTGGTGCTAATGACCCCAGCAGTCGATGCACCGGGAGAAGGAAAGAAAAAAAAAACATTTATCTTTGGCTAATCTAACATAAGGGTTAAAAACCACGCAGATTTTACAGCCTGATATTAACATTGGTTTAGATCGATCAGGATATGGTCCATCTAGTTGCCTGTGTTACCATCCGCAGAGATCCTTATGTCCTTTTAGCGTGTTTCCTCCCTCCCTTTAGAGGGAGGCAACCCGCATATGAGGTTGCCTTCATGTATTTTGTATATACGTATCATATATAAATTTGTGTGTGTGTATATATATATATATATATATATATATATATATATATTTATATATATATATATATATATATATTATATATATATATATATATATATATATATATATATATATATATATACATCAAGCGAATGTAGAAGATGTTTTCAAACTTTTATTCGTTACATCAGACACATGTAGAAACTAGCTCAAAAACTGCTGGGACCATTTGGACCCTAAGTCGTTGAATTATTAAAATCACCTGAAAATTCACTAGATGATTTTTTATTCCACAGTTCAAATATATCCAAGTCGGAATTCAAATCGGAATCATATACATATATTGGACAACTCTGGTGTCCAATTTTAATGACATTTGTTATTAATAGGAATAAAATAATTTGTATTATTTATACGACTTAGGCCTCGGGTACGATACGAGCGATGAGGGACAGGACAACAGAGCTTTTAGCCGAAAAGGGGGACTGGCTACGATACAGAGCGGCTGGGCGGTAATTTCCTTTAGTCTCCCTCATCGCATACTCCAATATACGTTTATAATTAATATATCGATTAAAAAAATTATAAAAATTGGAAATTTATAAACATTGGATGGTTATAAACATCTTTCCACGCAATTTAATAAATGTTGACAAAGTTGTTCTAAAGTTGTAGCCTTTTTTGTTGCACTCGAAATATAATGGTGTGAGCGACGAGACAAATTTTAATGTCAGGGCTAAATGATGAGCGACAGGCTGGAACCTGCAGGCCACGTCGCCCGGTCGCTCATGCCAATTGTAGCCAGTCTTTCCTCATTCCTACTGGACTCCCGCTCAACATTAATGTGAGCGACGATGCTCTAAAGCTTTTCGCTTATCGCTCATCGCTCTTCGTTCGTATCGTACCAGAGGCCTTACTCTATCCATTCATGAAATAACACAAAGAAGTATATTAAATATTGATAGTTTTTAATCAGTTGTACGAATAATTTCTTTTTTTGTCAATTTATTTTTTTTAAATCGTACGTAGGATTCATAATCAGCGACCTCGAAAATACCCGAGTAAGAAATTTGGATCTTTTAAAAGAAGATTTAGTAATTTTGGCCACGTTTTCGGAATTCCGTCCAAATGCGCGTTGTCAGGGGAAAGAGGAAAACCTAGAATTTCGTATATATGTTCATTCCATACCGCCCTTATCGTGTATCTTGTTACCAGAACACGATACCCTTGTAGGCCGGGTTCCCAATTACCTCAGGAGTTCTCGGCCAAGACCTCTCGTTAGTTCACATTCCCATTATGGATGTATAGCTGAGTAAAACCCGACGCGTGAAGATCAAGGTTCTCCGTTTGAACTGTTACTAATTCATCATAACTAGTTAGTAGTTTGCCGTGTCTTTCTCCTAAGTTTTATTTTATTAGCGCATCCGCATCAATACCATTAGCATCGGGCTATCTACAGGTTGACACCCTTCCTAATACATCCATGGAGGAGCAGGGAATTATTTCAGCGAGCCTAACGCAGAAAAATGTCAACCTGCACTGGCGAGACGCAAACACGCAAGGCCCGCGTTAGAATTGGGTTCGGTAGCCACTCTTCCACCGGGAACTCCTTCATTTGATCTACTTTTAACGTTATGACTTCATGCTCATTAGACGTGTTCGTATTTTATTTTGTTGTTTTGGGCTCCCGAAGTGCTGAAATTAATAAACTAAGCCATTCTAAAAATTCGATGTTGCCAATGAAATCATTTGAAATGTAGTTCCTTCTTATTGTTGTGTCCGTTTCAAGTTTCCCTAGCTGAAGTCGTCTTTATTCAATTTAAAACCAACAATTTTCTGGGTTTTTCTTCTCTGCCGGCCCGATTTAAGCATCTATTCTATAAGCTTTACACATTCTGGGCTATACTACGATTTATAGCCACATTGGTGCTCTTTCGAGCTATTCATATACTTTTTCCTTCAGTGTCGATTTCCTGTCCAGGAAAGAAACAAGAGTATGACGTGATCACCTGGAAGTGACACGAGGGCCCAGACCCCAATCTCAATTTATGTATAAGAGAGTTCACTAGAGATAAGAATGTTGTTTGAACTTGCACTGATGAAGAGTCGGCTTTTTTTAAGGTTGAGTCGGTTAAAGAGTTTTTGTTTGTTGCGAGAAGGTCGTTGACCGTTGGGATTGCAAAGGTAGATTTTCGAGGTTCGGTCTTGGTATCTTAATAAAACTACTTTGACGAAATTGTGAAGGGTATTGACTAATAATATAACTGAAGATGAGGAATAACCCTTCAGAATGCTCAAATAACTTTATTACATCAATTCTACGTTTCGGACTACTAGTCCATCTTCATGAATGCTGAAATGGTATATTAAATATTAGATACTGCATTACCACTAGCCAAGCTATTATATTCATATTCAATCAATTAATACATTATAATTTAATATAATTACCTAATTTCCAACTCACCATGTCCTATTAATAAATACTGTCAAATTTAACAGGTCAATATTAAAATAAAATGATTCCTACAGGGAATCAAGTCCATATATAAATAGATATAAAGAAAACTAATAAATTCCCCTGAGCTCACTGCCATATTGCAGAAACATTATCAACATACTTAGGACTATTACATTTTTATTTAAATAAAATGAAGTTAAAATAATAAAAATTCAATTGATTACAATTTATGATAATGTATGAATGACATATATTCGATATTTTAAATAATCATTGCCTAACATTATTTTTTATAAAATGTATGTAAAGTATTTATTATAACTATAACAGATCTATAGTCATTAAAAATTAACTTTATTGAATATCACAACATAATGTTGTCCTATTCTTTTAACATCTGTTTTGAAGTTAATAGTCCTTTTGATATGTTTTGTTATGTAAATGGATTCTGTTAATTTTCTAGATTTATTATCATTTACAGTTTTAAAAACTGCCGACTAGAAATATATATATATATATATATATATATATATATATATATATATATATATATATATATATATATATATATATGCTCGGTTAGTGTGCACCTCGCCTGAGATGACGCGAGTCGTACTTTCTTTTGTTTACTACTCAAGCAAAGATAATAACATACGAATAAACTTTGTTGGAATTTTATTAATAAACTCCTTTGCGTCAGTCCCCTTACATGTTGATCGATTTGCCGGTCTCTGATGAACGTATATCTCAATTTGACATTTCGCTCTACGATAAATTTTACATTTTGCTTCATCGTTAAATCTAATGCTCGTAAACCTTCCTTCCTATTGTGATTTGAGGATGAATGAATTAATAAATGAACTTGCATCAAGATGCGCATACTCGCACAGTGTAGCGGTTCCACGCTAATGTTGGACATGGAGGGAGGGTTATAAACCTTTTAATTTGGGATTTTGATCGTATCTTTAGTACCAAATAAACCCTTTTCTATTCAGCAGATTGATTTTTAGCAATATTATTGCATTGATTTTTACATGAAGCCTGGTTATCGCTATGTCAAAAACAAACCTTGTATTATTAAATAGGTCGTGTACTCTTATTTCATTTTACAAATTATTGTTTCAGTACACATTAAGGATATTTTAATAAATCAAAAACTGGAACAAAAGGTTTTTAAAAATTCACCTATTTTTTTTTTTTTTTTACATCGAACAGAAAAATACCATTTGGGACTATTTTAGGGTATATTGTCTTATTTACTACGTCGTTAGATCTTGCCTAAACTTGTCTGTGCGTTAAATATTTTAAGTGCTAATACATTCCTGACTTCGTTGACATTTTATTAATCCCATTATTATTTGATTATCCTTTTTAAAGCCAAACTAGGAATCATTCCGATGTTCAATCGCACCTCGACACAATGGAAATTGGCACAACTGAAGATCTATTTTGATTTTTTAGATCCAACAATATTAATTTTAAGGATTTTGACACGACTTTGGAAAAATGGACTGACTTACTTGTTTTTGCGATTAAATATAGTGCGAAAAACGGAATTCTGGATACATTAAGGAAATGGTACTACGTTTGTGAACTTGTGAAAAATATGAGTTACATAATATATATGTACACATTTAAAAGTCATCCTACCCGTTATTTTACAACTGGTGAATCTGCTGATCATGTAGTTGGATTGAGCATTGGATTTGCTTTAGAATGACACCAGAAGCAATACTCTAGGACCAGTAGAACCGGAGATATTAATGAATGTCCAGCCTGACGAGCTTCAAGCATTGTAGGAATCGCTGAATGGTGGAAATTCATCTTCAGAGTAATGCAAATTTCCTACAATGATTGAAGCTCGTCTGGCTGTAGCTGGAACGACGTCTTGGCACAATTATTCACGGCATTGAATTTATCTCTTTTGAACTGTTTTTTTTTTTATCTGTTAACTTAACGTTTTAGTTAATTGCATTTAACAGTTAAATGAGTATTTTAGTAAAACAAGGTAAGAAAATGTGAAACACTGTTATAGTGTTTCTAAGAGCGAACGTTGTGACAGTGGAGTGATTTCCGCTTAGGATACTGTCAGTTTCCTGTTGTGGCACCTTAAATTTCCTTCTTTGATTTCATTTTATATTTTTCACGAAAGATCAAAACCTACTAATAACTGCTTCTATTACTTTACTAATGGCACTAGAGATATGAACGGAACTGCGCTAAGATGACGCAGTTTCTGCGAGTCGCACTTTTTTGATAGAGTGATCTCATTCGGAGAAATTGATACTTTAAGGAGGTAATTTCCGTTTTTTAAAACCAGGAAAATCTGTTTTGTAGAAGTAAGTTTAGTAAAACCTCGTTTACATGGATCAACTTGGACCAGGGCCGATCCGAGTTCACGAAAATCCGGGTTATCCAGAGAATCGCGGAGAAACGAAAAATAATTATTATTTTCACCCAAAAAAACATACACTGTATGTACTGTAATAGCCTATTTATTTCCACTGTACTCAATATAGCTCCAAACTAGTCTATAGTAAAAATGCAGTGAGCTTCTGCTGACTCAGATTAGTGTATCGCTTACGAGTAACGCGATCTCGCATCCGCTTTAACATTAGAAGTTCATTTGGGAGTGTTTGGAATTGATTCTCGAAATATACCATCAATTTCTCAATGTTTGCTACTGCTTCTGCATGGGTCATAACCACCATAAACTTTTCTTCGAAATCATCTTGAAACAACAGTCTGCATTGCGTTTTCTGATCTTTTTCCAATCAGATACGTCCGATGTTCCTACTCCAAACTCAGCAGCAATTTTCTTTAACGATTCTCCCTTATCAATTCTTGTCAATGCTTCCATCATTTTTCCACAATCTCAACAATGTTTTTACGTTTCGTCTAAATCGCGGGCAACGAGCAAACGAAACAGCATAGCGATACTGTACCTCGACGCTAAGAAAACTCGCACAATCTACCGACTGAGAAGAGCAATTCATCGTCTGTAAAAGGAGTGCTCATTTACTACACTGAACAACATAATTTCATTTTCAAAACTGGTCCGGGTTATCCGGACGTCCGAGTTAAAGAGGTCCGGGTTAACGAGGATTTACTGTATTACTTGTTGACTTACCAGCTTAGAGTTGTATTTTTCAGCTTTCCTCAAAAAGATTTCCATGGATGTTTAAAAAGGGTGGCAACGGAAAGATATCCCGGGCAATGGTTATAGAAATCGGTGCAATTAAATTAAATGATCTTGTAATATGATATTACTGCACATCACTTTATTTGTTTTTAATCTTTGTAGTATTTGTATATTACATTAATAAGACACGTATTCCGTAATAATTTTTTTCTACCTGATTCCAATGGCAATGTACCACTCTATCATGAATATCAATTGCTCCCAATTGATTTACCAGTCTAAAGCTTCATAACTTTGGTTAAATATTTATCAAACACAATTATAATTAGTGAGCATTATTAATATTGGATTTTGAGTTTTCTGCGAAGCGTTAGAGGGAGTATTGTATAAGGGTGGCAGAGGGCGCCGGTATGTCTGCTCTGGGTAATCAATACTTCATGTGGCTGGTGGGGGTAGAGGGCGCCAGTACGGGGGCCGTCATCGTCTGCAATAGTTCTGCTTTCTTCCACAGTGTTTCTGTCATCTTGATCGGCCGATGCCGTCTCACCGCACCCTAAGGTCAGTCCGAACAATGCAAGCCGCTTAATAACTAGCCTAGCGATGTAAGTAACCTATGCTCTTGCTTTATAATTTCTTTTTCTACTCAGGAATGCTCTTCGATTTTTTCCCCAATCCACTACCCTGTAGTTCAATCATATCTTATTGTGCAATCAGAATTAAGGTAGACTGGTGCTGTTAACTAGATAGATAAACTTAGTTTCGTACAATGCTATTAGGTTTTATGCTATTTCAGATATCTGACTAGAGGCATAAGTCTGCTGAGCTGCCATGTTAAATACGTCGCTGTAGCTTCTGGACTCAGTAGTCTCGGGCAATGTTGTTCTTTTCGCTCAGCATGAAAACATACCGTCGTTTAGGACTTCTTTACGGTACTGGATAACGCCAGTAGCTGGGCGTGCTGTCCTATCAAGTACCTCATTGGTGGTTATGGACTCCAGAAGAATTGAGCGAGAATGACGGGATTTCATCGAAGATAAGGAAAACCTTTTCGTACAAGGTCATTGGGTTACAAGCCACCTTTGTTTCAACGATAGAGACTCGACGTCTGTTGATAATTCTGCTTTTAGCGAAATGTTTTTCTAGTTGAGCTCTATGAAAAGCTTCTTAGCCCATCATTTTCTAGCCTGATAAGTAACCGTATTAAATAATTCGATGTGCATTGTAACTCTAGCATTTTGGCGGAATGTTTTCATCTTCGTACAGAATGAATGTCTAATTCTTTTGTTTTCTGAGTTTTCACCAGTTACAGCAATTGCCTGGCAAGCTTTTGTATTAATTATTTCTTCCTCAAGAAGAAGGATGTTTCACTGGTTGTCATTTTTTGTCAAAAGACCATTTTTTATCAACCTACTTATTCTTTGACAACTCTCCCATTCGAATCAGTTTTATTTTGTCCTCGTTGTTCATTGGAATTGGTTTTTCATTGTCCATCTCCGTTCATGACTCCGATCTATATTTACATCCTTGGTTCCTTGTGCAACATTTGACCTCTAATATATCAGCCATTAACTGCTCTTCTCTCACTTCCTTCCTCATTTCTTTTTCCAGTTTATATTTTGAGTACGATTTTTTTTTGGATGACTGCTTTTAGTTTTCCGTTGATAAACTTTTTTTTTTATTATTTTGGTTTGCTACTTAATCAAACAAAATAAACTTTCTTGCAATTTTAATTTATAAACTCCTTTGCGTCAGTCGACTGGTCCCCTTAAGTCTTGATCGATTTGTCGTCCTCCGAAGTACGTATTTCTCAATTTGACACTTCATTTGACGCCAAATTTCACATTTTGCTTCATCGTTGGGAATCCAATGTTCCCAATCCTTCCCCCTCCCCACACTATTCTGATTTGACGATCAATCAATTATTAAAGGAACATCCATCAAGAATCACAAGCCTACCTATTCACTCTTTACTATTCCAGTAACAAAAATGCTATTCATGGTTTTATCAGATGTAATATAGTAATGTGATTATTATTATTAATTTTTTCCTTGTAATGATATTCATAATAGATTTTTTGATATTTATGTTTTTATTGTACGTTAACAATTTCTTTAATAGAGAACAGATGTTTAGCATACATTTATTATTTAGGTTCTAAGAATATTTAATAAGTAGATCAGGTTGTTTTGTTTTTGCAGGAATATTTATTATTCAACAATTTTACACTTATCCATTTCTAGGTTATTATACTAATGTTGAGCCAATGAAAATAGTATATGTCAGTTTTAATTTTAATTACAGAAAATTTTGCAATCGCTATTAGTATATTACTACATGAACGAAAGTACAATAAGACTTGACGAATAGAAGACTGGCTTAGGATAGGGTGGGCATGATTGATTGGTATATTGAGGTTGCGGATCACAGGTGTAGCGATTTGTCGTCGATTATTATTGATGACCGGGAATAGTTTAAAAGAGAATAGTTGGGTGCTAATAATGCTATTTCAACAATTAAAATTTAAGTTCATGTATTTCTGACACGAATATAATAATTTCTATTATGTAATAATAGAAAGGAGACACTGGTTCGAATCCAGCCTAAGGCGATTACATTTTTTTCATCAATGCTCGCTAAAAAACGTCCCTAATTGGCCATGGATGTTATGAAAGCGTGGCAACCAATGGATAGCCTCCTACTATTTGTCATTGCACTAAAAATGTCTTATTTTCAGAGCTGAGGGTTGTGCTAGGAAAAATTAATGAAGATAGACGACTCAGGAACTCCGTCATCGTAGCGCATTTCCGAGTAATAATTTTTATTAATTTTTTTTTAGCAGGCCGTCAAAAAAGTATAAACTATGGATTAATTTATTTTTTTACATTCAATAAACCTAAAGAGAAAGAAGATCGGCTAGTAAAACAGGGAATCAATTTCCATTATTCACTTAGGAGGCCAGGAATTAAATGTGACCAACAATTTAAAAACTAATGGCCTTTTCTTCTTCTGAGGTCGTCCTATGGAAATTTCCAGCCAGCGCGATTTTTAGGAAATTTACTATGTTTTGGAATGTTCAGATTTTACATACCATTATTGATTTTAATTTTATCTATTTATTTCTGAGCATTCGCAACAACGGTGATTCGCCCAATACAATTGTTACATATACTTGTACATACAATTGTTAGGTATACTTATATATATTTACACAATTTAAATTATACATATATATCTACTTCTACAATTAAGAATACTTCTAATTATACAAAACGATATATTTATATAAACACGTTTAAAAGAATTTGGATTGTTAAACTTTCAAACATTTCATAATAAATGAAATTTATAGAATCTTCTAGTTATTTTTCTTAAAAACAAAATTTACATGTAGTCAAGAGTTCTATTTTATAGCGGTTGCTGTCCCAGTACTCATGCCCAACCGTCTGCTCCCTCTCTATCTTCCACCACGTAAACGTCTTACAAGACTTACTGACGCAACTTCCACCACCTGTACTTATACTGGCTGACGTAAATGCTTTAAGTACGATGTGGATTCCACAAGAACCAATAACAGATAACAACATTTAGAGGCAATATATGAAAACGTCTACTCACTGGCATTACCTACACACTCACCAACACACATATGTCCAAGAACTCGTTCCCTGACAAACATAGGTGGATCATTATGTTCTGCATCTGAATATACTCATTATCAGTGGTAGCTCGTCGATACCACATATTGTAGCGACCATTACCCCATATCTTTCTTCCTTCAAACACAATACCCCATTCTTTTCAATTCTTCTTGCCATTTAACAAAATATAAGAAAAGCTCAAAACCTTTATATTTAAACTTTCCCTCCTCCAAACTTACCATAATGTATCTTTGGAGTTTTAACATATGATATTCCGATGTAGAGGAGAAATCCTAGAGAACACTGAGGAATACACCTACCTTGGTACAATAATCTGTAGGAATGGAAAGATTGATGGGGAGGAAAGCCAATAATGTATACTACCATCTATGCAACACAATCGCTGAAAAGAGGGAAGTGGACAAACACGTGAAGCTGCACCTTTTCAAGGCCATATACCTACCTACTCTTCTCTATGGAAGCGAAAGATGGGTCCCACTAGACAAGCACTGGAGACGAGTAACAGCCGCAGAAATAAGATACCTGGGGAGAGTGGCTGGCCGAACCACAAGAGATCTAGTCAGAAATCAGCGAATAAGAGAGGTCCTGGGAGTTTCAGCTGTAAAAGAAGCAGAAGAGGCAGCTGAAATGGTTTGGCCACCTTTACCGAATTGAGGAAGATCGGAGACCAAGGAAGTTTTTCGAAGCCAGACCAAGCGGAAGACGCCCCCGGGACAGACCCAGGCTATCATGGACTGATCACATCTCCAAGCCAGGTTGGCGCTGGCCGGGGACCGTGATGCGTGGCTGGCATGGACTGAGGCACCTTCACGCTGAAAGGCAAAAGGAGGAAGAAGAAGAAGAAGATGTGTTGTAACTATATTGTAACTCCTCTCTTTAGTGGGGTTGTTTTGTACGTAATAATTCGCTTGAAATCTTGCCAGGTTCTTCTGACTATCCATGTTTTCTGCTTGGCGGTCAACAGAAAAATATGAATATGGACGTTTCTTTTTTTATCACATTGCACGAAATCCTGGATAGTAAGAAGAGAACTTGAGTTACGTGCAGCGAATTATTACGTACAAGACAACACTGCTGGGGAGAGAAGCCAGATCTCAATATATGTGGGTGTGTTTATTTCTATACGTACAAAATTTGATGACGGCTGTTTTCGGGACTAATGGATGATGAAACGGCGACATTTGTTCGCATCATTGAGTCGACCTTATAGATGATATCCCACTGAACACTAGCACGAAACGCCCTAAAACTTAGGTTATTGTTTTTCGATATATTTTCTTATGTTCAATAGAAAGATTTTCGAGCCGCGATGTTGTTTTTTGCAAGAGGGCACCGACCCTCAGCTCTCTTCATACTAGCCAAGATTTTGTGCAAAGGGTCAACAAAGAAACGCCCATGCCCATCTAGCAGAAAACATGGATATCAACCATGAACATTTTGGTTACGTTATTCGAAGTGAAAAAAAAGTGGCCAAGAAACCCATTTATGGAAATGAAGATGAGCAAGACATCTTGAAAGTTCGTGATTGAAGAAAGATTTGCAAAAGCTGCAACAGAATGGATTCCAAGAGAGAAAGGATGAAGCGTAAGAGGAAAGTTAAAAGGATTCTAATTAGGGTGGGTGATAATAAGCAGACTGTGGGTTGGGATGGAGTGTGGTGGGAAAAAGTTCTAAATATGTTGTATAAGTAGTGTGTAAAAAATACATATGCTTATACAAATATGATTCAGTACTGTTCAGATGATCTGTTTTATTTTCCTTTCTAAGTATTCCTAAGAATTCCAGGAATTGTTAGAATTCACCCAAGTGAAAACGTCAGATTTTCAGAAAAAACTATATTCCGAACGTTTCAGCATGCTTCTTTAGCTACAAATGCCCAGTGGAAGGAAGAAGACGATAAATGAGCCACACTTTTCCATGGTCGGCTAAAAGTTGTCTTCCTCCATCCTTTAGGCATTTGTTGCTGAAGAAGACTGCCAATATTTTGTCTGAGATCTGTAGTATTAAATGTCCAATGTTTAAGATCCAATATTTGAAAAAAAAAAAAAAAAAAAAAAAAAAAAAAAACTATAAGTGACAATTTTACGAGAGAAGATGAAAATTTGTATAATATTGATATAGAAGACATTTTAGCTAAACTCCCATACCCTACTATTGCTAGCGGATCTGTTTGACAGTTAAAACGTTTATCATTGGGAGTGGATTTCTCAGCGTATAGAGCTTGATAACATGCTATCAATAATAGCTTTTTATTATGCTCACATGTTTGTCTTGCATAAATTATACTTACAATTATTTACAATGTTACTAAATACATTTTTTTCTGCACTGCTGCGTTGCTTTTACATGGTCAGAGGTACAACAACGTTTTTTTTTTTTTTTGTTTTTTTTTTTGAAAAAATTAAATATGAGGAACAATAGAATACTAATTACATAAAATAAATAAAAAAAAGACTGAATATTCAAGCTAAGAAAAATTAAATTTTGCAAAGTAGTCAAAGGTACAACACCTTCCCCTATATATATACAAATTTGAACCACTATTATTTTCGTGATCTAAGGGTTCTGAAACGTGAAACTATCTAGTCAACACTTCCGGATTGCGTTATAAGCGGCTTTCCTCCCTATGAAGAGACGGAGGAACCGCGTTCGATGGGTTGATGGGTTGGCAAGGTTTAAAAAAAAATAAATAAAGACAAAGAATAATTTCTTGTTGTTATGAAGTTCACTTTATAGTAAATGTGGTGATATCACGATTGCTGTACGTTTTATCTCTTGTTGTTTATCAATCACAGTTTCATTAAGCAATGTGTAATAATGACTAGAGATGTTTTAGTTTATCGTGTTATCGGTTTTATTTTGAATATCGCTTACTTTATAACACGCTGATATTAATATTTTTATTGTATATTATAAAATCAAGGAACATACATTGCAAATCTGCAAAGCATATAACTGACCACACTGTCTCTCTAGTGTGTCGTATGGTCCGAGAATTAGATATCTGTCCCTATTGGCATGTTAGGCATCTAATAAACGCCAAACCACGCCGATTACTCGGCCGATTTTTCAATATAAATCATTTTCATTTGTTCAGCACGATATAAACCTTAGTCCATTACAGGGGTACAAAAATTACGGCAAATTAATGATTTGGACTGGGTTAGACCCCTTGTTGTAATGGACTACATTAGCAATTATTTTATCAAATTGCTTTCGTTACAAGAAAATGAAAATCACGACCGATAGAAGCACATTGCGTGTTGGTCAGGGCTGGGGGGTTTCAGGAAAACTCCTAATAGACAGATTTTACTATTTAGTACGTTGAGCGTCAAGCAGTTCAATGAGACCGCCGCGGCGATGGCCTGTTGCCTGGCGTCGGTGGGGTCCCTAGATTCCGCCTTCTCCCACCAAGTTTAACAGCTAAAACTGTGTTCTGAGACACGGGACCGCTCAACGAGGTTGATTTCAAGGCGTATGGAAGCGCCGGATTTCAAGGCGTATGGGAGCGCCGGATTTCAAGGCTTATGGGGGGGGGTTGCCTCCCTTATATACGCCCATATTCTTCGGCGAATTTCGATGCGAAAGGAAACCTCCTATCGT
Source organism: Gonocerus acuteangulatus (assembly GCA_946811695.1). Lineage (NCBI taxonomy): Eukaryota > Metazoa > Arthropoda > Insecta > Hemiptera > Coreidae > Gonocerus > Gonocerus acuteangulatus. The sequence continues at coordinate 61,875,937 of OX328132.1, read as the reverse complement.
GTCGATGACACATATATCGCACTAGTATTTCAAGTGACAACTCAAAAAACGGTGTTTTTCATTTATGACTTAAAGACATGGTAAAACCATCAATATTGTCAGCCCAAAAAGCTTCAGAGCTTTTACACCAGGTGGCACATGTTTCACCCTTCCTGTCTTAATGCTACTCCCTCTACTAAGGCAAGAGTGACACATTTTCAGTTGGTTTATTTTGAGGTGTGTCACTTTAGAAATACTAGTGCGGTATATGTGTGTGTGTCTCTCTCTCTCTCTATATATATATAAGAAAATGTATCAGGTAATATTTTACGCGATGAAAACAACGTATATATATATATATATATATATATATATATATATATATATATATATATATATATATATATACATACATACATACATACATACATACATACATACATACATACATATACATGTTGTTTTCATCGCGTAAAATATTCCCTGCTACATTTTCTTCAGTAATTGTCGATCTCATGGCTTGGTGCTATCATCGCCTAATGTTATGAAACGTGTGGATCTAGGGCGAGTGAGACGGGCTACTGCGTTTTTGGGGCCTCGTATAAAATAACAGCTTTAGAATAATTAACCTACGATCTCAAATGTTGTGTAATTTTTTCATCGATTTTAGTAAAAACACAATATTTCACTTAGAAATACTTGCTAGATATTTTTGTACTCCACAAAGTAGTACAGCTACCGAGATATGCCGAGGGCTCCTTATCTGCCAGGGCCTCGTCTCTGTGCATATCTCCCGACAATATTTAACAGTTCTAGAGCATAAAAACAAAACAGTTCGAACCGTAGGATGAAATATTTGACATGTAGGAACTCTATCTTCGTTCATTATTTCAGCCCTATAGAATGGGAGTTTATTCTGAATGTCTTAGGGGATAATACTTCCTTGTTTGATAAAAAACAAAGTCATTTTCTTCAATTTATGAATAACAAATAAATCAATATTTTTCAATTCTTGTTGTCATAAGTTTTATATGGGACGTTATTTATATAAAAAAAAAAAAAAAAAAAAAACGGTAATTATTCGGAAACGAAATAGTGCCGCTGTGTCTGACGAACGGAAACCCTCTTTCTCACGGGCGATAGTCTCCAGGCGGTAATTTTTAATTTAAAACAAAAAAACTCAAATTATTTTTGAAAGAAGAAGGTAAAATCTATTAAATTACGTAGGATGTTTAAAGAAATATTCATTTTTTCGAAATTGATGAACAATTCTTCATTTTCTATTAAAAGGTCCGTCGAAAATCGATCATATAATCGTTATAATTCAATTAATCGAAAACATTCTACGTACTTTACTAGCAAATATCATCAAGAAACTTTAATTAAAATTTGAAGTTCATCGGGGGAAAATGAAAGGCACTAGAGTATCGCCGGATTTCAAAAACATTTTTTTGAGAAAATCGACTGTTTAATGTACTTTAAAGTTCTATTATTTTTTATTAATTTTTTATTTTCATAATTTCGTGTAAAAAAGATAAAAACAATGTCTGAAATGTATCGGGAATTTAATTGAAATATCTTATTTTTGGCACATTTAAAAACTATTCCGCCACATAAACACTTTTAGATATCATTTTTAATTAGTTAAAGAAGCATTTAAGCCCATAAAAAAGAAAATGGTAAAAAAGAGAAAAACGTACTAAAATACCCATTAAGCATTTGAAGGAGTGTCAGGTAAAAATTAAATTAACTTGATAAAAAAATAAACGTCTCTATAATAAATAATAAATCACTTAATAAAGAAAAAAAACATAATTAATTAATTAATAATTAATTCTTGAGAATAAATAAATAAACAGTCCACTGCCAGAAATAGAATAATAATTTAATGAAAGTCCATAATCAAGTTCAAACTGAAATAGGCATCTCGTTGTCGCACTACTCAAAACAAAACTTAAATTGTCTAGGTAATTTTCGGGTTACCTCAAAGTCGCGGGAACGGAAATTTAAATAAAAAAAACTGTAAATAATTGTGATGGCTAATTTAAAATATACAGCGGTGAATTGGCAGAACAACAAGCATATTTAGCAGTAAATGACGAGCCATTGCCAATTACATTTACCTACACACTATTATGGACAATAAAATATGTATGTATATATATATATATATATATACATATATATATATATATATATATATATATATATATATATATATACATATATATATATATGTGTGTATAGGGGCTGCTGTGATCTAGTGGCTAGCACCTTAGATTCATAAGCGGGAGATGGTAGCTTTCGATCCCCACCAGCGCACAGGGGGCAACAAAAGGGGGTATATTTTACGGCGACAAAAGTCGAAAATATAATGTGATCGTAAAAAGTCAATTTACGTGTCAACACGTGCTAAAGTCTTCTAATCATTGAAAACAGAACAAGTTTTTTTATCTATTTTAACCCAACCCTCTTTAAGACAATATGGAAGGCAACCATTGCTAGTCACTTCCACTTCCACTGTCTAGTCTTGTTCCAAATACGGTCTTTGTAAGGTGTGTTTTAAAAATTGTGTACAAATTTTATAAATTTTTTTCACAATGGATTTATTACCTAGTGGTATGTTCTTTATAAATACATAATATATATTTAATAACAGAAAGGCATATCAAAAAAGAAAAAAATATTAATGAAACTATTACTAAATTGTTCATATTTTGTTGATTACTTATGTTTGAGTAAGGTTTAAAAAAACGTTCCACAAAGTTCCAGTTCCAAATACTTTTTTTTTAAAAAGTACTTTACTTTACTTTACTGTCTTGACACTTTCAGCTCCCCCTTCTTCCCCCTTTTAATGTAAATTTAAATTTAGTTTAGGCATTCAGGTAGAAGCTGAAGAATCCGCGGCGCACAGTGGGCGAAAATCACCTTTTAGGTGGACAAAATTCAAAAAAATACTTTCACTAAATAGCGTCGTAATTGTCTAGTATTATTTGGAAGAAGGTAAAATGTAAATATTTACTTTCTTGGGTCATCAACGGGCGACGGAAGGGACTATTAATCGGACTATAAGAAAGGGAACATTTTCCCCAGTGTTTATTGCAGTGCTGTTCTTGTAATTACTTTTCCATTTTTTTAACAGAAACTATACTATGATTGCTGTTGACACTATGATTGTTTAAATTTCATGTTACCGATGTATATGTAATTAGCCAATTGAAGTGTAGTTTACCATAAGATCATTTTCAAGAACTGTCATTAGAAAATGAGGCAGACGATACTGACTCGTCAGCAGAAAATGCTGAAGGATGTAGCAGTATTGAATCAGACGATGATTGATGGATAATTCGTTTTTAGTGCATAATATAATTCTATATATTTGTTATTATAAAAAAAAACAAGTATATAGCCTATGTTTTATTTTTTATGAATATATGTATTATGTTTATGTAAATAATAGATGCAAAAAGTTACTACTTAAATGTTCCATAGATTTAAAAAATGTTCTCCCAATTTTTATCTATTATGTCCAAATATTTGTGTGTCGACAACATTTGTTTGTTGGACATACTAAAAACTATAGGTTAACGATTTTTTTAAAATATTTTTCCCTATATCAGTGACCTCAAAAATATTGAAAAACACAAAAAAATAATTTTGTCCCCTGGATGTCGACGCTAATGGCCTAGAGACGTCGAAGCGCCGTAAAAAAAAAAGAAAAGAAAAAAAAAATGGTGACAGGAATAACTAACTGGATGAGACAGTGTGTGGTCACTCACAGAAAGGACGACATTTATGCGATTACTTAAATTACATTAAAAAAGTATATTCAATTAATTATATCATTACACAGGTTCTAACAAGACACGCAAAGACAAAAGAATACTTACACAGATTTGGACTGACAGACAATAAATGTTACTGCTTATAGCAGAACTGTGCACAATTACATGGATGAAAGAGCATTCGGGACTATTAGGAAACGAGACAATTGACTTACTTGCAAAATCAACCTTAAAGGACACAACATTGCATATATCTTACTTTACACTTAGATCACAGGCGATAAAACACACGACTAAGAGGCGAATTAGTGCGGAAATGGGACGACGAGGGGACGAAAACAACTAAAGGAACACATTTACACAAATTCATACCTAAAATACATAACAGACAGAAACTAGTTCTTAAGAATTTTTAAATAACACAATTTATATATTGACATGTGCCGACGAAAAGTTATTCACATCGAGTCAAACTAATCACAAATAATACTTGTAAATTCGTCGATTCAACTGAACCGACTTATAACCATCTCCTTTACGACTATACATTACATTATGAAACTGACAGTTCCCCCCCCCCTCCCTTCTCAATTATTACACATATTTATCCCATTTAGTTACCTTGTTTTCCTAAAACATTCATTTTTCTGCTAAATTAAGTTTAAAAATTGCATTAATATAGGACAATTTTTGTTTCTGCGCTGGATATATCCATATCCGCAAACCGGAAGTTTCGACTAGAAAAGTTTATGTTTCTGAACCTACAGACCACGAAAATAACAGTGGTTCAAATCTGTGTTTACGTACATACATATATATATATATATATATATATATATATATATATATATATATATATATATACTTACTGTTCCTTATTTTCTTATCTTCATTTACTAATCTTTTAATACTAATTTTACAGATAAATGCAATTTAAAACAAAAGAAAGAAAGAAAAAACAACCAATTAATAATATATTTAAAGAAAGACGAAACAAACCTTGATTTCAAAACAACAAAACGAACACATTTTTCCGATTGACATCGCCTTATGAAAAATTTCTTAAGAACGTTTTTTGTAGAGAATTTAAAGTTTTCGAATGGCCACCATCCATTTACCCCGAATTCCCAACCATTTTCGAGGTATTAAGGAAAATACCAAAACTTCATGTCTGTTAATAGAATATTTTATTCTAATCCTTCCTTTACTCTCCAAATGTAACCAAGCTTTTAAAATCCTAGTTTGGATGAATTTCGATCATGCTGATCATATTTCAACTGAATCCCTTGATTCAAAGTACCCTAACCAAAAACATTATTCGACAACTATTTTTCAACTTTTCTCGAAAACAGTTAAAGCTATCGCCTAATAATTGGTTTCATTCGTTTTTGTAGGCCAAGAAACTTATGAAACGAGTACTTGCAAGCTTATGAAGTAAGTGTAACGATTTGTTTTCGCGCAAATTTCGCTCCAAAAGCCATGTTCCAGTGGACGAATTCTGCTGGTTAACGGACTTACCTTTCAAATTAGACGAAAGAGTTTTGCACCAAATTTCATCAAAATTGGTCCATGTTTGGAGCTGCCAGAGAGCGAACAGACAAATATATATATATATATATATATATATATATATATATATATATATATATATATATATACAAATTTGAGTCGCCGTTCTCTAGGGATTCTGAAACGTAAAATTTTCTAGTTGGCATTTCTGGATTGCATCACGAGGTTTACCTTATAAGCGGGGTTTCTTCCTACGGAAGGAGGGAGGAACCGCGCTAAAACATATATGAAAATCCTTAAACTGCTTATGCCTGTTAATAACATTTTTTTTCTAATATTTTCTTAATTCTAAAAGTATACAAAGTGTAACTGGAGCCTGCAAACGCAAAACCTGTGACTTATCTCACGCGAATTTCAACGATGAGACTGTTCGGTGGACCGATTCGTATGGTTAACGAACTTGACCGTTTAAATCACAAAAAGTATTTTTAAGCCAATTCTTTTGTATACATTATTCTGATTCCATTAAATACTAACAAAGTATTAAACTGTTAACGTGAAAATATTGTTCTCAATATGTTTATAATAGTCTATATTCGGCTCGTTGAGAAAATTCCTCGCTGCACCATGGATGTCGGCGCTAAATGCCCAGTTGTCGGTGCGTCGTAAAAAAAAACTTTTTACACAAAATAGATAATTAAAGATTTCGATATACTTACCCCTACTTGTAATTACTTTAATTAGATTCAATGCATTTTTTATCTTTAACTTTATTTGTTTATTTTTTTATATTACGTTTTTCTTTTATTTTAGTATTATATAAGGAAAATATTTAATCAGAATAATTGTACAAGCAAAATTATATGTAATAACCAGCAATTGGTATCATTATAATACAGAATGCAGACAATAAATTCCCATTATGTGGGGCTACTACATTGTGGAAGACATTAGCAAAAATGTTTAACCAGGTGGTTTGCTCGTTTACCATGTGTTCCTTTCATGTCCGCCATGGGTCTTATAGGCTTCAAATAATCCCTTATGTAATTGTTTTAAAGATTTTTTTTTAGGCTTCAAATAATCTGTAATGTCATTTTTTTCAGTTAAGAGATGGAATAATCGAGTTGTGTACGTTTTAGTGATCCCATACCGTGAAATATAATAAAATAATGAAGTATCGTGTCTCAGCAAAAACATAAGGAAAATATAGTATAATAGTTTAACTATATTATCTTTACTGACGATTTAAGGTTTTTGTTTGTATTTGCTCGTCAATTTATACAACTGGACTGGGGAAAAAATAGCATTGATTGCCCAGATTCTATTAATGAAGTTTAAGTTCTTATGAAGTGATATAACGAATTATTCATTCAATTTTAAAGCATTGACCAGGACCGCCACATCTCAGAGCCGGACCCAGGACCAGATTACGGGCCCCCACTTACACAGCCAGACTGAAAATTCTAGTACTTTGCTCTGTAGCAAATATAGGACTTTGGACATTATAAAATTATTTTCATCTTGAGTTTTGAGTGAAATGAGAAGAAAATCCACTTTCGGTACTTGTAGTTTTATTACGACTCCTAATGAAATATACTATTCTGGGACTGCACTTGTTAAGTCGCTTATGTACATTAAAAAAAATAGATCCAATTCAAATAAATATAGGCTACGCCCGTCTATATTTCTAAACCCCATTCTTTTTACAACCTCAGACCTATACATTTTTTCCAATTAGTGAGGCCCGGCCCGGGCGCCCTAGCCCGATACAGCTTTACCCAGGGCCGCCACATGGCGGGGACAACCGGGTACAGTTGCCCGGGCCCGGGCCGATCCTCGCTAATTGGAAAAAAGTACCGAAAGTGACCTTCGCAGCACCGATTGTCGGCTTTTATTCTCATTTTGCTCAAAACTGAAGATGAAAATAATTTTAAAATGCCCAAAGTCCTATAGCAAAGTACTAGAATTTTCTTTCTGGCTCTGAGTAGTGGCGGCCCTGGCCTTACCCGGCTGCCCCCCCCCCATGTGCCCCCCCCCGTGTGCCCTGGCATTGACATAGACATTTTAGACAGCCATTATCAATGC
>OX328132.1:61833579-61863579 GCA_946811695.1 Gonocerus acuteangulatus | reverse complement strand
AGTATAGTTTACCATATTATCAACTTCAAGAACTGTCATTAGAAAATGAGGCTGACGATACTGACTCCTCAAAAGAAAATGCTGAAGGATGTATCAGTATTGAATCAGACGATGATTGAGGGATAATTCGTTTTTAGTGCATAATATAATTGTATATATTTGTTATTATTAAAAAAAAAACAAGTATATAGCCTATGTTTTATTTTTTATGAATATATGTATTATGTTTATGTGAATAATAGATGCAAAAAGTTACTACTTAAATGTTCCATAGATTTAAAAAATGTTTTCCCAATTTTTATCTATTATGTCCAAATATTTGTGTGTCGACAACATTTGTTTGTTGGACATACTAAAAACTATAGGTCAACGATTTTTTTAAAATGTTTTTCCCTATATCAGTGACCTCAAAAATATTGAAAAACACAAAAAAATAATTTTGTCCCCTGGATGTCGACGCTAATGGCCTAGAGACGTCGAAGCGCCGTAAAAAAAAGAAAAGGAAAAAAAATGGTGACAGGAATAACTAACTGGATGAGACAGTGTGTGGTCACTCACAGAAAGGACGACATTTATGCGATTACTTAAATTACATTAAAAAAGTATATTCAATTAATCATATCATTACACAGGTTCTAACAAGACACGCAAAGACAAAAGAATACTTACACAGATTTGGACTGACAGACAATAAATGTTACTGCTTATAGCAGAACTGTGCACAATTACTTTTTTCTTCAAGTTGTTAGTCTATTTTATTTATTTATTTTCGAATTATAGCGTATGTAATACTTTTTATGAATATATGTATTATGTTTATGTAAATAATAGATGTGAAAAGGTACTTCTTAAATGTTCCATTGATTTACAAAATGTTTTCCCAATTTTTATCTATTATGTCAAAGAATTTGTGTGTCTAAACCATTTGTTTGTTGGATATACTAAAAACTATGGGTCTACGATTTTTTTTAAATATTTTTCCCTATCTCAGTGACCTCAAAAATATTGAAAAACTCAAAAAAATAATTTTGTCGCCCTAAAAGTGGATTTCGTTCATTTTAAATGTAAAGAAAAAAAAAGTCCCGTAACGCGGCAGATAATGTACTATGCTCCCACCGCCTGATTTTTCCCTTTGGAGGTACCCATTAATTAATAAAAGGGTGGTTAAAGCCTAGGGACGAACTAGAACCCCAAATCCAACCCTCAAACGGCGACACTAGAAGATAAAAATCTTCAGTTCCGTTTGTGTTTTAAACTCTGGTCTTGCAGTTCATTAATCGAGTGCTTTACCACAGAGCTAACCTCGCCTAAAAGTAATAATAAGTAACCTCCATTAAAAATAACAAGTAATATAAGAAACAACCAATTAAAAACTGAGGAAAACAGACAAAAATGTGTAAAAGAACTAAACCGACAGTTTAGAAATTTAAACACCCATTTCTCCGAATACGACCATTTTATGAAAACTTAAGTAATAACCATTTTTGACGGATACTTATTAAGCATTCGAATACGTGCTATATACTTAGCACGATTTCTCAATAGATTTTAAAATATTTACAAAAATCTCAAGAAGCAGGGAGAAACGCGCCATAATAACTTTATGAACTTCCTTGAGATTTAATAAGTGGAAATATATTCATTATTCCAGTTAAGGTACCCTTGCCATCGGTCACGTATCTGGGGCCATAAAAGTATTTCACGATAGCCGCGTTGAGATGACGCAGTTTCAGCGAGGCGGATTTCTTTTAAAAATATTATTTGACTTACATGAATGTATTCACTTTTTAGCTCTTTCCAAAGGAATGTGCGAATGTAGGTTGTGATACTGAAAGAAGTTTGGAAAATATTTTCAAATCTTTTTCGATCATTTTAGCGCGGTTCCTCCCTAACTCCATAGGGAGAACCCGCTTATGAGGTTGACCTCATGACGCAATCCAGAAGTGCCGACTAGAAACTTTCTCGTTTCAGACCCCATAGGTCACGAAAATATAGGTGGTTCAAATTTGTATATATATATATATATATATATATATATATATATATATATATATATATATATATATATATATATATATTTATATTTTCCACTTTTTCTTGTTTGTTTTTCTGGCAGGGGGTCGATAAAGCAGTACACTCTTTGTTCACATTAACTGCTTTATTTCTTATGTTTTGCCCGACATGTTTCGTGCCTTTTCGCACCTTTTCTCTGACAAGTTAACAATCCAGTTACTATTCGTACTTATGTCCGTTATCCGTTCCTCATGATAATATGGGCCTTTATGTTTTTTTAAAATACTATTACTTTTTAGCGCGGTTCCTCCCTCCCCCATAGGGAGGAACCCCGCTTATAAGGTTGATACAATGAAACAATCCGGAAGTGCCGACAAGAAAATTTCGCGTTTCAGAACCCCTAGAGACCGAAAATAACGGTGGTTCAAATTTGTATATATATATATATATATATATATATATATATATATATATGTATATATTTATATATATATATATATTTGTCTGTTCGCTCATTTCTGGCTTCCCTGATGGTCCGATTTTGATGAAATTTGGTACAAAAATCTGTCGTCCAATTTGAAAGGTCAAGTTCGTTAACCAGCAAAATCCGCCCACTGGAACATGGCGTTTGGGGCGAAATTCGCGCAAAAAAATCGTAACGCTTACGTTTTTGAGTTCATAAGCTTGTAAGTACTCGTTTTATAGGCTTCTTGGGCTACGAAAACGAATGAAACCATTTTCAAGGCGATAGCTTTAACCGTTTTCGAGAAAACTGAAAAAATAATTTTTGAATGCCGTTTTTGGTTTGGGTACTTAGAATCATGGGATTCAGTTGAAACATTTACTGCATCTTCTACTTTCATTAAAACTAATATGTTGAAATTTTGGTTGCGTTTGGAGTTAAGGAAGGGTTAGAATAAAATATTTTATTAACAGACATAAAAAAGTTTTGGTAACTTTGTATACTTTCCCTAATATCTCGAAAAAGTTTAAGAATCTTGGGAAACGGAAGAATACCATTGGAAAGCTTACTAAATGCTCTACAAAAAAGGTTCTAATGAAAGTTTGGATTAGGCGATGTCAATCGGAGAAATAAGTGCTTAAAACTTTAAAGTAATTGATTTCGCTTATTCGAACTGTTCTTTTTGTCTTTGATTTTGATACTTAAAATTATGGGATTCAGTTGAAACATTTTCTGCATGTTTGAATTTAATCAACACTAATATGTTAAAATTTCGGTTACGTTTGGAGCTAAGGAAGGATTAGAATAAAATATTTTATTAACAGACATGAAATGTTTTGGGAACTTCGTATACATTCCCTGATATCTCGAAGACGGTTAGGAATATTGGTAAACGGAGGGTTACCATGCGAAAGCATACTAAATGTTCTACAAAAAAGATTCTGAAACAATTTTTGATTAGGCTATGTCAATCGGAGAAATAAGTGCTTAAGCTTTGAAGTAATTGATTTCGTTTATTCGAACGGTTCTTCTTGTTTGTTTTTATTCCTTGTTGTTTTTTCATTGGTTATAGTAGGATAATGTATTTGACAATAAAACAGATTAATTAAAATAAGAAAAGCAATTCATTGTTAAAAATATATCAGGCTGTACCGTATGAAATGTCAGTTTTGGATTTGTCGATTTCCTTCAAATGTCTTGAAACTGTCGAGGCTCCTATTCCGAGTTCTTTGGCATATTCCCTAGTGTTTTTAATTGCTTATAGTAGTCAAATGTATTTGTCAATAAAACAGGATACGTATAATTAGAATCAATATTTTGTTTGTTAGAATTCGAAGATGCCGTATGAATATCTAGATTACAGTACTGGTGTTGATTTCGTTCTTTACAATTATTCTTGGTATTCCCTATTTTCATCTGTTACCCATAGTTTTTTATTGTTAGTAGGTTTTTCTTATTGATTATAGAATATAAATCTATTTGGCTATAAAACAGGATACGTAAAATTAGTGACAATATTTCGGAGATTTCTGAGCGAAATACTTTTAAGATTTTCTACCACCACGAACGGCTTTTTTCCTCTATTTTTATCCACTAGATAGGCTTTATTTTGCATATTATTCTATATAAGTTTTATTCAGCAGGGGATTCTGATGAAATGTCGTGTTTTTGCTGTGGATTTTAAATACGATGTATCTAAGATTGGATAACATTAGCGAGTCTACATAGTTAAGAACCGACGACGGAGGATTACTTCTTGCTATGATTTAGTCTACATATGTATATTAAGTCCTAAATCCAAAAAATAAACTTCACAACGGTTACTATGAGCGAATATGGCGGTTCAATGCCCGTAGAAGGTCCGCAGGAAATTTACCTGCTAAGAGTTATTCCTCAAGAGCTGTAAATATACCCCAGGTATCTGCCGACACAAAGACAAAGCCTAGGCGGAGAGCACCCCAAAAACACAGATCCAAACATAGGTTATATACTAAATATTCATAAAGACTACTTAGTTGTAAACCGATTCATCAATTAGCAATCAATAGTTTTCAACAAATGTTATATACTAAATATTGATAAAAAGTATTTAATTAGAAAAAAAAAAAAATATTCCACAAGACTTGTTTTTGGTCCATTTGTGTCTACTCCATAGACTTAATTAGGTATATTATTCTATTTTAGTTGGGCAACTAAACTTTGTTTTATTTTGTTAAATAAAGTTTTTTTTCTTGACTTGTTATTCGTCAAGACTTTTATTTGTCCTTGTGTATTAACTAGATAGGTTTTATTCGGCATATTATTCTATATAGGCTATATTAGGCAGGGTATTCTTCTCAATCTTGTGTACTTCTTCTTGATCCTTCTGTACATGGGCGTATATAAAAACAATTTCGGGGGGGGGCTGATACCAATTCCAGGGTATGGAATACTAAATATTTAGAGCTTGGAATAGTTTTAGGCAACTAAAACGCTATTACACGTAAAATAAAATATGTTTTATGAACTAAGTGATCTTATTTAATTTATTTTTAAGGGTTTTACGAGAAGTTTTTATCATCAATTCAAAATTTCGGGAGGGGCTGCAGCCCCCTCAGCCCCCCCCTCATATACGCCCATGCTTCTGTATCCATTAGAAAGGCTTTATTAGGCATATTTTGTATTGATTTATAGACCTTTGCTTTAGAATGAGAGCCAGATTCTGTAATTTCCGCTTCTGTGTAAAAGTTAGCTACTGTCGGTGTCCCTGACGCCTTAATATCACTTTTATTCGAGATGTTCGAGAGGATTTTGACAATTTTCACGAGATATATAAAAAAAATAAGTTTATTTCTTTTCTAAGCTTATCAAATGGCACTAGGGACATGAACGGAACCGCGCTAAGATGCTGCAGTTCCTGCGAGTCGGACTTTTTTTATGGTAATTTTTGCCAAATTGTAAATTTATTCGTTTCTTATAGAGTTTAAAATATGTATCCAGCACTTGCCTAATTTTTGAACATTCTATTTTGGCGACGAGAAAACTTTTACATAAACCTTCTTTTTTAACTGTTTTCTCTAGTAAGGCGTAATTTCTAGACATTTCCAAATCCAAAATTTTATATTTAAAGTTATTTACTACATTCATAAATTTCCTATATCCACTAAAATTAACATTAAATATTTCATAAACCTTTTTAGTTTTATTTTCTATAAATTTTGGAAAGAATTTCGTTTTTTTACATGTTTTTAAAAATTTCAACCTTAATCTAATCCTAACTAGTTTTTTAACAATGTTGTTCAGTTCATAAAAATGTTTCATTAAAAAAGAATCCAGGTTCATATTTAGAATTTCTAAACAGAACCCTTCGTCACTCCAATCTTCTGCCGCGGAGTAATTCATATTAATTTTTGTGAAAGATGACCCGATATATATTTTCCACTTTTTCTAGTTTGTTTTTCTGGCAGGGGGTCGATAAAGCAGTACACTCTTTGTTCACATTAACTGCTTTATTTGTTATGTTTCGCCCGACATGTTTCGTGCCTTTTCGCACCTCTTCAGGGGCTTTCCTATGTAACATTACCATCCTTCAATAGCCAATAGACTTAAACAAATATGGAAAGACGTAGGTAAAATAAGTTGGAAATATGGTAACAAAATAGAAAATAGTTTTAGCAATATTAAAGACAAAATTAAACCAACAAGTACAAAGAACAATATATACAAAATTCGATGTAACGATTGCAACGCATGCTACATTGGGGAATCGGCACAGCTATTGCAAAAGAGAATCGTGCAACACGCAAAAAGCATAGACACAAACGAAAACAGGACAACATTGACAGAACACGCACTTACTTTAAAACATAACTTTAACTTTAAAGACGTTCACATTTTAAATAAAGAGAGGAACACTTTAAAAAGAAAAATCAAAGAAAATATTTACATAATTAAAAATTCCAACGCTGCCATAAATAAAAAAACAGATTTAAAGAATGTGCACCAAATTTTCCATAGTATAATAAATTAAACCTCACAAAACAAATTTCACCAATAATCGATACCATGAAAATAGCTAAAGAATCGATACAAACAGCCATATTAATTACCACAGATGACTTTTCAGTACTACGCCTGACTCAAGCTAGACAACATGACGAGAGGACTTCTTGATAAGGTAGGATTAAGATTAAGTTTAAATATTGTATGTTGAAATGTAAATTATTTAGGGACAGGATATGTATATTAGTGTAAACAATTTAAATTTTAGGATTTACAAAAAATATTGTTACATAGGAAACCCCTGAAGAGGTGCGAAAAGGCACGAAACATGTCGGGTGAAACATAACAAATAAAGCAGTTAATGTGAACAAAGAGTGTACTGCTTTATCGACCCCCTGCCAGAAAAACAAACAAGAAAAAGTGGAAAATATATATCGGGTCATCTTTCACAAAAATTAATATATATATATATATATATATATATATATATATATATATATATATATGCTTGCCTGTTAACGCTCTAGAAAGCTCAAAAATGGTCCGATTTTGATGAAATTTGGTACAAAAATCTTTCTTCGTATTTGAAAGGTCAAGTTCGTTAGCCAGCAGAATCCGCCCAAAGGAAGATGGCGTTTGGGGCGAAATTCGCGCAAACAAAATCGTAACGCTTACGTTTTTGAGTTCATGTGCTTCCAGGTACTTCTTTTATAGGCTTCTTAGCATAGGAAAACGAATTGAACCATTTTTAAGGCGATATCTGTAACCGTTTTTGAGAAAAGTGGAATCAATGTTTTCGCATGTCATTATTTTATTGTGGCTACTTAAAATCGCGGGATTCAATTGAAATATTTTCTACATCTTGGAAATTAATCTCAACTGAGATGTTTAAATTTTGGTTATATTTGGAGTTAAGGAAGTATGCGGAAAAAAAAATTATTAATAGACATTGAAAGTTTTCGGATCTTCATACATTTTTCGTAAATATCTCGATAACGGTAGGGAAATCGTAGTAAGTGGAAAGTGACCATCTGAATGCTTACTAAATTCTCTACAAAAAAGGTTCTGAAGCAATATTCGATGGGGCAACGTCAATCAGAAATATAAGCGCTTAAAACTTAAAAAGTGTTTGTTTTGTTGTTTTGAAAGGGTTTTTCTATTTGTTTATCTCACTTTTTAATTGGTTGTTTTTTGTTTTAAATTCCATTTATCAGTAAAATTAGTATTGTAGTAAAATAAGCTAAGAAACGGTAAAAGGTATAGGTAATACGTTTGGAATAGCTGTGGAAATCAAGATGGCTCTGGCTAACCATGATGGCGTATACATAGGTTTGTTTTGAATTCTCCTATCTATATAACCTTCCTCCTGCTACAACTGAAGTTATCATTATTTCTTATTTTATAGAAAGATTTAACCCACGAGAGAATGAACTTTTATTTGCCATGAAGCACATATTTACAGTTGATTATTACAGTGAAACGAATTTGCTTGTAAAACAAGGAACTTAAAATGACAACGAATTTTCAGTTGTTTGGAATAGAGCCTGCTGGGCAGTATTCGTAGAGTGAGTACGTTTTAGCACTTTCCTCCGAAGGAAAGTAGCTATTGAGGTTGGACTCATTGTCGTGGGGAACTCATGAGAAAGAAGTGTTGTAAAAATGAGCTGAATCGGTCAATCGGAAAGGGGGGGTTTACTTTGTAATATATTTCAATAGAAAAGCCCGCCAGACGTAGGTTCACAAAGCCGCCGCAAGGAGCGCTTTCTACCACTAGAGGGACTATATCCTGTTCCTGCGTTAGATCAAAATACGATAACATGAGGTGTTTTGTATTTATTACGTAGTGTAGTAGGTACCATGTCTAAACATAACTCTGGAAGCAAATTAATAATTGATCAATTACTCATTACAAAATTAAAAGAGATCTATTCATGTTTTTATTTTATTTATGTAGGATGTTTTAAGCAAATTGTTCTGGAAAGCAGTCTACACTACCCAAATTCTGAGGAAGGTGCTTAGTTATGCAGCTCCTGCGTGACGGACTTTTTAGTACATAATTGTATTGACTTATTCAGCCTTCCTCAAGAATGAGGATTAAGAATTATCCGCTTCTGTGTAAGTTGGCTACTGTCAGTTTCCTTTTATTTGTGATGCCTAATCTACTCCACTTCTTCGAGATATGCGGATCCGCGCTAAGATGACGCAGTTCCTGCGAGTCGGACTTTTTATGTTGGTCATGAACGTAACATATTCTATACTTACATATCACTTTATTTGTGTGTCTTTACATTTTTAATGGCCTTTTTGTCGTCTATTCAGGGATATTTTTTCCTCGTTAAACATTAAACGAAATGATATAAAGTATCTAATATTTACTTACTAACTTATTCCGATCCTCTTTTATCAATTGGTGTTGATGGTGTAGAGGTTTTACAGAAGCGACGCCATTCCTCGCTGTCGGCTGCCTTGATCCTGGGCTGGTCCTACGTCAGTCCCACTTCTTTGAGGGGTACGCTGACGTACTTCCTCTCCATGTGGTTCATCTCCGGCATCTGGGTCTGGTGCCGTCTACGCGAGCCTCCATCGTTTCCTTCGAGTACCTTCTTCTGTCCATACTTTGACATGCCCAAGCCATCCCCATTGAAAGCCTTTGTTGAGTCAATAAATATATATATATATATATATATATATATATATGTGTGTGTGTGTGTGTAATATACATAGATATACATATATATATATATATATATACATATATATATATATATATATATATATATACATATATTTATATATATATATATATATATATATATATATATATATATATATATATATATATATATATATTTCAGTTAACCTCTATTACACAGGTTAGAACTCTTTCTGTCCATATATATGTAGGGGAAGGTGTTGTACCAGCAGGACAAGGATGGAAGCATACTAAAAAAGCTATTATTGATATTATTTTATGCTTAATATGCTGAAAAATCCAGTCCAATCGATAAACGTTTTAACTGTCAAGCAGATCCGCTAGCAATAGTAGGGTATGGAAGTTTGGCCACAATGTCTTCTATATCAATATCATACAAATTTTCATCTTCTCTCGTAAACTTGTCACTTAAAGTTTGTTTTGTCAAATATTGGATCTTAAATATTGGACATTTAATACGACAGATCTCTGCGACTAAATATTTAATAGTATTTTTACTTTTATTTTTAACAAGTATAAAATTTCATTTTTCCAAATCATGTTTTTCAAATTGTTACTGGTCATCGACCTAACTCACGACATTTATCAGACAGATCAACATCACTTTTTCCTGAAGAAATTTCGTTGTCAGTATCAGAATTTGAACTGTCATTAGAATAATTTTCTTTCTATTTACCACTTTTTTAGGAAGGGGTTTATTTGTATGTAGTGTCTTACGTTTAGGGTGGTGCTTTCGTTTTTTCTTTAGCTTCAATAATTAGCTTTTCAGGAATATCTGTCAGGATACGAGGTTTATCTTTAGGCCTCCCCCTATTTGACATTTTCCTTGCCTGAGCTTTTCGATGAGGCCTTACAACTTCAAGTGGAACGATAAGAGGCGATAGGTTCGACCTGCTACACCAAGGATTGATAAAGTCAGTTTGAACTCATTTCATTTATTATTTTTTAATTCTTTGAACAATTGAAGCAACCAATATTAATGATTTTTTAAAAAGGTGTAGCGGAAGAACATAAAAGTTAAATTATGAAAAAATTACTCAGTGGTGTTGTACCTTTGACTTGGTCAAAGGAACAACAACTAGTCGTGGTCAGAGGTACAACACCCTGGTAGTGAAAATTAAAAAGCATGCTAACAATTTTAGGGTTAAGATAAATCAATTTCAGGACCTACATCATGCTCCTTATTTTAATACCTACTTTGTCAAATGACTTCCATCTAAAAAGACATAATACAACAAATATTATGAGGCAAAACGTCATCAATGAATAACTTCCATTTTTATGATAGAAATGGATAAGTAGTTTTTGCAAGAATCCTCTTTGACTTGAATAATCCAAAGTAGGTTACACAAGCCCTCTAGTGAAGGAGCTAAACACTGATTACACCAAAATTAATAAAATGTTGCTACATGCCGCCACAGCCTCGGTGGTCAAAGGTACAATATGGTCAGAGGTACAACTCCTTCCCCTAGATATATATATATATATATATATATATATATATATATATATATATATATATATATATATATATAAGTGGAGAAAAGTGCTATACATACGTGTTAGCACTTTCCTCCGAAGGAAAGTAGCTATTGAGGTTGCACTCATGACGGAATTTTTGAAAAATTTCTTCAAATCTTTATCGATCCTACCTAGTAGAGACCGAAAATGACCCCCGTCAAAATTTATATAATATATATATATATATATATATCTGTTAACACGATAGCGGCCAGAGTTTTTGTTTTTTCGTCACGAAACTTGGTATATAGCGTTCAATTAGCAAATGATTGAACGAGTTCGTTAACCATCAAAATCGGTCCACCGGAAGGGTGGTGGGGGTTTACCCCGGACCCAAAGCACTAATTTGACCCTGCCAGCCGTCATTTTTGTTATATTTCAACGAAAATCAGTATTCGTAGTGGTAATGTACAGATAAAAATGTGTTGTAAAAATAAACTAAATCAGTTTATTTGGAGGGGGGTTTTACTCCCTATACAAATTACTAATATACTCATACCGGTCGTAACTTCTCCTGTATTGTAACGAAACGCGGAATACGTCGTGGGTAACGTAAAACGAGAAAGAAGTGTTGTAAAAATGAGCTAAATCAGTCAATCGGAAAGGGGTATTTACTTTGTACTATGTTTCAATAGAATATCCCGCCAGACATAGGTTCGCAATGCCGCCGCAGGGAGCGCTTTCTACCACTAGGGGGACTGTATCCTCTTCCTGCGTCAGCTCAAAAGACGAAAATATGAAGTTTTTTGTATTTATTAAGTAGTGTTGTACCATGTATAAACATAGCTCTGGAAGCAAATTAATTACAAACTTTTTTTTTTTTTTTTTTTTTTTTTTTTTTTTTTTTACGGCGCATCGACAAATCGTGGCCATTGGCGCCGTACAAACTTAATAATTGAACAGTTGCTCATTACAAAAGTAAAAGAGAACTAGTCATGTTTTTACTTTTAGCGCGGTTCCTCCCTCCCCCATAGGGAGGAACCCCGCTTATAAGGTTGATACAATGAAACCATCCGGAAGTGCCGACTAGAAAATTTTGCGTTTCAGAACCCCTAGAAACCGAAAATAACGGTGGTTCAAATTTGTATATATATATATATGTATATATTTATATATATATATATATATATATATATATATATATATATATATATATATATATTTGTCTGTTCGCTCTCTAAATAGAAGACGAATGGTCCAATTTTGATGAAATTTGGTACAAAAATCTGTCGTCCAATTTGAAAGGTCAAGTTCGTTAACCAGCAAAATCCGCCCACTGGAAGATGGCGTTTGGGGCGAAATTCGCGCAGAAAAAATCGTAACGCTTACGTTTTTGAGTTCATAAGCTTGTAAGTACTCGTTTTATAGGCTTCTTGGGCTAGAAAAACGAATGAAACCATTTTCAAGGCGATAGCTTTAACCGTTGTCGAGAAAATTGGAAAAATAGTTTTTGAATACCGTTTTTGGTTTGGGTACTTAGAATCAAGGGATTCAGTTGAAACATTTACTGCATGTTCTACATTCATTAAAACTAATATGTTGAAATTTTGGTTGCGTTTGGAGTTAAGGAAGGGTTAGAATAAAATATTTTATTAACAGGCATAAAAAAGTTTTGGTAACTTTGTATACTTTCCTTAATATCTCGAAAAAGGTTGAGAATTTGGGAAACGGAAGAATACCATTAGAAAGCTTACTAAATGCTCTACAAAAAAGGTTCTAATAAAAGTTTTGATTAGGCGATGTCAATCGGAGAAATACCGTATGAAATGTCAGTTTTGGATTTGTCGATTTCCTTCAAATGTCTTGAAACTGTCGAGGCTCCTACTCCGAGTTCTTTGGCATATTCCCTAGTGTTTTTAATTGCTTATAGTAGTCAAATGTATTTGTCAATGAAACAGGATACGTATAATTAGAATCAATATTTTGTTTGTTAGAATTCGAAGATGCCGTATGAATATCTAGATGTGACAGTACTGGTGTTGATTTCGTTCTTTAGAATTACTCTTGGTATTCCCTATTTTCATCTGTTACCCATAGTTTTTTATTGTTAGTAGATTTTTCTTATTGATTATAGAATATTAATCTATTTGGCTATAAAACAGGATACGTAAAATTAGTGACAATATTTCGGAGATTTCTGAGCGAAATACGTTTAAGATTTTCTACCACCACGAACGGCTTTTTTCCTCTATTTTTATCCACTAGATAGGCTTTATTTTGCATTTTATTCTATATAAGTTTTATTCAGCAGGGGATTCTGATGAAAAATTGGTGACCTTAAATGTAATACTAAAATAAAAACGAAGTTTTAGTTTTCGTTTTGTTAAAATACATTCTTTGCCTACCTAAAACCTAAGACTAATTATTTATAGGAAATAAGCTAAAAAAAACATCATTCTAGAAACGTTTTTTTAATTCTTAGTAATTAATTTTATTGATGGGTTTAAATTAAGAAACTTTACTTAGAAGTTATACTGTTACTTTGTTATTAATTATTATAACGAACGTCGGAATTTTGGCGTTTTCGAGAAATAAGTAAATGATACCTCTAAAATCTCACTATCTGTCCTGCCTGAACATCAGAAATCGAATGTAATTCTCTGCTGTCTATGCCTTGACCACAAATTTTATAAATTTTGGAATACTGAAGTTACATAAGATCTAAAAAAAAAAAAAAAACTATTGTGTTCTTTAGGAAAAAGTGGTTAAAAGCTAACTTCAATGGTTCAAAGCTTTATAAATAAGTTAAACAGTTATAATTCAATTTTAATTACTAAAAGTGATTTTTCTAATGCTCATTTCCATTAATTTTAGCTAAATGAAAAAGAAGATGTTAAAATAACTAACCATTTTATCGAATAACCACCCTTTAATCCTAGTAAATAATCTAATATACATCCTAGTAAGTAGGGTGGATGAAGACTTAATGACATTTTTAACTAATCATGTTGTGAAAAATTGATTGTATCAAGTTTCAAATACTTTTTGTTGTCACTGAAGAATTAAGAAACAATTACTTATTCTTTTGACGAAGATTTATGAAATTGGATTTATAACTTACTTTGTATAAACCCTTGGGGGTGGGGGCAAGGTTAGCTCAGTGGTAGAGCAGTCGACTAATGAACTGCAGGACCCAGGTTCAAAACCTCAAAGAACCCCACTTAAGATTTTATCTTCCAGTGTCGTCGTTTGAGGGTTAGATTTGGGGTCCCAGATCGCCTCTAGGCACACCCAGCCTTTAATTACTTAATTAATGAATTAATGGGTACCTGCGAAGGGAAAAATCTGGCGGCCGGAGCATAGTACTAGCCACACTATCTCCCTAGTGTGCTGTATGGTCAACAATCTGATACCCCTACAGTATCTGCCCCTTTAGGCCCTGTGGCCTGTTACGAGACTTTTTTTTTTTTTTAATAAACCCTTGGGCAATCATTCTTATTGATGTCCTATGGATATGTTTTTGTTTTTTTTTTAATTCTTGTCTTATAGTTTGTTGGACGCCTCTTTTTTTTATAATCCCTTTCCTTTTTGGTTACATCAAGTCAAGACTTTGAATTGCATTATCCATTTTCTATGATTTCAAATTAATCCCCAGAAATCCGTTATTCTGTACAATGATTTAATTTCAAATATTTATGGCAGTTAACCATACCTTGTTTTAAGTTAATGGTTCTTTATTTTCTATGAATATATAAAAGTACTGGATGGAAATCAAGTCATTAAATCTGTTTATCTATTTTGTCATATCTTGTGACATGTGCAGGCATTTAAAAATCATTTTCCATTAATTTGCTTTTTACTATTTAAGCAATTTTGCTAGAAAAAATGAAGAAAAAGATTTAATGTTTTTATCTTTTCTTATCCTTAACAGTTTTAATGTTTTTTTTAATGGTTCAACTTAAATTAAAAAAAAAAAAGATCACAAATTCTATTAAAAGCTAATGCAATCAAGTATTACTAAACAGTGGGTCGTCATGATCTTCATTTTAAATAAATCATTAAATGTTTCTATATTTTCCCTTCAACATTCTATTCTTAACGGAGTTGGAATAAGAAAGAATCATATTAAACATTATGTTGTGAATATATAATAAATTAAATAAAGTTTTATATTTGTTTTGATTATAATGGAATGTATCTGTTTAACAGAAATATATGAAATTCTTGGTTCTGTTAAATATAAATGATTGTATTTCCAGATCAGTGACTGAATAATCACTAGGTGTAATCTGGTATTTTCCTTTTATGCTTCTTCAGTATGTTGTACTCTTAAATCAAACTTCTTATTTAGTTTGTGATTAATAAATATTCTTGCTTTTTCTACAATAAACATGAAATGGACGAATTGTTTCTGATATGAGAGCTATATGATGTAATTTTGAACATGGGCGTATATAAGGGGGGGCTGCAGCCCCCCCCCCCCCCCCGAAATTTTGAGTTGATCGGTAAAAATGTTTCATAAACCCTTAAACCTTGTCTGTTTTTATTACTTGTTATTTTTTAATTAAGAAATATAGCTTTCAAAGAGAGAGATTCGAAGGCTTTCCAAATGCCTTTTTGAGGGCTTGTCTGGGGTTGGCCGACCCATTCAGGTAAGATCATAAAACCTTTTCATGAATGGTCGAACCAAAATAATAACTGTTTCCATTTTAATCTTTCCAAATTAGACTAGGGATAAGAACGGAACCGGTGCTAATGACCTCGGCAGTAGATGCACCAAAAAAAAAAGAACGGAACCGCGCTAAGATGACGCAGTTCCTGCGAGTCGGACTTTTTTTTTTTTAGATAGTTTGGCTGAATATCTCTTGATCGGATAATGCTATTAAAAAAATACATATTAATTTAAGATTCCGAACTGTTTAGGGGACAAAAACATACAGTGTCTCAGACCCAATGAAACTTTAGAATCTCAAATGGAAACCTGTGCCTTCCGATAGATCATTTTAATGAGTTTTTTTAATCTGAAGTCAATGTTGCAACTAGATTTCAAATCGGTCAATTAACTACAAAGTTATGGTACTAGATTAAAGAAAAAATATATTTTTTTTTTTGTTGGTATCCATTCTTTTACATTATTTTTTTTTTTTTTTACTAAGGAAATAATTTGTGTTTGTTATCTTTTATAGCTCAAATTAATAAGAAAAAGATTGTTTTAAAGATGTAGTGAAGGAATAGAAATAAACCTCTAAACGTGATATTATGCAAATGAGATAAGCTGTTTACTCTCTCTGTTGTGAACAACTTTCACAATAATAACTACAGCAATTCTGTCTGCCTAGTTAATATTAAGGTATTACTTGCCATGCCGTTGTATTAGGGTATTGCTTGCCATGCAGTCTTGTTGTACTCTTAATAATTTCCAGATCATCCCAAAGTGAACAACAAAACATTTATTCTATTTGTGTCGCTCACAATATGAGGAGATTCAGATCAATTGTGTGTCCACCTAGAAACCAGGAGCCCAATTACGATGAGGAACTGGATAGTTTACTGTATTTCATAGATAATTTGAATCTTCTCTTCAAAATACTGGAAACCTTTTATGTTTTTCAAGAAACAAAATTAGGGATATGTTTCGAACTTATAAGATTAAACTATTGCTATATCTTGTCCAGGAGCTTCAGGACTTTGATTATGACAGGTATGCTATGCAGGTGTGCAGCTAATGTTGCTTGCAAAAATGCGGATTGAGTAGAGGAAAACATTTTCCCATATATCATGTGGACAGGCAACTTGAAGTTCAACTCAAATGGTCAATGAAATCGTTGGAATTTCTAACATGGGCGGGGGCGAGGTTAGCTCAGTGGTAGAGCACTCGACTAATGAACTGGAGGACCAGGTTCAAAACCCGAGCGTGGACTAAAGATTTTTTCTTCTAGTGCTGCCGTTCGAGGGTTGGATTTGGGGTCCCAGATCGTCCCTAGGCTCACCCAGCCTTTAATTAATTTAATTAATAATGGGTACCTTGGGTTCTAATGACTCTAGCAGTCGAAGCAGCCAAGGGGAAAATCAGGCGGCCGGAGCATAGTATTGACCACACTATCTCCCTAGTGTGCCGTATGGTCAAGAATCAGATACCTCTACAGTATCTGCCCTTCTGGGCCCTTGTGGCCTGTTACGGGACTGATTTTTTTTTTTTTTCTAACATGGGCACAGGAAAATCCCAGAATATTGTATTCTTGTTGTTGGTAGTTAACAGCATCAATGATTGGAGTGACCTTCTTGGAAATAAATTAACTCGTTTTTATATCTACCAAAATAATTTAAATCGAGCTCAGTTCCTAAATTTCTTGAGAGAGGAATTATTAACTTTATTAGAAGATGTTCCTCAGGACCTATGGTCGAAGAATGATACTGCAGCTTGTCCCACACATAAATCTCTGCAGGTGAGGAATTACTTAAATCACCACTCCGGAATCAGTGGGTAGGACCTCAAGGCCTTCCCGATCACCCAATTTAACTCCCTTAGACGTTTTCTTGTAGGAATATTTGAAAAAACAAGGTTTATACCAATCATAATACTGCAACATAAGTTGAAGAACTGCACCAAAGAGTCAATGATGCTCGTCCATTGATCTCTCCTCAGTCCATCGCACTGAGAACTAGCTTGAATTTGGCCATCATCAACAGTTGAAGGAAGACCCGAGGGCTTTGCGTCTTCCAAATCAAAATTTTTGGTTTTGAACCTGGCAAACCACTTACAGACAGTGCTTTCTCCTAAGGCACACTTTCTCTTCCATTTTGAGCAAGAAACAATTCCACTTAAAGATATAAAGTCTCGGTTGAAACTGAGGCATAAAAGCACCTTAACTAATCCTCTTTTAGAATACTTAAACATTATTGACCAAGTAAACATGATTTTATAAACACAGAGAGAATTAACTTGAAATATTGAAGAACACTAGGAACTTATTTTACCACCCAATGTATAGTATTCCCATAAATTCCATTGGATGTGTTCGTTATTCTTCTAAATCAGTTGACTGGAAGGGGTGAGGGTAAAAAATAAAATCGGTTCATAAGAAGTTTGGGTTTACTCCATATTATGTTCAAATTGAATTAATCCCCCAACATATCGCTCATAAAGCATTGGTTGTTAGGGACGCCACCAGAGGCCATGATATTTTCTAAAAAGCTGTATCTACTATTGTGTGTTGTTATGATTATTGGTTGTTCTCTCTATACATATGGAGATTAATTAAAAAATAATAATTGAGTCAGCATTTTCTTGCAGAAAAGGTGATATATAGCATTCCCATAACAAACGATATGACAATTTCATTAATCAATTAAGTCCTTCTGGAGGGGGATTTGTTCCGAACCAAAATTTTTAATATAGCCCTAAAAACAAAACATGGTATTCATTGTGCCCAACTGAGGAGTAAGATTTAACTTAAGAAGAAAATAATTGAAATTGGTCCATTAGGAGTGGGGGCTTTCTCAAAACAAAATTATTAACTTGCCCCTAACAGCCGTAATTGTTATTCCTTTTAGCAAATCTCAGTATACAAAGTAAATTACTAACTATAAGGGTGTGCTAATGATTAAAAGTGGGATTTACTCTGGAACAAAATTAAATAAAAAATTAATAATTGATTCAGCTGTTGATTAGAAATGTAAAAGAGAAAATCTATTTACATTATGTTGTATGTATATAGATTAACCTAAATACATTCTTCTACAATACAGCAAAAACTTGCCACTTTGCTGGAATGTGCATAGTTATGCAGCTCCTGCATGACAGACTTTTTTTTTAATATATCTCTACAATCTTTATTCTTATATTTTTAGAACATCTATGATTGCTTTATGATACTTAAAGCACTTATAAAGTTTTACAGAGGTCTTTAAAAATCTTTTGAATCAAAATGTTTTGTTTTAATTTGTTAGTTTATTCGTGATGTTTCAAACAATGTCTTTATGTGTATCAATTTTGAATATATCTTTCTTTGCTTAAAAAATATGTTTTGTCTGATATTTTAAAGACAATATTTAATATTTCTTTTTTTTTTTTTTTTTTTAATATCTTTATTTGCCAATTATATAATACACAGAGTATTTTTTATAATTACTATGATCATGATTAGATGACATGAAGGACCGATAGGAAAAAGCCCATTGGCCAAAACCTAGTTGCTTGAATTTTTATCTTAGGTTACATTTAGGGTGATTATTTACAATATTTAAATAGTTCTCTTAATATTAAAAATATTTCCAATGCTACTTGTAGTAGTGATAAGAATACTATTCATTAATTGGATGCAATTGTCCTTGATTGATCCCGAGCTGTATCAATATTTAAGGTTGTTTTTTTTTGTATTTATTGTCATTTTTATTTTTATTTTTTAGGTCCTTTGAACTTATGGGATGTTGTGTGGTGAATTAGGTGGCCACATTTACCCTCATCTGGACATAACTTCTACTAGGAATCCTTATCCTACATTGCTTGCCTTGTTTGGAATGGCAAACATAACATCAGAAGAGGATGTTTTCTTAGGTACTAATTAGTTGGGATTTGTTGAATAACTGTTGTTACAAGATATTATGTTTTATGAAAACAATTCAATACTTGAAGTTATCTAAATGTAACTTACAATAATTGAAGCTCTTAATTTGGAAGTTACTTATATACACACACAGATTAAAGATGGTGGAAAAAATATTGCAATTGCATAATTTTATATAATTATAGCCTTATTTTTTGTTATTATTATACCTACAAAAATTAACTTGTCGATAATTTTGAAGTCATCTGTAACCTTAAATTATGTGTAACCAGAAATACTTACCTATCTCTTATTCATTGTTAAAATATTTATTAAATTAACTCTATTCCATTTTTCTCCTTAGAAAATGGTTTACTCAGCTATGAAAATCCTAACTACCATCTACCCAGACTTGATGATGCGCTCAATTCTAACACTGAGTTGTCCTCGTACAGAGAACTTTTATATTCAGAGCTTGAGACTATGTGTCGCCCTCCTGTAACAACTAATGGTAGGAAAGCATACGCAGCTCTAGACATTGGCTCAATGGGTGTTGATTTAAATACTGGACCCATTACAAATTTGGATACTGACAACAGCCAGCACAGGTTATTATATTTTATTTATATATTACTTATTTTTATCTTAGAAAATGCGATTATTTTTCTCATATACCTAGATAATTGTTATTCAAATTCTGATATTGTATTTTTTTAACTTAGTATTGATACATTTAAAGTTTTTATAAAAATCATTAAAGTTATCGGATTTATTTGTTTTATGATATCATTTCGTTGTTAAATTGCATGTTTCTCACATTCTCAATGACCTCTTACTTTCTACAACCTTAGGCTCTGTATCAACTTATATTCATATGAACGGATTGACTGTTTCCAGTACTGAAGAACTACAATATTACAGGAGATGAACTACGTCCTCCTGCAAAATCAACCTCCCCCCCCCAAAAAAAAAAATATATTTAGTTGCATACTGCTCTCATCAGTCTCCATGCATTTAAAACAGTTACTTGTGCCTGGTTTGTAAGGTATCAATTAGTGTAGTACAGTCAATCTGTAGTATGTCTATTGATTTCATCCCAGATATTTCATGACCTCTTTGTCATTTTTTTCTGCTGCCTTTTTTCTCTAAAACTTACTTTGTTTGTTATATCCCAAATATCAGTTTCAGAGCATGCCTACCAATGGACTCATATGACAGATTAGGAAGACGAGCAGGAAAAAAAGTTGGCAGAAAAATGGCCCCCTACTCACATACATTTAGAGTGAACTGAATACAGTTAGAACAAATGAATTGTGCTGTGTTAATTGAGCCTTCCCAAAACTATAGCAATTGACTATTCTTACCTAGATCAAATAAAGTAATACAATTAAATATAAAGAATTAAAAATAATTTTAAAATAGTTAATTTATTTAGATAAATATGTTAAAAATATTCAGAAATACTCTATGGTAAAGGTCCACACATGACTATCTTTTGTCATTATCTGTTACAAGTTTTAAAATCCAATTACAGCTTTAAATACACAGGTTTTTAGGAGTTGAATGAAATTCGATTGGATATACTGATTATCCATTGAGAAACATTTTTTCCTAGGTTGAATTTATTTGATTTTTAATATAATTTCTTTAAAAATTGAAGGAGCCTTGACAAAATGATATTTTCACAAAATTATATTTTCAAAATAAGAATTTACTGCTATTAATAAAACGCACAATATTTTCTAAAGAATACTTCTTAATGCTGCCATAGTTTTGTTATAAAAATTGTATTTTTCTTAACATTATGTATGTTAGACTCCTAAACAGTGTTAATTTGAACATTAAGAAGTGGCCTTGTTCTTTTATAGAAACAGTTGCCCTGTGATTCTGGACAATGATACTGTGGTTGGTAATGTTAATCGAGGAAACTTTCGGCCACTGGACCTCACATCTTCAGTTAACACTGTTAAACCAGATTTAATAGAACACAGGAACATAATCATTAACAGGTATGGGACAGCGTTTTATTACCTGAAGCTATTGCTTTCATAGATTTTGTATAGCTATTCTCTTTAAGAGAATACATTGTGCTTTTAGTGACTTTTCCCCCCGAGGGCATTATTTGGATAAATTTGATCAATTTATTCAGTACCTTTTCAATAGCTTTCATATATTGGAATTGCTTTTTGGATTTTTTAAATTTTATTTGATCATAAAATTAGTTATTATGGCCTTATATCTGCTTCCAGTAATATTTTTTTGTATGTGTAAAATATTGTTATGTTTATCCATATAACCTAGTGACGAAAGTTAATTATTCAGCATCTTGCTCTTAAAAACATACACACAATGCAGATATTTCTACTTGACTAATGCAGTAATTGTAACTGGGTTGAATAGTTTTACTGAATGCAAAATAATCCATTGTTATCATTATTTGGGTTTTTATCTGTACAAAAATCCTTAATGGTAACCAGTAAAATACAAAAAGTTGTGTAAAGTATTTTTTTAAATAATAATCATATATTATATTTATATATTATATATATATATATATATATATATATATATATATAGTATATATATATTATTTATATATATATTATATATATATATATATATATATATATATAAAACTAATCATATACATGCATAAAAGCAACCAATAATAACATTTGTTTTTAAAGAATATGTTTAATAGCTTAAATAAATCTATTGCTTTCATTTAAATATAAATGGTTTGGCACACATTTAAAGAAGAAATATCAGCCCATATCATTATAAATAACGCATAATTTCCCCACATGCTAGTTGTCCTTAATTTTTTTTTTTTTTTTTTTTTTTTTTTTTTTTTTTTTTTTTTTTTTTAAGTTGAACTCTTTTAATAGATGAAAAAAAGCAGCACATTTCAGTTGTACTAAAATTAGAGTTTTCCCCAAGTTTTATTTCATCATTATTATGTCATAAGAAATTAAAATAGTTTGTTTATAAATTGATCAAATTCATTAATTCTTTACATAGTTCATTAAAACAAAAAAAAAAAACAAAAAAAACAATGATAATATGGATTAAGGAACAAACATTTTTGAACTTAGTGTGGATGAGTGCAGTCTGTATCTCAGAGGGAATGGTTGTAGAAAGTGAAGAATATTGTACATACTTTTACTATAGTATTTCAATTACTCAAACTTTAGAAACGTTGTTGCTAACTTATTATGATGCTAAAATTATTTCATTCCTTAAATCATTTAAAACCCCTTTGAATGTAAAATGGCCAAATGGTCCCGTGTAACTTATTGTAGAACTTATAAATATTAGTTTGTCTGGAAAGTTTGTAGAGAATTTGAAAATCAGATTTTATCATTAGCCTTTCATCTTATTAAGAATGCAAAGACTAGTATTGTTTATATACTTTTAATCTTCAATATATCAACCATTTTTACATTCATAATTTGTTTGTATCAATGTTCAGTATGTCAGTCATTTTTCTTGGACCGACCTATGGTGTTGCTAGTGGTGCTGCAGGCGATCACCCATGATTTTTTCTAGCTAATGTTTTCTTACAGAATACATTTTTTGTCTTGATTAACTATTCGTTTCATAAAATGATCCTCTATATTTATTTTAAGTAAGGCATCCCGAGTGGAAATTGATATCATAAGGTTTCTTTCATTGAGTTCATGGTGAACCCTAACATT
Organism: Gonocerus acuteangulatus; assembly: GCA_946811695.1. Classification (NCBI taxonomy): domain Eukaryota; kingdom Metazoa; phylum Arthropoda; class Insecta; order Hemiptera; family Coreidae; genus Gonocerus; species Gonocerus acuteangulatus. The sequence goes on along the minus strand of OX328132.1, from coordinate 61,840,704 downwards.
GTATCGACAGGCATACACAGCCTTCTTCAGTTGTTCAAAACGGTCGATTTGGAATAATTTAATCCTGCAGCTATCTTACAGACAGTAATATGTTGATTATACACAAGAACAGCTGTTCTATCCTCAATATCGCCAGTCTTCCAGATTAAAATCTCTAGACCTGAACGACGAAACCCATATCTGAAAAGTGCTGTCACCAACTGAATTGTCACAATACCTAACACAGGCTTGTGTATTTGCAGTTTGTGCTGCCTTTTTTCTAAAAATAAAAGAAAAGCATAATGTGTCGTAAATGGACTTTATTGTTGCTCATGAAAATACTACCAGCAGAAAATACTTAATAGAATGTAAACGTTTTGTATAAAATTTTTTTTTTTTTTTTTTTTTTTTTTTTTTTAGGGATTATGATAAAAGTTCACCAAACGTATCTGGATTTGAAGAAAAAGAAGACTTTACTGATACTGATGGTTCAGTTAATACATTGAACTTCCCTAATTCAGAAAAGTTGCCTCCTGGTTGGGAACAACACCAAGGTATAAACTTGTTTTGTCTAATCTTTTTAATCCAAACTATGTAAATGTTAATGATTCAAATTCTGTGATTCACTTTGATTAAAAAAAAGTAAATATTTCTACTCCACAGGTTTTGAGAGGAATTGTAAATGTCCTCAAGTTTCTTATTGATATTTATTTATTTTTTCAATGATATCTTTTCTTATCCTATATTTTATATATTATTTTCTGTATTTTTTAAAAACAAAAAATATTTTACAATTATATATTTTTATGCCTTAAGAATCTCTTTGTTATCATACACTAAATTTCATTTTCTAGATAACGATGGACCCTATTATTGGCATATAAAAAGCGGGACTATTCAACGAAATGCCCCTGAACAAATTACTGGAAATAATGAACCACGCACCCCTCTTGTGAAAGACGCTGAAACTGTAAGTATGCAGTTTCCATAACCAAAATATTCTTATAAAATAAAACATGCTAAAGATGTCTATTGCTGTGATAAAAGGGTTAAAGTACAGAATTTTATTGAGTTATTCCTTTTGATTTTATAAATACCATTAAAAATGTTTTTAAAGATTTAGTGTCATATGATTTTATTCAGTGTTAAATGAAATTTTGTTTTTTCTTATATCTATTACATTTTTTAAGCTAAACTTTAATGTATTTTTGGACAATTCTAGTATAATTTTCAAATTCAGAACAATATTGTAAAGAGGGGGTCTCCCGTGGTCTAGTGGCTAGCACGCTAGATTCATAAGCGGGAGATGGTGGGTTCGATCCCCACCGGCGCACAGTGTAAGGTCCAATGGACAAAAATATAAATTTTTGTTTTCTTATATTTAATTTTTAATCCTCTAGCTAAGTTTAGAAACTATTCAAGGAATTAAAATCGTATAAAACTAATAAATATTAGTTTTATTTTGATCAACAAACACATTAACAGTATTATAAACAAGGAAAAGTCTTTAAAACCTGTTTCATACCAACAATCAGATTGGGCCTCTCTCGTTGAAGATAGGACAGTGTTTTCATTGGGTGATCTGATGGAAATTACGTCAAAACTATTCCTTTTTTATCTGATATAAATGATTATGGATAATTACTCCCTTATTATTTATCCTGAATTATTCTTCATTGATCTTTGACATTATTCTTAAGTACAAAATTTTGATAGACCATAGCAAAAAAACTTCATCTGAACACATTTTTTTATTATTATTTTTTTTTTTTTTTTTATGGTGCAGCGACATAATTCTTGGCCATTATCGCCGACATCCAGGGTGCAGCCAGGAATTTTCCCAGCGAGCCCTGAGATGAGAAAATTCCTGTCGCCGGTGGGGATCGAACCCACAATCTCCCGCTTATGAATCCAGCGCGCTAGCCACTAGACCACGGGAGACCCCATATCTGAATACATCTCAAGTTTTTTAGAGCTTAAAGTTTACCTCAAGTATAATGTACTGAGGGCAATTTAGTTCGCGGAAACTTGCCGATTCCAAAGATTTTTATTTTTAGATCCATCATCATTTTTTTTCTTCTAAATTTGAAAAAAAAAAAAAAAAAAAAATGTGGATAAATCCAAGAAAACAGTATTAATGCTTGGGAAAATGATTCAATTTAATCTGCAGGATGCTCCTAAAGAAATATTAAGCAATATTAAAGTGACTGCGAGTTTAGTCCTATATTATATGTAAAAAATGTGGGAACGGGTTCACCGCAGAGAAAAAAAAACTCTTATATAAATACTGGTTGAAACAATGTATCAACCTAGAAGAAATTGTTACTAATTTTTATCAAGGAAAAAGATATTCACTCCCTGATGGCCCTTCCGGCTTGCTTAGAGGCAGACATAAAAAAGAGTTTACAGCGTTTTGTGAGGGATCGAAAAAGCGCCGGGTTCTTCTGATATCTGGCACAGAGCTTTCTTTACGGAGAAAAAATATAAAAAGGCAAAGCAAAATCAGACCATACATTAATGAATGTATAATAGAGGACGACATTAATAATCAAATAGATATTGGTTTCGATATAAGTTTACATTCTCAAGAATCCAAAAATGATTCAGCCTCGGAATTAAGAAATGATTTAATAATTTCATAGAAAATGGTAAAATATTATTATTCTATGGCAATATTACTATAAGTATAATTTACTACTATACTATTACTACATTATATGTTACAGTTATAATATATTTTATAATATTTTTATTAATAATATTATTACCTGCTATATTATTTCTGTCAATATTCCAATTAATATTATTATAGCCGTATAGTATGCATTATTATACTATTGTTACCTTGTTTCGAGTTGATTTAAATTGACAAAAATGTTTATTTGAAAATAACTTGTGGTTAATGATTTTTGTCCATAATCCTCACTACTTCTTTACACTGTGTGGCGGCAGGCATTTTCTCATGTCTAGGCTCGCTGAGAAAATTCCTGGCTGCACCCTGGATGTCGGCGCTAATGGCCATGATTTGTCGGTGCGCCGTAAAAAAAAAAATTGTAAAGACTGTCTAAAGCCTGTAAAAACTTCAATTTTTTATCAATTTTCAGGTTTTATCGAGCTATCATCAAAGTGGGCTCGGTGGAGTTACAAGAAGCAATACTAGTTGTGCTCTGGAAGAAGAATGTAAAAAAAGAGATGAAAAGAAAGAAGATACATCATTAAAGTAATTTCAACACTATTGATTCTCATATACATTGACTGCCAAATGTGTCTTGAAAAGGTCCTTTGGGTTTTATTAGTTAAAGTTGAAGTGTAGGGATAAAACAGTTTTTTAGTCTTTCGTTCTCTTCCTGAGCATAATTACCTCTATCATAATGATTGAAATAAAATATTTTCAATTAAAAATAATAATAAAGTAATAGAGTTTATTTCTGGAATAGAACACATATCTCCTTCTCTATAATGATTTTTTAAATGTAACTACAATAAAAATATATACACCCAAAATGTAGGCTTAGTTTTTGTTATTAATCGAAGCTGAGTTAGGATAGGAAAAAGTCTACTAATTCCTATTATTTTACCACTTTTAAATTCTATCAAATGCTATACTGCCAAATATGTCCAAATTTTGCTATACTTATTCTGTTGTTTAAGTTTCTTTTCTTTTTTTTTTTTTAAATACATGTACTGGGTTATCAAAAATGTTCAAAATAAGATCCAAAAATACATCATCAAATTTTTCATTATTAAGCTAGGTTTTCACAGGGCATAATACAAAAGTGTGACCCTGGAATTCTCGAACGAGGTGGTGTGAGTTTGCCTCGGACGTCATCCGGTGTAAGGCAAATTCTCAAATGCTCACGAACGGTATTAAACATGTTTGATTTTCAAGATTGATCACAAATCTCACCAGTCGCATCTGGGATCTCAATGCAACAAGTGTTTGTTTTTTAAAATTAAAATTTAGAAATGCTGGAGTAATTTTCTGGTGACTACACATACAAACAAATCTAAAATTATATCTACTTATTCTGTTAGCAAACAGCTTATATTATGTTAATAGTAATAAAGTTTTTATAATTAAATATTTACTGCAATTCGTTTTCTTTTTAATTTCACCAAAACGGAGTTAACAAATGATTGATGAAGTTATAAAGAGATAACGGGTAACAAAAATCATATTGAGGTTTTATTAGCCGAATCCCAACCATTCCATCTTTACTTATCACCTCGACGGCTAACTATCTAATCATCATAACGGGTATTTCATGACGTAGAATACGTTTCGGCTTAAAAAGTCTCTTCAAATGGATGTTAAAAAAAAATAAAAATTAACTTTTGCAGAGGCAAACAATAAAAATTCAAAAAAATTAATTGTAATCGGCGCTAATGACCTAGATGTAGATGCGCCGTAAAAAAAAAAAAAAAAAAAAAAAAAAAAAAAAAAAAAAAATTAATTGTAATCTTACTTTCATGAATCTATTGAGCTCCTTGATGCTGGCTCTGCAAGTTTCTCGAACAAAGTGGCTAAATGTACTCTTTGGCACATGAAATATGTACTCCAAGGTTTTGAAAGAGTCCCGAGTTGCCAAGTAGCGAAGTGTTACTTGCAATTTGATTTTAGTAGCATGGAGAGCTTGTCTCATATTGGTGTCAGATTTTGAGATGTGAGAGGACACTAATCTTAGTAGAAAATCAAACTGCTCTTTCGTCTTTCAAAGTAGGTTGTAATATCTTCGGGGTAATCATAACGTAGCTCCAAATCTAATTAATTGGTTGCCCTCAAATTCCTCCTTCTTTGGATCCAATATCTCACTTACCATTGCTCTTTCTTCTGTTTTGTATAATTTACTTGACATTCCCTTAACTTATTGGCCAAAATACTACTAGAACCATACCAACAACCCCACAACTTTCTTACAAAATCTCCTTCATGATTTCCTAGCAAATACTGAATCGTGATTCGTGGTCGTTTGTACGGTCAAGCTACCTCATGCTTCATTCCCACTTGTTTTTTTTTAGGCAAGAACCATGAACGTGAGATCAAGAGCGAGCATGCTTTCATATTATTGTCCCACGAAAACCTAGCTTTAGAGATAAATGTAAGGTTCAAAGTAATTTGATGGCTTAAAGGTGTGAGTAATTTTTTTTCTTTCTTTAGTGGGACCATTACATTGAAGATTAGAAGAGGATCTTATGTCATATAGGGTACCTAGCAATAGTTAGTGGGAGTAAAATTTTTAGATAATTTTTTTATTACTAAACAATTTTTACTTGGCCTTGGGTAAATTTCCCAGTTTTCCTTGTTTTATTAATCTGTTCTAAATAATCAATATTTTAAAATATTTGTTTTAGAAGTTTTTTTCACATAACTATATGAAGTTCTTGCAGCATAAAAAAAATAGCATAAGTTGGGTGTCTGTACACAATATGTATGAAAACAGTTGGCATACAAGCAATGTGCTGGTTTTAGCTCTAATGACTTAATTTATTGTGTTTTCTACCTATCTCTCAGTTAAATATTTCACCATATTACTTTATGTGATTTCATAAAGTGAATATTGAAAGCTCATTAATTGCAATCTTTATGGGACAAATATACTATCCCAAGGACACTACTAAAATTTAATACTGATACATTTCACTTCTTTCTTTTTTTTAGGAGAAGAAGCTATCCAGCTCGCAGTGATAAAGAAAAAGAGAAAGCTATCAGATTTGCGGTTCGGAGTCTAGGATGGGTGGATATTTCAGAAATTGACCTGACACCTGAAAGATCTAGCAAAGCTGTTAATCGTTGCATTGTGGAATTATCATTTGGAAAAAATGGATTAATTGACAATGTTGGAAGATGGGGAGATGTATGTAATTTGTCAATGCTAATTTCTATATTTTTCAATAATTTTGAACATTTTATTATTTATTTTTCAACTATTTAAAATAAATTCCATTTAAACATGATTAATATAACAAGGGTAATGATTCAGATGTTTGATAATATTATAAACCATTTTTAAAATATTAAATATTATTATTTCAGCCAAATAATAAACAAGAAGAGCCGCTTTTAAGGCAATCGTTAAAATATTGATATAAAAAGTTTAATCATTTGTTCCAGGGCAAAGATCTATTCATGGATTTAGATGAAGGAGCATTAAAACTAATTGATCCTGAAAATCTTACTGTTTTGAATACACAACCTATTCACACAATACGAGTCTGGGGTGTTGGAAGGGATAATGGAAGGTACGCTAAAAAAAAAAAAAGAATAATAATTCGTACACAAAATTCAAAAGTCACTATACTACATATTTTACACACACACACACACACACACACACACACACATATATATATATATATATATGGGCATTAGTGTTCCAATATCTGCATTCCAATCCTGCATTTTGATAAAATGATTTGATGAAATTCATTATAAACTTTCTCTAATTTAATCAAATTCAAGAATGAACTGGAATTTTAATCAAAAGTTCTTTGTAGTACTTGAACAAATAAATAATTTAGAATTGCACTATCAACTTTTTATAGGGGTTTAATTAGATAAGGTGATATTTTTACAGAAACCCGTTTGTTTATGTATAAAGTTTTCCATATCTCTTTTTATTCAAGTAAAAAGCTATTTAAATTTTCCACCAATATTAGTTTCTGATAAAGAAGCTAACATTTTTATCTTATAGTACTATTTTTCATTAAACTATGAAATTATCATTAATTATTTCCCTGAGGAAGTAGAATTTAAAAGTCTCTTATCATGTTGTAACTTGCAATATAATGATCATGTACTGGAAAATAATATTTTCTGCTTTAAAGTTGTTGATGTTTTTTTTTAGCCTTTTATTCTTTAATAATCCGGATAAAGCTGATTTGTTTAAGGAGAATTATTTCAAAACTAATTTAATTTCTGACAAAAAAACACCTGAAAAATATGGTTCGTTCTAACAATATTGTCAAATTATTAAATATTACTCAAAGAAGCTCCTCAATCTATTTTTAATTAGTTGTTTTGGTTATATTAAAATATATTGGCATAAGATAAGAATTGCACAAGAAAAAATATAGAACTGTTCTATTGTACTTTGAAGTGTGTGTGTGTGTGTGTGTGTGTGTGTGTGTTTGTGTGTGTGTGTGTGT
>OX328132.1:61427387-61833379 GCA_946811695.1 Gonocerus acuteangulatus | reverse complement strand
TTTATTATATAATTTATATTAAAATGTTATATTGTGGGTGTGACATTCATTAATTTTTTTTATTATTATTTTTTTTTTGTTTTTTTTTGCCTTTGCTAGGTATATGATTAAAATTATGATTAAAAAATATATTCACTAATTCAATATATGGAATAGCAAAGATGTATGCTTCATTAAATGTTGGATAATAGCACCTATTTCTTGGTGCTAAATGGCCTAGAAGCAGATGCGCCGTAGAAAGCCATAATTCTGAAAGTATGAATTAGGTATTCAAAGAATTATATGTTTCAGAAAATTCATGTTTTTTTAAATTGATTTATAATATATTTATATATTATATATGTTATATATATATTATATATATATATATATATAATATATATATATATATACATATAATATATATAAATATATATTATATATATGTATATATATAATATATATTATATATATATATATATATATAATATATATATATATATATATATATATATATATATATATACATACGTATTGTTGAGATTTTATTGTAAAACATATTGCAGAATTTACTTAATCAAACTAGTTTTGTGCTACTAATATTTTAACCTTTAAGTACTGAGTTTTGGTCCCTGGGACCTTTTGTTTACTGAAATTTGAAATAAATTATATATTCATTGAAAGTGTGAAATCAAAAGGGAACTTTTAGGGGGGATTTCTAGAATGGGCTACCACAAGGTCCCATGGACCATACGTCAGTACTTAAAGGTTAATGTAGTTAAAAAAACTGCCGATATTTGCCGATTAGCTGCCGCTATCCCTGAGATAAGAAAATTCCTGCCGCCGGTGGGGATTGAACCCACCCACCTCCCGCTTATGAATCTAAGCCGCTAGCCACTAGACCACGGGAGCCCCAATAGCATGTTGAACAATACTATCAGTGGTTGAAAAAATTTCAATGAAAGCAGCATTTATGATGTTCAGGACATGATCTTGTGAGTCAGAGCCACAATTAACAGTGGGTCAGATGGCAGAAAGGATGGATTTATCTCATCGTGATTAAATCCAGTCACAAGTGGTGAATTTTAACCAAGTGTTTTCAGCATAATAATGCTGGAACACTTATGGATCGAAGAATGCTACCAAAAAATTATTGAATTTATTAGAGCTTTTGTCGCATCCTGCTTATTCCTCGGACATTGTCCCAAGAGATTTTCCATGCCTTACTCAATTTTTTCCTAGGGGAAAAGTTAATTCTGAATCAGGTGTACTAAATTAACATTCAATTTTGTTGCTTCAAAATCAGAGTCTTTCTATGGCAATGAAATTTATACTTGTTCTTTTTTTTTTTTTTATATATAAAAAGAAAAAAGAATGAGTGAAAAATATATATTGGGTCATCATTCAGAAGATTGAAATTTATAGCTAAATGTAAGGATGGTGAGAAATTATAAATACTGACAAATGATGTATCATTGTTAAACTGTTAAAATTGTGTTCTATTTACGCCATTTAAATAAAAAATTCCCAAAAATTGCACGGACTTTCTGGCAGACCTTACATACATATATATATATATATATATATACACACATATATATATATATATATATATATATATATATATATATATACATACACACACACACATATATATATATATATATATATATATATATATATATATATATATATATATATAAGTGTTCACCAATCATATTATATACAGAAATTTAAACATATCCGTTTTTTCTGCGACCTATGGGTATAAAAAGTCGATTCTTACTGATTGCATTATCATAATTATTTTCAGTAGGGAGGGAGGAAACCCTCTTAAAGCTTACTTACATATGTTTAATATGTTAGCATTAAACATTTACAATTTCTTGTGCATTTTCATTTTTTAAAAATCCATTTTCTTAAAAACTTACTTGCTATATACAATTTGGTTATTTTCAATAATTTTCCAAGTTTCAAACACACTGTTACATCCATTAAATTAATTATTTCTTATGAGAAAATTGCAAATAATGTGAAAAATTATTGTTTCAATAACATTGAACAGGTTAGCTCAAGAACAAAATGTTTGCCCCCTTGAAACTCCCTTTTCTAAAAAAAAAAAAAAAAAAAAAAAAAAAAAAAAAAAAAAAAAAAAAAAAAAAAAAAAATCTTGTCTTAATAATAATAGAAAATATATGTTATGAACTGACATACCTGCCCAACTACTGAGGTATCTGTTTCCTCTTAATATAGAAACATTCCTAATATTTTTCTGTAAAGAGATTTCTTAATTTTTTCTTCGTTTTTTTTTTTTTTTTTTTTTTTTTTTAGATTATAGGTGCTCCTACTGCCAAGGTCATTAGCACCAGAGAATTTGTAGTAAACTAAGTTTGATTCTTATATTTCTTTATATAAAACAAATAGCCTTGTCTAATAGCTCTTAATTAATTTTTTTTTTTTGTTTACAGGGACTTTGCCTATGTTGCTCGTGACAGAGTTACTAGGAAACACATGTGCCATGTTTTCCGCTGTGACATTCCAGCAAGGACAATAGCTAACACACTGCGTGACATTTGTAAAAAAATTATGATCGAAAGAAGTTTACAACAGAATTTAGCAAAACCTATTGACACCAGTAAGTTGATTTTCAATCCCATTATTAATTCATTACTTTCTTTAAAAATATACAAAAGCATTGTAATTCTAAATGAGCATAGGCCATGACAGTTACCTAGTATGAGGAGATATCTTGTTACACTTCATCAATTTAAATATTATTAAATATGTACTCCATTAACTTTCCGCATCTGTACTACACATGCACCTATCAATCTCCTCAGACAGCCCTGCCTCTCCCATCAGACGGCTCTATTAGCCTCTAAACCTCTAACTCGCTTGGAATCCTGCATCTCCATTTATACAAGTGACCTAATTGAGGATACATATAAATTATCATAAGAGGGAAAAGATTATCTGAGATATACCAATCTGTCTTTTTAATTACAAATTTTAGGTGACTCTTTTTTTGAAGGATGGTGAATTAACTAGGAGTGATTGGTGGTATGCTGTGCTATAGCAAAGTATTGAAAATGGGCAGTGTATCAAAAATTAATTGATTTCTCTCTAGCGATATTTGTCCAGGATGATCAATATAAGAGATGAGGCATGCTAATTGCTGCGACAATATCTTTAGAACAACATAATTAACATTAATTAATGGGTACATAAATCAAAATATTCCCAATATCAAAAATATTTATTTTTTAAATGCGAAAAAATTATGGTTTTGTTTTGTACTTCTTTCGCTCATAACTCTGAAAGTATTCATGCTTGAGACCTTCCAAAGGCATCAAAAGATGCATAATAAAACGTCCAGATATGGCCTATTATTTAGAAATGTTAAAATTCATTTGCTGCTTTGCGAAACAGCAATATGTATGAAAAAAAGGTAAAATAAATATTTTTCGGAAGCTTAAAATACATTTAGGACCTTCATATTCCAGGAACAAAATGATGATTATATAGGAAAACCACCTATCAAATTTTGTTATATTTTGTTTGTTAAATTTTGGAGATGGCGGGAGTCGTATGACAGAGGGTACCTGGTGACGGGACCTTTCCGATACCTGCGTGTCCCTCCTGATGGCTACAATCTAGCTCCCTTCCACGCGTGATCGAAAATTGACTTTTTTTGTTTTTTTGTTTTTTTTTAGATTTTTTTTCTCATATTAGTATTATATATATTCTTTAATTAGTGCAGAACCCTTTCCACGTAACACCTTTGTACTACTGAAAGAAAACTTATATCCCTGGAAACTGCGATGCTTCCTCAGCAAATTACATTGTTTACGCTTTGGAAAAAGACCACCTTCTTCGTCAAAATCCTAGAATGCTCTTCAATATTACTTCCTGGAGCTGAGGAAGGGCCCGGCTGTGATGTTTCATCATCCGAGAAGTCTCAAACACGTCTACTAAGCAATCTCATTAATAGTCTAAAAGAACCAGAGAAGCCTACCGCCCTTATTTTTTTTTTAATGTAATTTTTGAGCTTCGCAATGACAGCGATTTGCTCTTTTTAAAATACAACAAATACAGATTTATACAAAAATACAAACTTATAGAACCGAATACAACAAAAGAAAAGAAACGGTCTTTCTTATACGATATAGAGTGAGGTGGCTGCTGGAGAAGCTCACCGTCAGCCAGTCACGGCCCTGTGCTGACTGCTAGAGAAGCCCACCATCAGCCAGTCACGGCTTTGTGCTGGCTGCTGGAGAAGCCTACCGTCCAAAAAGGGTTAAATCAGTGTGATAGTTTATGCAAAATAATTTTGCAATTGAGGTGAATAAATGAACATTTGCAAAATCCAAATGACATGGTTTACATATTTTTCTTGAAAAACTAAGGAATACAAGCTTAGAAAAACATTTTACAGATTGAAAATGGGTCAATTTGGAGGTCTCCAAGAACTTCCTTACGTTATTAAAAATTGTTTTGCTTATTTACAATAGAATATCTCTTCGAATTGAATATCTCTACATGTAAATGAGTGAAGGAATCGAAAAACTGGATTATGTGTAACCTTTGATTTGTCTTAAATTACTAATTGATAATTCTTCTCAGTCAATATAACTATAGCACAATATAACTCTGCTTGGTGACTGTTGTAGACCTCTCCTTCCTTGCACTTGGATGAAAAATTACATGGAACCAAAATATCAAATAATTTAAAATGTATTCCTTTATATATATCTGCTTTGTATTCTATATGACTTTAGATATGTTATTTGAGAGTCGGCCATTAGCCGGTGACACATCTCTATTTAGTGCTCTATTTTGTAATCAACATTTACTTGGTTCTACTAGGAATTCCAGCACAAAAAGTGGTAGAATTAGTGTAGTGATAGTGGAGCACGTGTGTGTGCAGTTTCAAAAAATTTCATCAAACCAGTGACCGGCAAAGTGTGAGTTTATTTTATTCACCTATTAGACATTTAACCCTTGCCTCTAGCGTCGTCTAGTGGTGGGGGGGCCGGCCATACCTCCTACTTCCTGTCTCACTCAGCTGTTGATTGCCTTTTAAATCTACGAGTATTATCTTTTCAGCTCCTTCACCAGGTCAGCTCAGATTACAATTATATTCTATATATTTTTGTTCTTTTTTTTTTTTTTTTTATGGATTAAAATATGGACCAAAAAGTGTTAAATGAAAACTTACTCACTGAAAACCCTGCTATGGAAGAATCCTCTCTCGCGAGTAGCCTGGAACTCACAACACAAGACGAATCTGAGTCAAATCAACACGGAGATGCTGGGAGAAGTAAACGAAAAAGAAAACTAACGAAGACCAAGTCTCCCCCAAACAGATCGTCCAAAATTGAGGAAGACAAGTATTTTCTCAGACCAAGAGGGAAAAAATCACTTCTCACAAACCTCAGCCAAGAAAATAAAAATACTTTCAACAAAAGTGCATCTACCTCACAGACAGAACAATCAAGCAATGGGGACAATAAACTAAAAGAAAAATCAAATCAGTATACGAATCCACCACATGATAAGCCACCGCCTATATTCGTTCGAAATATTACGGATTTCAAAACATTTTGCCATAAATTGAAAATAATCGCTGCTAATAAAGTTTCCTGCAAAACGAGATTCAAAGATACAGCTATATATCCCACAGATAGCAATGCTTATAGGGAAATCATTCAATATCTCAATAAAATTGAAGCAGATTTTCATTGCTATCAACTGAAGGAAGATAAAACATTCAGAGTAGTTATACGGAATCTACACCCTTCAACACCTGCTGATGACATCATCGATGAACTAAAAGACAAAGGTTACAACGTGAAACAAGTTCACAATGTAAAACACCCTGCCACCAAAACTCCATTTCCACTGTTTTTCGTTGATCTAGCTAAAGAAGAAAAGAGCAGAGAGATATTTAAAGAAAGGTTTCTCCTTTATACTTAAATAAAAGTTGAGGAGCCACGACAACGCCGAAATGAGATCCCACAGTGCCTCAAATGCTTAGAATATGGACATACTCACAACTATTGCTATCATGCACCAAAGTGTGTTAAGTGCGGAGAAGAACACATGTCCCAAAATTGTACCCTGCCAAACGATGCAAAAGCCAAGTGTACAAACTGCCAGGAAGAGCATCCCGCCACCTACCGCAGGTGTAAAATATATAAATCCATCCAAAGCTTTCGCAACCTCCGCCTCAGACAACCAACTGCTGCTCTACAAGAGAAATCTTCCCATCAACCCCAAGCAGCACAGAACATCGCACGGAAGGAATACAAGGCTGTCAACCCAGGACTCACATACTCCTCAGCCACCAGACAACAGGAAGCCTCCACATCTCATGTAAGTCCCAATGTAGCCCAAAAACCTCCAACTGCCCAAGAAACTCAAGCTATTCCTCAACCTCTTCCACAGAGACCTCTTCCTTCCAGACAAGGTCTGCCTACCAATAATCCTGAACCTCTCCAACACGCCCAACCCTTTGATCCCAACGCCCTCTTCCAATCCTTCTTCGATAGACTCGAATCCCTTATTACACCTTTAATTTCCCTACTGACTACCTTTATGCAACAATGCCTTCCTAAACTCCTAAAATGATTTCTTCAACCTGTCAAACCCTCTCCATCCTCCTCTGGAATTCAAATGGCTTACTATCCCGAAAACATGAACTAGAACTTCTACTAACTGACAAACATATTGACATAGTACTATTAACAGAAACACACCTATGTCCACAACACACATATACCACACCAGGATACAGGACCTATAGGACAGATCATCCAGACATGACAGGACACGGTGGAACAGCTATTCTAATAAAATCCTCGTTATCCCACCACCTTCACTTGACCCTCTCAAGTGAATCATACCAACTTACATCCGTATCAGTCAAAACGCACCCTCATCCCATTATCTTTGCTTCCGTCTATTGCCCTCATAATAAAACAATTTATCATCCAGATTTCCTCACCATTTTCCGTTCCTTAGGCCCTCACTTCGTCGCAGGGGGAGACTACAATGCGAAGCATATTCAATGGGGAAGCAGAACTACCAACTCCAGAGGTCGCGTGCTAAACGATGTCATACACTCCGAAAACTACCTTTTTCTTTCCCAACCTAATCCTACCTACTGGCCTTCCGACCTAAACAGAATCCCCGATATTGTTGACTTCTTCATCTCTTCTGGCCTAGGAGGCATTTACTCTTCGGTGAAGACTCTTGATGACCTTTCCTCTGATCACTCTCCTCTCCTTCTTACCCTTAGTTCCTCTCCGATCCCCCTTCCTCCTAAACCTACTCTTACCCCTGGACCTGTGGACTGGCCATTGTTTCAATCAACAGTTGACTGTTTCATTGATCTGAAAGTAGCTCTGAAAACACAACAGGACGTGGATAGAGCTGCAGAAATAGTTACGCAGGCCATACAATTCAGCATGAAAGTTGCAAGCAAGCAACGGAAACCAATACCCTCTCCTCAACATTCAAAACTCCCTCCTCAAATCCTTGAACTCTTGTCAGCAAAACGCAGAGCATGAGCCCAATGGCAGAGATCCCGATACCCTTCCGACAAAACCTTATTCAACAACCTGACGAGACGGCTAAAAGACGAACTTAAAAAATTTCGAACTGACAATTACGATACTTACCTTTCCTCCCTCTCCACCAGTGACAACTCCCTATGGCAAGCAACAAAGCACATCTTAAAATTCCAACCGACCTCATCTCCTTTACGCCAAGAGAATGGTTCCTGGGCACGAAGTGACGAAGAAAAGGCAACATTATTTGCCGACCATCTCCAATCCGTATTCACTCCAAATCCTGAAACTGATCCCGCATTCACTACTGAAATCCTGAACTCTCTTGATGAACCTCTTCCTCTTTCGGAACCACCTAAATCCATCAGTCCTGCAGATGTCAAGTATACAATTCACCATCTCCCTCTTAAAAAATCTCCTGGTCCTGATCTAATAACTGCTAATATCCTTCGACACCTGCCACACAAAACCCTGATGTTCCTTACCCTATTATTTAATAGCATCCTTCGTACTACTCGATTTCCCTCATCCTGGAAACATTCCGAAGTAATCCTTATTCCAAAACCCCTTAAATCTCCAATACTTGCCAGCTCCTATCGCCCTATTAGCCTACTCCCAATAATTTCAAAAGTATTTGAAAAACTCCTGTACAGAAGACTCCTACCCATAGTAAACTCAAATGATAAAATCCCTGATCACCAGTTTGGCTTCCGCACCCAGCATTCCACTACCCAACAAGTCTTCCGTGTAGTTGACACCATTTCATCCACACTTGAGCAAAAAGGTTTTTGTTCCGGTGTCTTTCTTGACGTGGCACAGGCCTTTGATCGAGTGTGGCATCCCGGACTCCTTTACAAACTCAAAACCTTCCTTCCGTTCCATTTCTATCTTATCCTACAATCATACCTTGAAAATCGTACATTCCATATCAAATACGGCTCTTCAATTTCCTCTCCTCGAACCATTAAAGCGGGTGTTCCCCAAGGCAGCATTCTAGCTCCTCTCCTTTATTCTATATTTACGTCAGATATCCCAACAACCCCAAATATCGTCACTTGTACATTTGCCGATGACACTGCATTCCTTATATCCTCTCCCGACCCTAAATTGGCATCCGAAAAACTTCAAAACTACCTTAATGACGTCGAGAAATGGGTCAACAAATGGAGGATTCAAATGTACCCAGAGAAATGTACGCATGTAACTTTCGCCCTGCGACGAGCTGAGTGCCCTCCTGTAAAAATCCACAATATCCCAATACCCCAATCTAACGAGGTTCGATATTTAGGATTCCACCTCGACAAGCGACTTACCTGGAAAACACACATAAAACACAAGGGACAAGAACTGAACAAACGCTTCGGACTTCTCCGTCGACTAATCGGACAAAAATCAAAACTAGACACAAAAAACAAACTGACAATAGACAAGACCATAATAAGACCGATATGGGCATACGGCCTAGAACTTTGGGGATCAGCTAAGCCATCAAATATAAAAATTATCCAACGTTTCCAATCCAAAGTCCTTCGTAAAATCCTCAACGCTCCTTTCTACGTTTCAAACCTTACCATCCATCGAGACACTGAAATACCCTTTGTCTATGATTTAGCCAAATCCCGATTCCTGACCTTTTTCTCAAAACTCCCAGCCCACCCCAATCCTCTTGGCAGATCCCTCTCTTCCAATGTCATCCCAGATAATCCTCCTCGACGCCTTCGCCGCCATTGGCCACGAGACAATTTACTACTGGTTAATTAGCCTGTCTTATAAAATAATGTAAATAGTGTAAATATTGTAAATAATGTATATAGTTTAAAAAAAGAGACCAAGTTTTAATTAAAATAAGAAATACCATAACATTCATTGGGAGTGGCAGTAATGTCTGCCTTCTCCTCTCATCTCATTCACTGTGTTTTATGTATATTTTGACCATATTTACTTATTGCACATAACTGTACAGATTGTAAATTACCAATAAAGATCAATTTTTTTACACACAAAAAAAAAAAAAAAAAAAAAAAAAAAAAAAAGATATGTTATTTATGCATATATTTAGTTAATAAATGTTTGGCATACATTATGGATCCTTTTAATAATTCAATACAATAATACTTCAATATTATTACTTCAACACAATTATATATATATAAATAATCAAATATAATTTGTTTTAATTTTGTCTTATTTTTTTATAGTAGTTTAGTTATTTATTTTATGCAGATGGAAGTACATCAAACAACAAATCTACATCAGCTGTACGCCCATCCAATTTACCTACAGAATACAGGCATTTTCATCGGAACCCTCAAACACATATAAGTAAGTCTTCCACAATATCTCTTATTTTTCTTCTAAAATTCTGCTGCTTATTTGTGTATTCTTGGTTGCATTATACATTTATTTTCGTTTTTATAAGCACTAAAATTAAAATAATTTCTTATATGGGGGTCGCCCGTGGTCTAGTGGCTAGCGCCTTAGACTCATAAGCGAGAGATGGTGGGTTCGATCCCCACCGGTGGCAGGAATTTTCTCATCCCACGGCTCATTGGGAAAATTCCTCACTGCGCCCTGGATGTCGGTGCTAATGGCCTAGTTGTTGTCGACTTTTTTAGGATGTATTTTAATATTTATTTATTATTGCCCCTGTTTTAAAATAGAAATGAAATATAAAAGTTCTTCTGGAGTAAGATTTAATTTAATTTAACGTTGCCTAATAAAAAATGATCTGTTGTTTATGTTAGAGGGAACACTGGTAAATAGCCTTTGAACTCTCTTTCTCCTAAAAGAAGCTAAAAAAAAATTGTTTTTGGTCAAATAAATATTTGATTGATTCTGGTAAGAGTGAAACACAGAAATGAAATTAGAACAAAGCTACAATTAGTGTGGTTAGTTATGCATTGACTACAAGGCATTATCAAGTTTGATCACTGTTGTTAGTTTATCAGAAATTTTTTACTTAGCTATGGAACAATCAGTTGTAAAAAAAACTCAAAAGAAGAAGACAATCATAGTATAAAAAAGTTCGAGCTGAAAATAATGTCAGAAGCAAGTGGATTTGTCCAGATTACATTTGCCTTGGTTTTAATTAATTTTAGTTAACAGATTGAAGGAAGTACTTGTGGTTCATATTTTAAATTCCAAAACATCTTCTGAGATATGGGCTAAGCTCCTATGAATCTAAGTATAAAATTCTCTGACCAGTATTGATATTAATCATTTCTCTACCATTAACTGCTCCAGTAGTCTAGAGCTCCTTGTATCTCACGTCCATTCTCTTCTCATTTCTCGACTTTAGAGCTATCTAGCATTATTATAGCATACTGGTTATATTCCTGCCTGTCACTAGAGGGTATTTGAATGAAGTTTCTGGTCGCATGAACTATATAGATGTACATAAAAAAAGTCGTAAAGCTATTTAGATGTACATAAAAAAAAGCTATTTAGATGTACATGAGCTATTTAGATGTAAAGCCAAAGGTCGTGGGTTCGATTCCCACTAGGGGTGCTGGATTTTCTTTCGAAAAAAAGAAAAGGCATCACCCCTATCCTGGCTAGAAAAGGGTGGAAACCTATAGATAACCCATCCTAAAATTCGTAGTTAATAATAAATGGACGTTAAAATTTAAATAAATAAATAAAAAAAGAAGTTTTTAACTCCCCCAGTGTAGTGTTCAAAGCCATGGATCAAAAATGTGGATGTGAAACTTATTGGCAGTAGTTCTTGAGTATATATTTCACTTGTTTATTACTCATAACATATAGGGAAAATGGTAAACAGAAAAGCTTTTCTTTTTGCTTTGTTTTTTTAAACACATACAATACAACTTTCTTTTATACAAAATTAAGTTATTCAACTTAAAAAATAATTCAAAATCAACATTAATTCAAGATTAATACATTAATGATAGTAAGCAAAAAAAAAAAAAAAATCAGAATTATAAAAGATGAGTTTTAATTCAGCGAGGAATGGGGTCACCGATCTGGACCAATTTTTTTCTGGTGATTCTACATCGAAAAATAGTCAACTCGTGTCCGAGCGTTCCGTCCAATGCGCCTTAGGAGCCGAGAAATAAAATAAAATAGGTTGAAAGTGCTTTATTTTTTATATCGAGTTTAAATAATGATATTGACATGATTATTTCACCAATTCATTTGTTTTATAGAGTAGATTATAAGAAAAATATAATCTCTTGGTAGAAAGGGTTAATTTGTTTCCAATCATCTAAACATTGAATGTTGCTTATATACAATTGATTTTGGGATATAAACATTTTTAATTACATCAGGAGTATTCTTTAGTACTCTTGACTATTTTAATTCCAAAAAAAAAAAAATCAGAGCTCTAAGAGGCAAGTTTTCTAGGAAGTCGATCTAATGTTTCCCTGTTTTGTTTAAATAAATAGGTCTAAAATACTTCCTTCATATTTCAGCACAATCCTTCCCTACACCTATGGAAGAACCAAAAAAAGTTTTAGTGGCTCAATATCTTGGCAGTACTGAAGTTTCTAAAGCAAGTGGCATAGATGTTTTGAATGATGCCATTGATCAACTTATGAATACTATTCCTAAATCACAATGGCAAACAGTTAATATAGCTGTAGCTCCAAGCATGATTACAATCACTAGCAGTGATGATCAGGTATTTTGGTTTGAATCATAAAGTATTTTTACACACCTGTTGTTTATATATATTGTGGTGTTTTGGTGGAGGGAACAAAAGAATGTTGAATGTATTTAAAAGTTAATTATAGAAAAAGTTGATTTGATCTATTTTTATTATATTTTCATTATATCTCAGGGTTCATTTAATGTTACCAAACTCACCACATACGGACTTATGAATAAAACCGTTTGAACAATTGAATTAATTTAATAAATTTCCTGAAAGAAAAGCTTGAGAAATATATAATTAGAACCACTTCTTACCATCTGTCCTTTTATGTGTTGAGACCATATTAAATACCAGGAGAAAGGTTCATTATAAATAAAATAGAGTTGGAAAGAAATGACTTATATTGAATAAAAAATATAAGTTATGATTTGGCATGGCTGTGATATAAAATAAAATATAAAAAAGAAAAATTGAATGACTCACATAATTGTATCAATGTTGGGTTATTTAAGAAAAGTTAGAACATAATTAAAATATTAACTTATATATTAAAATATAAATATTGGCCATTATGAAATTTTAGATAGCTTTTGAATTTAATTGAAGATTGGCAGTTATTGAGGTATACTCAGCTTATGATACGGATGATGTTCTGGAAGTGAAGAGGTAGACTGGTTGTAGTTATGTCGGCATGTTGAGGAGAATGATGGTCGGCTGCTAGATCATGGAGTGGTGTCTGGCCATCATGTGAAGATGAAGTGAGAGCTTGGTGTCGGCTGACCAGCTGGTTATGCAAGGAGATCGTGTGCCCTTCGCCTCTGGTGCTCGAATGAGTGTGCTCTGGCCCTTCGCTGGCGCTGAAATGAGATCGAGTGGTGGGGGAAGGCCCTTTTTATAGAGGCGTTACTCCCACCATACCAAGGGTGTTTGTCTTCAGCGATCGCCACCTGGATGTTCAAAGTGCATTTTTGGAAGCACCTCTATTCTTATCTTCCTGGGAAACTTGTATACCTTATCGCTCCTAGCCGAGATATTTGGACTCTTCTTTTATTTCACACTGCCTTTTTTTAAAAAAAAATAAATACTGCCAAGCTAAGCACTGCCTATTGGTATTCCTTTTATTACTCTTTTCTTTATTTAATTGGTTGACAAAAGATAATATTTGTGATGGACTTATGGAATATAACTTAGCCTTTATTTTGAATAGGAATGCTACTCTTTGCTATGCCAGAAACTGACTCTTTCTAGAGCACCCCCTTTTAGATCATTACACTATATATATATATATATATATATATATATATATATATATATATATAATACACAATATAACAAAATTTATTGCAGCTAATAAATTTCTAATATGTTTTAGGAAAGTGCAAAACCATTAGCTGAGTGTAGAGTTCGTTATTTATCATTTCTCGGAATTGGACACAATGTCAAACAATGTGCTTTTATAATGCATACTGCTCAAGATCTATTCATTGCTCATGTTTTCCATTGTGAACCTTCATCAGGAGCTTTATGCAAAACAGTTGAAGCAGCTTGTAAGGTAAAACGATGTTAATATGATTTGATTATTTCTTCATATTTACGTTTTAATTAAGTAATATATCTTTTTAACATGCCCCTTAAATTGATTCATTAAATTCTTAATATGATTGCATTTATCTCAAAGAAGTTTCTAGGGGGCTATATTATTATTTTATTTTTAGCCTGCTTCCTCCCTCCCCATATTTTTTCATGGCACGAATGTAGCATCCCAGAATCAAATATGTGTCATGATCATATATATGCTCAAGAGTTTGTATGTGTGAAATTCCACTGACTAATAGAATATCTCTATACCTGTCACAGCTGCAGTCATGTAGCAAACACTCACTAAAAGTTCCAACAAAAGATTGACGAGAAGTGGGTTAAATTTTTTTTTGTTTTTTTTTTTCTTTTTTAACTACATTAAAATATTAGGACCACAAAACTAGTTTGATTAAGTAAATTCTGCAATATGTTGTGCAATGAAATCTCAACAATATGTATGTATATATATATATATATATATATATATATATATATATATATATATATATATATTAATTCTTTTGAAAGATAACCCAATATATATTTTTCACTTCTTCTTATTTCTTTCTATGGCAGGGGGGCAATAAAGTAGTACACCATTCCTTTACTTCAACTACTTTATTTTAAATCTTTTGCCCCACATATTTCGTGCCTTTTTTCGCACCATGCTTTGTTGTGTGAACAAAGCACAAAACATGTCAGGAAAAAGATTTCAAATAAAGTAGTTGAAGTTAACAAATGGTGTACTACTTTATCGACCCCCAGCCATAGAAAGAAATAAGAATAAGTGAAATATATAATTCAAATCAAGGCTCCAGAACAGCTATTTCAATCATTCCCCTGGAAGATATAAAAAAATAATTAGTCCATCTTTGGACTAGGGAAATTGTAATAAACTTTTTTAATGGCTAAGTTAGCCCAGCTAAGCTAGATGGACTTAAAATTCTTTTTAATCAGTTTTATATATTTCTAAGACATTCAATCGAATATACGATTGATTTTCGATTTACCGAATATACGGTGGTCTGGTCACCAATCAGGCCCACTTTTTTCTGAAGATTCTGCATTGAGAAATAGTTGACATGTGTCCGAGTATTTCATCTAATGGTCCTTAGGAGCTGAAAAATAAAATAAAATAGGTTGAAAGTGCTTTATTTTATATCTGGAGTTTGGAAAATGATATCTACATGATTCTTTCATGAATTCATTTGTTCTAGAGAGTAAATTAAAGGAAAAATACAATTGTTAAACAATAATTTATATTTTCTCAAGTAAATTTAAAAATATGTTTACGTTTTACTAGTAAAGTAGCTTTATAATTTTTTTCACAGAACAAATACTAGCAGATTTAAAATCAGCTCTCCAAGAAAGGGTGGTAAATATCACTGAAAACAAAAATTAATAACTTTCGCAGTCAGGTAGAGCCTAAAAATTTGTAAGCAAATCATTTACCTGACGTTTTGAAATCTAATATCTCGCCTTAGGTCATCCGATTTTTATGTCCTTAGGCTTTTTTAAAAGAAGAGAGATTCCTTTTTCTAACAATATAAATTCCTATTATATTACCTGTGAAGGTACTTGTAAGAAATGGTTCTAAAAATAAAAATAAAATTTAAACTTTTATGCATAGAACATTGATTCCGGAACACGTAGAGGTACCCCAATTAGAAGAAAATGTTTAACTTCGGAGCCTTTATCGACCTTATTAGTCGATAAACGTAGATAAAAAAATAATAAGGACGAACACCGGAGGCACAATTTTCAATAGACTGACACAGCACCTCGCGTATGCTGATGATGTAGTCATTTCAGCGAGGACAATGTCAGCATTAGCAGGCGCCCTGGAAGAATTTCTTAGAGCGGCCAAGGAATATGAACTGTAAATGAATGAAAGCAAGACTGTGTACATGAGCACACCAAAGGAAACACAGCATGACGAAGAAGAGTCAGTAGAATTTGGAGATGTTACTTTCAAAAGCTGCAGGCAGTTCAAGTACTTAAGCATAATTTCAGCTGAGTGTAGTGTGGTACCAGAGATTATAGCCCGAATCGCTGCAGGAAATAGGTGTCTGTTTGGGGTGCAGAAAATGTTGAGCTCCAAGGGGCTCTCCAGGAAGGCAAAGGTTCATATTTACAAGACAGTCATATGCCCAGTAGTCACATATGGAAGCGAGGCATTGGTACTAACTAAAGAAAGTACAAGAATGCTACTAGTCTGGGAGTGGAAGTTACTCAGAAGGATATATGGCCCGGTAAAGTGTAGTGAGAAGAAGGCGGGGAAAACCTCGATTGCGCTGGCTGGACGACGTGGAAAAGGATCTGAAGGAAATGGGAATCTGTCATTGGAGGCGTTTTGCGACAGATAGAGCTGCCTGGAATAAGCTGTTGGCTGAGGCCTTGGTCCTTCATGGACTGTAGTGCCCGTCTTTTGGCCTTTATCGACCTTCCAAATTTTGTTTGAATAGGTTAAAATGTCTTTGCTATATGATAAAGATTAAAATATTCAACCACATTTCAATGTAAATGTAATTGATTCAAACCAAATTTAGAGGGTCGATAAAGGCTCAAAAGTTACACATTTTCTTTCAATCGGGGTATTTCTACATGTTCTAGAATCAACGTTATATGCAAAAAAGTTTAAATTTTATTTTTATTTTGAGAAACATTTTGTACAAGTACCTTCTGACATAATACAATAATTATTTATATTGCTAGAAAAAGGAATCTCTCTTCTTCGGATGATCTAAGACGAGATATTAAATTTCAAAACATCACGTAAATTTGTTGCTTACAAATTTTAGGCTCTGCCAGACTGGGAAAAATTATATTTTGTTTTCAATGATATTTACCACATTAGGGTTTATTGGGGGTACTGATTTTAAATCTTCTGTTATTTTTTCTGTGAAAAAATGTATAATGCTATTGTACTTGAAAAAGTAAACATATTTTATAACTGAACAAAATATAAATTATTGTTTTACAACTGTATTTTTCCTTTAATTTACTCTCTAAAATAAATGAATTGGCGAAAGAATCCAGAGATATCATTTTCCAAACTCCAGATATAAAATAAAGCATTTCAACCTAGATTATTTTATTTCTCATCTCCTAAGGCCCATTGGACAAAAATCTTAGACTATCAACTATTTTTCAAAGCAGAATCACCAGAAAGAAAATAGGCCCGATCACTGACCCCACCCCTGTATACTCCCCTTGTGAGGTCAAAGTAATATATAGACTCTAATAAATTATTGAATTTATTTTTATTGATCTTTGATTTCCAAAAATATTTCTTACTAGAGCTGTTTATAATGTAATACCACAATATAATGTACTCATATGTTTGGTAATGTATGTAATTATTAATGTTTAATATTGCATTTTAACAGTTGAGGTATCAGAAATGCCTTGATGCCCATCCTCAAAGCTTGCTCACTACTGACTCAAAGTCTCCTACCAAAGGTATTAGTGCCACATTGAAGTCTTTTGTCGGATCTTTGACTGGTCGAAAAATTAAGAAATCCTGAGACAAACATTCATCTCTGCAGGTGACTCACATGATAGTACATATATTATTGAATTATACTTTTTTTTTTTTTTTTAACTGTTTCTTGTCTCAGTGATTTGAAAATATGTTTTCATTTTTTTCCCCTAATTGAAGCAGATTATAATGCTGGCTTAATTGAATTATAAATTAAAAAAAAAAAAAAAAAAGGAGGAGCTGTCAGTGAAGGTATTATTGTTTCTCTGTCTGATATAATAATTGAGGTTTCTCTTAATTAATATTAACTTTTTGAGATATTAGTTCATTTGTGCGTGCTTCAAGCTGTTATTCAGATAGATTCTTGACATGCTACAGGCCCAATCCAATATTTGTGAACTCTATCTGGCAGTTCCTCAATCCCTGTAGCATTAAATAACATTTTGTTTCTTATGTATTCAAAATTGTATTTGTTTCACTAATTTTTTAAATAGCTTATCATTTGGTGCTTTCTCGCTATACTTAAAAATTTTTAGCACGGTTCCTCCCTCCCACCTATATAGGGAGGAAACCCACTTATGAGGTTGACCCCATGACGCAATCCAGAAATGCTGACAAGAAAATGTTATGTTTCACATCCCATAGATCAATAATATAACGGTGGCTCAAATATATATATACAGGGTGTCCCGTAAATGTCTAGTCATATTGAAAGGGGTGATAGAGGACCCTTAGGGGAACAAAAAATGTTCTATGATGATTTCCCGAATTCTCGCCCATAAGGGAGAAAACGTCGTTTTATTGTTTTATCGAGACAAACGTGGTTTTTAGAAACATAATCGTTGTAGCTCCGTCCCAGGTGGTACTACTAGAAAGGGAGTGAAACCAATCGAAAGCTGAGTAAATTTTCTATAAGACTAGTTGGGAGTAAACGTAAAAATGAATGAATGTAAGTATGTATATCTTACAAAAAGAAGGCAATTCTAAATTTCCTGACATTTTATTGATATTTCTTTCCAGCGTTACTCCTCAATGGGCAGGATCTGAGATTTCCGGGTTTCAGAAAAACTTCCTCATTTAACCAGCTTTCCATTCATGTATCACAACCCTGTGTTATTGAAGTATTTGAACGGTTTAAGTACAAAAGTTTAAAAAAAAACATGGACCTGTGAAAAGAAAATTATATTTTTTTCTTCAGTTTATTCAAAAAGCTGAAGGGAAATATTTATTTTTATAAATGTTTACATAAATATTAAGTAAATGTTTACTTAAAACAATAAAAAAAAATACTTCCACGAATATAAAAAAAAAACCCTAAAACAGTAAATAAACAAAATACACATTTATTTTGAATTTGTTAATTCAGGTAACTAATACTGGGTCCAGGAGGCGGCCATTAAGGAACCCCAACCATACATTAACCTCAAAAATTATTATTTTTACCTAGATCACGCATTTGAACACATTTTTACAGGACTATGTACATATCATTTATGAGGGATAGAATTTTTAATTACCACAACAAAAACGCATGGGCTCAGAATCCCAGTGAGTTTCACAAGCGTAGCCATCAGTATTAATTTAAGGTAAAGCATTTGTTTTCTAAATATAAGTACCTGTAAAAATGTGTTCAAATGCGTGATATAGGTAAAAATAGTAGTTTTTGAGGTTAATGTATGGTTGGGGTTCCTTAATGGCCGCCTCCTGGACCCAGTATTAGTTACCTGAATTAATAAATTCAAAATAAATGTGTATTTTATTTATTTACTGTTTTAAGATTTTTTTTTATATCCGTGGAAGTAATTTTTTTTATTCTTTTAAGTAAATATTTACTTAATATTTATGTAAACATTTATAAAAAAAATATTTCCCTTCAGCTTTTTGAATAAATTGAAGAAAAAAATATAATTTTCTTTTCACAGATCCATGTTTTTTTTAAAACTTTTGTTCTTAAATCGTTCAAATACTTCAATAACACAGGGTTGTGATACATGAATGGAAAGCTGGTTAAATGAGGAAGTTTTTCTGAAACCCGGAAATCTCAGATCCTGCTTATTGAGGAGTAACGCTGGAAAGAAATATCAATAAAATATCAGGAAATTTAGAACTGCCTTCTTTTGGTAAGATATACATACTTACATTCATTCATTTTTACGTTTAATCTCAACTAGTCTTATAGTAAATTTACTCAGCTTTCGATTGGTTTCACACCCTTTTTAGTAGTACCACCTGGGACGGAGCTACAACGATTATGTTTCTAAAAACCACGTTTGTCTCGATAAAACAATAAAACGACGTTTTCTCCCTTATGGGCGAGAATTCGGGAAATCGTCATAGAACATTTTTTGTTCCCCTAAGGGTCCTCTATCACCCCTCACAATATGACTAGACATTTACGGGACACCCTGTATACTTGTCTGTTTGCGGTCCTGATGGCTCAAAAATGGTCCAATTTTGATGAAATTTGGTACAAAAATACTTCATCTAATTTGAAAGGTCAACTTTGTTGACCAGCAGAATCTGTCCACCAGAACATGGTTTTTGGAGCGAAATTCACACGAAAATAATTGGAACGCTTACGTTTTCGAGTTCATATGCTTGCAGGTACTCGTTTTATATGTTCCTTAATGTAGGAAAACAAATGAAACAATTTTTAAAGTGCTATCTGTAACTGTTTTTGAGAAACATTGAAACGCCTATTTTTCCAAACTAATTTTCAGTTTGGGTATTCAGAAACGATTGATTCAGTTGGGACTCGTTCCAGATTTTAAATCTAAAATATTAGATAAGAAATATAAGATGGTAGAATCTCAAATATTAAAATTTTAGTTGCTTTTGGATTAATTTAATTAAATAGGGAAGAGATAGTCGGCCGTTGCTATTAAGATGGTGTAGATGATTGGGGCCAAGTGAATCAGGGCCATATTCAAAGTGAAATGTAGACTACACTTTGAAATGTAGTCTCCAAAAGTACGGATCTGTTCCCTCTCTTCTCCATGCGCTGAAGATGGCTTGTAACACAAGACGAAACTTTGGCAATAAATACGACTCATTTTATTTATAAAATGTAGTTTTATTCAAACAAATGACCGAACCCCGATCATCTACACCATCCTAATTTAATTGAATGATTAAATTTTTGATGGGGCCATTTTTATTCAAGAAATAAGAGCTTAAAACTTCAAAATTATTAGTTTTGTTCTTTTCAATGGGTTTTTGTCTGTTTACCTAACTTTTTAAGTGGTTATTGTTTTTTTTTTATTTGTATTTAAGAGTAAATGAGTATTTTAGTGAAACATAAGAAAAGGTAAGTGAAGGTAAGAAAATGAGAAACATTGTTATACTGTTTCCAAGAGCAAACTTTGAGAATTTCCGCTTAGGTTACAATCATTTTCCTGTTGTGGTACTTAAACATTTAAATTACTTCTCTATGGGATTTTATTTTATCTTTTTTCATGGTATATCAAACCCTACCAAAAACTGCTTCTATTCCTTTTGACTTATAAAGCCTTTCTTAAGAACGAGGGAGGAGGTGGATAGATGTATTACTGCGTCTTTGTAACTTGGCTACTATCAGTTTCCTGTGCCTTGTGACACCTAAAATATTGCTTTTATTCAAGATAGATTTTTCATGAAAGATCAAAACAAACAACATCTGTTACTATTCCTTTACAAGTCTCTAGAGATAAGAAAAGAAACGTGCTAAGGTAAAAACTAAGTTCTGGGTTGTCTATTTTCAATTTGAATGTTTATTTGACTATCCATTAATATTTGAAAAATGTTACTTCCAGGATTTAAATATTCCTGCAGAGAGAGAAGTTATTAAACATCGCCATCTACAGAGTCCTTTAATGACATCTACAAGTTTGCAATCACTTCTCTCACCAACCCTTGCCTATCGCAGAGGACACTGGGATTTTTAATTGCTGAAATTAAAGGCATGGCGTGAGTGCAGGATTTTTGGTCTGATAGAAAGGATCACAATTCTACATTATAGATGACTTCTCCTTTTCATGTTAACTATTAATTTAAAACATTTTCATGATAAGAAGGAATGAATGGGTATGAATGATTTATTTATTTTAATTTTTTGTCATTTTTTTTTTGAACATACACCCACATCCAGCAACGATGTACCCTGTCATTACAAAGTTTATATTTTTTAATGATGAAAAGATTGAAATAAAGGAGAATTTACAATTGTAGTCTAATGATAAATGATCTGATTAATTAAGAACATACTTACACCATAATTATTTTTGGAATTGTGTATCTTATCTTATATGTGCTCTAAATGAATAATAACATAAATAAAAATGAGATTAAAATACAGATGTTGGTAGGGCTATGAGAGCACAAATATCAGAAAGTAAAAACTATTTGTACCCTATCAATTTATATTTTTGCACAGATATCACATCTG
This sequence comes from Gonocerus acuteangulatus, assembly GCA_946811695.1. Taxonomy (NCBI): domain Eukaryota; kingdom Metazoa; phylum Arthropoda; class Insecta; order Hemiptera; family Coreidae; genus Gonocerus; species Gonocerus acuteangulatus. The sequence goes on along the minus strand of OX328132.1, from coordinate 61,811,732 downwards.
TAATTTCATTACTTGTGAGTATTACCTAGGTATAAATAATAATACAAAGGGATGTATATACATATGTATATTTTATGATTATTTATAATAGTTTTAGGTTATAGATTAAGTGTTATAGAATTATACAATAAAGTATTGAAAATGCATAATGTATTTCTACCTTGGAGTTTTAGATTACTGATAAACAATTATGTGATACTTTGTAAGTATTTATGAACTTACAATTATGTTTTAATATTAATTACATTTTTAGTCATTCTGATGCCTTCTCGAATGTTTGGCATTAATTATTGTATATAATAAAAAAATATATGTTATAAGTAATAGTTCTTTTTTTTAATTGATTTAAAAATGCATCTATTGATGAATGTTCTAAATTTATTTTGATTTAAGTTATTTTTTTACAGTGAATGACATGTAATGAGAAACTGGTTACAAATATACTATTTAAAATTAAAAAAGCAATTTTTGAAAATAAAAGACATAAAATTATTAAGTAAAACTATACTTGAAATAATATAAAGGCAACTATTTGTGAGTCTATTGAATGTTTGAAGAACATTATACATACATCTACAGACATAACTACGTACACACACACACACACACACACACACACACACACACACACACACACACACACTCACACACACACGCGTTTGCGCACACACACAAAACACTCATATGTGTAAATAATCTAAGCATTGATTTTCATTAAGCTTAGTTAAGTGTGATTAGTAAGATTATTATTTATTTTTTGATAAAATTATAACATCAAAAGAAAATGTTTGTTATAGTTATTCAGACATATGGAAATAATATGTTAAACATTAATGAAAACAGTGGCCTTTCAAGAGAAATTGACATAAAATTATTAACAAATACACACGTATACAGCATGCAAATGTTTTAGAATGAAATTGTAGTACCACCAATCAGGAAGGTTTTGCTCTCCCAGATGAGAAAGTTGCCCTTTTACATTTTATTCTTAAAACTGATAATCAATTAGTGGGACATAGAATTCCAGTTCTAGTCATAATTGGTACCTCTCTTCAAATTAAAATGTGAAAGATGGACATCTCTCAACTTAGTAGCTCACTAACCCTCCTCCGCTTGGTTGGTGATGTATTAAAGTAATTTCTTAGTTCTTATAAGTATTATTATCTTAAACTAAGATAGAGAATATTATAAAATCGAAGAAATGCCTAAAATATTGTCGTGAAATCTCTCTTATGGCCATAGTAAGCAATTATTACTTGGAAAATGTTGAAGTATCCAAAGTAAAAGAATTACAATTATGACTTTTAATGAAAAATGAGCATGTTCAATACCAATGATTTTCTTGTTTTATGAATAAAGAAAACAAATAAAAGCTTTTTAAGAATTTATTTTTCAAACCCACTTTTTTTTTTAAATCCTACTTCAATTAGGTTGGGATGGGATAGTATGTTATTTCTCTCACCAGGCGGAATGGGCACTCACATGACTTCAATCTAGTAATGTGAACAATGGCACCTGCTTCCACTTCACAACTGTTGATAACGGATATAATAGGGCTTTGAAATTGATAAAAATATTTCACTTCCTTATCCAGAAAGATATAATTTGCTATTCTCACTATAATATTTCGAGAATTGCAAAAAGTATGGTTTTGTAGCAGATGTATAAGATGTTGGAGCCTCAATTTCATGATAATATATTGTTAAAGTAACTTGTATAGTGTTGACCTGTCATCTATTTGTAATTTCAAATTGTTGTATCAGGTTTTTTGCTGAACATAATAATAATAGGGAAGTAAATTTAAAAAAAAAATAAATGAAAATATCAGGTTTTTAACCCATTTGCTGCTACTAATGCCCAAATTGTGGTTCCAAATTGCAAAATAGCTGGTATAAATGAATTTTTTATATCTTTAAATTTCCAAAGGTAAGATCCTTTCATCCCAGTGGAACAAGAACAGTTGCTTTCAGTTTTTAGGGGACAAAAACCATTTGTGGATCTGTGGCACACTCAAATTCAAAGTATGTTAGATTAAAGGAATCCAGGTTTTATTTGTCGAATATATACATAGGGGTCATTCCATATCAAGTGATCCAAAAAAAAAAAAAAAATTTCCCTCATATTTTTTGATTTTTTTTTAAAATTTGGCTCATCAATAGTACCCTATAAGACAATTAAAAATCCAAATTTTTAGAAATTTATCTTTATTATTTTTCGAGTTATGAAAATTTAAGTTTTTTAAAAAAGCACATTTTAGGACAGACACTTAATCATAAAATGTACCATAACTCCCAAACGAAATGAGCTAGAGAGGTGTGGTAAAAAGCATTCGTTAGTGTATTAAATGCTGATTAAAATGATATGTATCATGACTTATTTATGAAAATTTAAATTTTAAGGTAATTTTTAAAACGTTAAAATTTAAATTTCTCTTAAAACGTATGTTTAAAATTTTTCAAAAAATTTGTAATTTTTCTTTGATATTTTATCTCAGTTTTGTGTAAATTTCAAACTGGGATCTCAATGGGATCATATTTATTTTAATTATTAACTTTATGGGAATCGATGCAGGATGAAAAAAGGAAGAAAAAAAGTCCTTGCTTCGTTTCCGAGAAAAACGTAAAAAACTAAACACAATTGTGAAAAGGCACTATTTCATAATTCCTACATGAAAATCATTAAAAGTATGTTTCATCTTCCACTCCCTCTACCCACACACCTATCCCCCCAAAAAAAAAAAAAAAATCAACAAAATTTCTTGCTCGAAAAAATTAACTGACACCATGTAAAGTGGTAAGTTCAACATAATTTAAAATATCTGCTTTCCTTCTGAGGAAAGTGCTAAAACACACACACAAAAACAACTTTAAATTATTAATAGAAATTAATGTTCAATTCTTAAAACATTTTAAATTTAACTCGGGACGTATACATAATTATAAAATAACAATTTCTTCTTCTAATAATTCTAAATAATCAATTTACAAACTGTTCAAAGATTTGTCCCCTTGCAGCAATACAGGCATCACAACGCACGTTGACAGATAGGATGGCATTTGTGCATTGCTCTGCTGTAATCAGTTCCCAGGTCCATCTGATGCGACGGATGAGGTACTCCCCTGAGCCAATGGGCTCTCTGTAGACCAAATCTTTAATGTGTCCCCATGCGAAGAAATCCAAGAGCGTGAGGTCTGAAGTTCGAACCGGCTAAGATACCGGCCCACCAGGTCCAATCCAACACCATGGATAGTTAATGCCAACCAATTTCAAACGGCCCACCTGTAGTGAGCTGGACAACCGTCGACTTGGAATCTCAGTGACAAAAAGGACTACCTCCAAGAACGACGACAGTTTATTATAGAGGAATGCGTCGAATGACTCTGCGTTAAGTCGAGGGGTAAACAAATGTGGACCTAATATTTCATTATTACACACAAAATCAGAGGCATATTCACTCCTATTTTTTGGGGGGGAGGGGTTAAAGGAGATGGGGGTGAAAGGGTGAGGAAAGGGGGTGGGTTTGATACATGTACTTTAAAAAAAATTGATCTCCCTTTTAATAGACGTATTTTTCATAATTTCTTTTAGTTTTTTGCGTTTTTCTCGGACACTAAGCCAAAACAGGATGTATGCCAAAGGACTTTTTTTCTTTGTTTTTTCGTCTTGTGTCTATCTCAATGGGATCATATTTATTTTAATTAATAAATTAATCAAAGGTACCTTGGTATCTCGTTGGTACGTCAAAAATTAAAAATTTTCAGAAAATGAAATGAAATCCATCTAATATAGACACAAGACGAAAAAACAAAGAAAAAAAGTCCTTTGGCATACACCCTGTTTTGGCTTAGTGTCCGAGAAAAACGCAAAAAACTAAAAGAAATTATGAAAAATACGTCTATTAAAAGGGAGATCAATTTTTTTTAAAGTACATGTATCAAACCCACCCCCTTTCCTCACCCTTGTTTTTTTTGGGGGGGATAGGTGTTTGGGTAGAGGGGAGGAAGATGAAACATACTTTTAATGATTTTCATGTAGGAATTATGAAATAGTGCCTTTTCAAAATTGTGTTTTAGTTTTTTACGTTTTTCTCGGAAAGGAAGCAAATAGAGATATATGCCAAAGGACTTTTTTTTCTTTCTTTTTTCATCCTACATCGATTCCCAAAGTTAGGCCGTTTTTTTTGGGGGGGGGGGCACCCTGTGTATGTTAGATGGATTTCATTTCTTTTTCTGAAAAGTTCAATTTTTTTTAAGTGCCAACATAAAGTTAATAATTAAAATAAATATGATCCCATTGAGATCCCAGCTTGAAATTTACACAAAACTGAGATAAAATATCAAAGAAAAATTACAAATTTTTTGAAAAATTTTAAACTTACGTTTTAAGAGAAATTTAAATTTTAAAGTTTTAAAAATTACCTTAAAATTTCAATTTTGATAAATAAGTCATGATACATATCATTTTAATCAGCATTTAATACACTAACGAATGCTTTTTACCACACCTCTCTAGCTCATTTCGTTAGGGAGTTATGGTACATTTTATGATCAAGTGTCGGTCCTAAAATGTGCTTTTTTAAAAAACTTAAACATTCATAACTCGAAAACTAATAAAGATAAATTTCTAAAAATTTGGATTTTGAAATTTCGTATGGGGTTCTATTGATGAGCCAAATTTAAAAAAAATCAAAAAATATGAGGGCAAAAACTGTGGATCACTTGATATGGAATGACCCATAGGGTTATCTATTTTTACAATAAAAAAAATTATAAAAATAAATGGTTTGCCCATTATTTAATCATACTTTTTGGAATTGGTTGACTATCCATGTGAAAAATATCAGATTGCTGAAAAGCATCTACCTATGCTGTCTAACCCACTAACAAGGGGAGTGCGATGGGGTCACCGATTTGGACCAATTTCTTTCTGGTGATTCTACATCGAAAAATAGTCGACACGTGTACGAGCGTTCCGTCCAATGCGCCTTAGGAGCCAAGAAATAAAATAAAATAGGCTGAAAGTGCTTTATTTTTTATATCGAGTTTAGAAAATGATATTGACATGATTCTTTCACCAATTCATTTGTTTTATAGAGTAGATTAAAAGAAAACTATAATCGTTAAACAATAATTTATATTTCATCAAATAAATTCAAAAATATGCTTTCGTTTTCAGGTAAACTAGTATTATACATTTTTTTACACCAAAAATAATAGCAGATTTAAAATCAGCACCCCAAGAAACCCTAATATAGTGAATATCATTGAAAACAAAAAATAATCATTTTTCCTAGTCTGGAAGAGACTAAATAATTTGTAAGCGAAAAAGTAATGTGACGTTTTGGAATTCAATATCTCCCCTTGAGATAATCCGATTTTTAAGTCATGTAAATCTTTCGAAAGAAGAAAGACTCCTCTTTGCAACCATATAAATGACTATTGTATTATCTCAAAAGGTACTAGCGAAAAATGGTTCTGAAAATAAAAATAAAATGTAAACGTGCATATAACGTCAATTCCAGAACACGTAGAAACACCCCGATTAGACGGAAATGTGTCACATTATGGCCTTTATGGCCCCTCCAAGTTTGGTTTGAATCGGGTAAATATTCTTTGAAATATGGCCGGATTCTTGAATCATTAATAAAATTTTAAGGTTCCCCCTCAGCGAAATTTAAAATACATTTTTTTTTTTATTTTTGTAATATTCCCAAAATTTGAATTCAGGGGTTTTTCAATGTGCTAAATACGAATCTGACATCCGTTTTTAAATCAAAAATTGTTTTACAGACTCGACTCTATAGAAGTCATTATTATGCCAAAATATTCCATATACCTACATTTAAAAAGTTATCGTTTATAAAAAAAATTTTGATTTAAAAACGGATGTCAGATTCGTTTCTGTAGAATATAGTTGGTTAATGTATTTGACAATAAAACTGGTTAAGTAAAATAACAAAAACAATTTATTGTTAGAAATATAGAGTTCCAAGGTTCCAAGACCTTGTAACTAGCGGGACCGTTTCTAGTGTTAGACGACCCTTCCAGGTAAGATCGTAAATCAAGACCTTTCAAGACTGGTGGAACCAAAATAATAACTGCTTCTATTTTCATCTTTCTAAATTAGACAAGGGAGAAGAACGGAACCGCGCTAAGATGATGCAGTTCCTGCGAGTCGGATTTTTTTTATTGTCAAATACACTATCCAACTATAAGCAATTAAAAATAACAAGGAATAAAACAGACAAAAAGAACCGTTCGAATAAACGAAATCAATTACTTTAAAGTTTTAAGCACTTATTTCTCCGATTGACATCGCCTAATTAAAACTTTCTTCAGAACATTTTTTCTAGAGCATTTAGTAAGCTTTCGAATGGTAACCTTCCGCTTCACAAGATTGTCAACCGTTTTCGAGATATTAACGAAAGTATACAAAGTTAACAAAACTTTTCATGTCTGTTAAAACAATATTTTATTCTAACCCTTCCTTTACTCCAAACGTAACCAAAATTTCAACATATTAGTTTTGATGAAATTCGAACATGCAGAAAATGTTTCAACTGAATCCCATAATTCTAGGTACCCAAACCAAAAACGTTAATCAACAAATATTTTTCCAATTTTCTCGAAAAGGGTTAAAGATATCGCCTTAAAATGGTTTCATTCGTTTTCTTATGCCATGAAGCCTATAAAACGAGTACTTCCAAGCATATGAAGTAAGCGCAACGATTTTTTTTTTCGCGCGAATTTCGCTCCAAAAACCATGTTCCGGTGGGCGGATTCTGCTGGTTAACGAACTTGACCTTTCAAATTAGACGAAAGATTTTTATACTAAATATTATTGATGTATGGGATCTGAAAAGCGAAATTTTCGTGTCGGCACTTCCGGATTGCGTCATGAGGTTAACCTCATAAACGGGTTTCCTCCCTATGGTGGGAGGGAGGAACCGCGCTAAAGGAATGAAAAAAGTCCTTTGGCATAAAGGACCCCGCCCTTTCCTAATGGAAAATGGCTTCCGGTCAAATTGAACGAAACTATGCTCGTTGGATAGAGAAAGGCTTTCTGAACCAAAGTCTCCATGGGCACAAAACCAAAAAGTTGGAACTTTTGGTACTTTTGGGTATCCGAAGTTTCCATTTTTCATTTTTGCATAATCTCGAGATCTCTGGTTGAAAGGTTGCCCAAGCCATTTGGTCAGTAAAAAAAAAAATACTCGCATATCCCAAGGGGTTGGGGGTGGGGTAAGGGTGTGAGGCAAGGTTTCAGTGTATTGCCGTCGAAAAGATCTTCAAATAAAAATGGATAGACGATAATTGCAAAAAAAAGCTTCCCCCCCCCACCCCCATGGGTGGGGGGTGGGGTAGGAGTGTCAAATGTGGTATCGTTAAAAAGGTTTTCAAAAAATAATTTATAGGTATTTTTTTTACTGGCCATATTGCTTGGGAAACCTTCCAACCAGAGATCTCGAGCTTTTGCAAAAATTAAAAGTCCGTCACGCAGGAGCTGCATAACTAAGCACTCTCACTAAGCATTCGTCAGAATTTTTGTAGTGTAGACTACATTACTGAATAATTTGCTGTAAATAACCTATATAAATAAAATAAAAACGTGAATAGTTCTGTTCATTTACATTTCTTATGAGAACTGTTCAATTATTAATTTTGTAAATAATTTGCTTTCAGATTTATGTTAATACATGATACTGTACTACTTAATAAATACACAAAAACTTCATTTTCCGTCTTTTGATCTGACGCAGGAACAGGATACAGTCCTCCCTTGTGGGAGATAGCTTTCCTCGCGGCGGCTTTCGGAACCTTCGTCTGGTGGGCTAATTCTAATGAAACAGAGTTTAAAGTAAACCCTCCTTTCCAATAGACCGATTTACTTCATTTTTACAACACTTCTTTCTTATAAGATACCCACGATGTATACCGCGTTTCGTTTCAATACAGCAGAAATTACGACCTGTATAGTACTTTAGGTCCGGAGTAAACCCCCCCTTCAAATAACCCGATTTAGTTTATTTTTACAACCTATTTTTCTCTGTTGATTACCACCACGAATACCGAGTTTCGTTGAAATGTAACAAAAGTTACGGCTGGTAGTGGCAAATTGGTAATGTGGGTCCGGAGTACACCCCCTCTCCTAATGAACCGATTTAGTTTATTTTTACAACGTATTTTTCTCTTTAGATCAACATAACGAATATCGTCTTTCGTTGAAATATAACAAAAACTACGGCTGGCATGGTCAAATTAGTGTTTTGGGTCCGGGATAGACCCCCCCCTCTCGGTGGACCGATTTTGGTGGTTAACGAACTCGTTCAATCGTTTGCTAATTGAACGCTATATACCACGTTTCATGAAGAAAAAACCAAAACTCTGGCCGCTATCGTGTTAACAGACACATATATATCTACATATGTATATGCATATATATATATATATATATATATATATATATATATATATATATATATAAATTTTAACGGGGGTCATTTTCGGTGTCTAAGGATCGATAAAGATTTGAAGAAATTTTTCAAAAATTCCGTCATGAGTGCAACCTCAATAGCTACTTTCCTTCGGAGGAAAGTGCTAAAAATGGAAAACTTCGGCTACCCAAAAGTACCAAAAGTTTCAACTTTCGGGGTTTGTGCCCATGGAGACTTTTGTTCAGAAAGACTTCCTCTATCCTACGAGCATAGTTTCGTTCAATTTGACCAAAAGCCATTTTCCATTAGGAAAGGGCGGGGTCCTTTCGTTTTTCTTTCGTTTCCGAGAAAAACGCAAAAAACTAAAAGAAATGATAAAAGTCAGACTCGCAGAAACTGCGTCATCTTAGCGCAGTTCCCGAGTGGCATTAGTAAAGGAATAATACCTAATTTCATTAAAATCTGTCCATTTTTTAGCGAGCTAGAGAGCGAACACAAATACTAAATGAGATGAAGATAGTTATCCGTTGAGTTAATGCGAAGTAAAGAGATGGTTTGGTCTCAGCTAGGAGAACAAGTCCGTCTCGCAGGAACTGCGTTATCTTCGCGCGGTTCCGTTCATATCTTTTGAGGCATTAGTAAAGGAGTAGAAGCAGTTATTGGTAGATTTTGATATTTCGTGAAAAATATAAAATTACATCTCAAAGGGAAGGAAATGACTCCCCCCCTTCTCAACGTTTGCCATGGGAAACACTATTACGTTTCCCATTTTATACCTTATTTAATTAAAATACTAATTTTACTATTAAATGCAATTAAAAAAACAATGACCAATTATCACGTTAGGTAAACACGACAAAGCCCCGTTGAAAGAACAAAACTGACAATTTTGATGTTTTAAGCACTTATTTCTCGGAATATCCGATTTTGATAAAAATTTGATACAAAAATCATTCGTCTAATTTGAAATGTCAAGTTCGTTAACCAGCATAATCCATCCGCCAGAACATGGTTTTAGGGGCGAAATTCACGCGAAAAAAATCTTAACGCTTACGTTTTCGAGTTCATATGCTGCCAGGTACTCGTTTTATAGGTTCCTTCAAATTGGAAACATTTTATTTTAAAATAACATTGAAATTCGCACGCTTCTCTTGAAACCCCTTCAGTAGGTTTTCTGCTATTGGCTCGTATGGTTTTCTGTTGGTGGACTAGCAGCCTGTAGAAAGATGAATCCATGAAGAGAAAACGAAACTTATGATACATGTAGAGTTTTTTTTTATATTTGAAAATAATATCATAAAAATAAGGACGAGGAAAACTATTAATGACCGACCATGTGCTATTGGCATTATAAAAGGGCGGCAACCTGTAATTAGCCCGGCGCTAATAGCCTAGTTTTTGATAAGCCATAAAAAAATAATTAAAATAAAACGAAATTTAAATATATATATATATATATATATATATATATATATATATATATATTAATGGTATTTACCGTTATCCACAAGATATACCCTTTAACGAGTTCATTCTCCATTTTTAATAAAAACTATTGGAGTGATCCATAATTGCGAGCAGTTCTTATAGTTTACTGTCACTGTCAAGTACAGGGTGTCCCAAAAATAATGGTCATCCGTTTGCCAGATGATTCTCCAATGTGAGATCGGAAAAAATAACCCCCATATTAACCCCCGCAAAATTGACCTTGAAATGTTATTCAAGGTCAAATTTTTTTATTGCATATTTCGAATCTACGAGTCATGAGGATGAAAAAAGTCAACGGCACCATAGGTCAGAAATGACTCCTTATGGTCAAAATGACCATTAACACGTCATTTATGTGGACCATTCTATTCCAATAGACAAATGGTGGCTGATTTAGATTTTTTTTTTTTTTTTTTTACATGTTCTATTAGCATTGCCTTACACAAAAAACCTCGTTTGAATTTATTTAAAAGCATCTTCTAGTATAAAAAATTACAAGTATATTGAAAAACGAGCCTCTCAGCGGCATTAATAAGAGGACTGTAAGTCATATTTTACAATTGACAGAAATGCTTCCATGAGGTTATCCTCAAAGCTTAGCAAGAGCTCTTAGTCATAAGCTTTCAATCAATCGCTGAAATTACTCATTAAGGATTTCACAGGTCATGTATGAATTTCATGAACCAGCTAATCCCTCCCAGACTAGAGGATAGAATACTTTGCCTCGCCCGTGGGCAGATAAAAAGTTTCTAGCTAAAAAAAAAAAAAAAAACTTTAAAGTTGTAAGATTATCATTCCAGCGCCCGTAGCAATTGGGCCTGTTCTGCAGCTTTAATATTTCGGACTTAATTCTTGAGGCAAGCTAGTAACCTTGCTTTCGAATTCCTCCTCACTCCACTTAGGACCTGCCGAGAATTTCTCATAATTCTTTCAAATGCCCATGTTATTCTCGTCCATTTTGCCTGCTGTGGACGATGACACTGGATAACGAACTTTCGTCAGCCCACTATACCCGCTGGAGGAAGTGTGGAGGACGTTCGAACTTGTCCAGAACCCCCCCCCCCCCCCCCCCACCTGTAAAACAATGATCTCTGCTCCTGATCCCGGGGCCTCAACTCCTGAACTTGCTCTAATCTGAAGGGAGACGTTCTTCCCGAAGGATCCGGCAGATCGTCATCCTCGAGACTCCCGTAGCTTGGGCCAATCTTCTCAGCTCCATAGTAGGCCTGGATCAGGCGAGGGCAATTATTCTATCCTCTATTCTGGAAAGGACTGGATGGTTCATGGAATTCCTACTTGACCTGTGAAATCCCTAATGAGTAATTTCGGTGATTCAATGAAAGCTTAAAGCAAAGAGCTCTTGATAAGGTTCGAGAATAACCTCAAGAAGGCATTCCTGTCCATTGTAAAATGTGAGTTATGGTTCTTCAATGAATGGCGCTGAGAGGGCCGTTTTACAATACACTCATAATTTTTTATACTGGAAGATGCTTTTTAAAAAAATCAAAGGAGTTATTTTTGCATAAGGCGATGTTACTAGCAACTTTAAAAAAAGAAATGAGCAAAATTGGCCACCATTTGTCGATTGGAATGGAATGGCCCACGGATACGCTGTTAATAGTCATTTTGACCCTAAGGAGTCATTTCTGACCTATGGTTCCGTTGACTTTTTTCATCCTCATGACTCGGAGATTCGAAATATGCAATAAAAAAATTTGACCTTGAATAACATTTCAAGGTCAATTTTGCGGGGGTCAATATGGGGGTTCTTTTTTCCGATCTCACATTGGAGAATCATCTGGCAAACGGATGACCATTTTTTTTTGGGACACCCTGTACTTGTATCTCCTCAATACAGCGTTTTGGATTCTTTCATGATCTATTTAAGCTCTAATTCTTCATTATTATTTTTTTATTTATTTTTACGTAGAGCAAAATAAATAGTAAAATAAATATATTTATCTAATTAATACTCGATTAAATTGTTACTTTGTCTTATATAAGAACATAATAAAACTGTATTATTGTGACATATTTTGTGAATTGGCTACAACAATATTAAAAGACGGGGGGGGGGGGGGGAAAGAAATGCATAAGGCCTAAAGTTTTTTATTTATTTTATTTCAAGGATAGAATGGCATCTCCCATTGCTTTTACGAGAGCAAATTATGACAAAACGTTCTTAAAATTTAACTTTCTTGTTTCATCGTTTTCAATAGATAATGTGCCCAGAGAATTGGGACTGTCCGGGCCATTGTTGAGCGTAAATATGTCTTGATTAACTTCAATTTGCTGAAGCTCCTTTCTACCCTGGCAACTGTCACAGGAATGATGTAATAAAACTGTATTATTGTGACATCTGTCACAGGAATGGTTTAGAGTATTATGAGAGCGAGCCAGAGATTCGTAAACAATTCTCTGCTGTTGGTTTTCTTGATGGCACATAACACGTCTTTTGGTCTGGCCTCGGTTTTCCCATCTCCTCCTTCGAAAATTGATTCCATGTGTGACGGAAGGAGGGAGCGCCGAGAGAAGACAAGAGCTTTGCTTCACGCGCCCACGCTTTGCGTAACATGGTCAGTGTGTCCATTTGGTAAGCCACCAGCCCCACATACACAACGACTACCCTATCCTTATAACGGAACCATTCCACTACTCATCGTTACACGGAGAAAGATTAAATACACCAAGCTTTTTTTTTTTTTTTTTTTTTTTTTTTTTTTTTTTTTTTTCTTTTTTTTTTAAATTTTTATTTTAACCTAAAACTGAATGATTTAACAATTTCACAGACATTCAAGTAATTATGCGATTGGCTTCTCAAAGGCTCAGGCGCCCCCTTGGTCGTGGCGCCCAGGGCGACCGCCTCGCTCGCCCTGCCCTCTCGATGGCCCTGTCTATGACTTTCTGCCAACATTCAGGTAGCAGGAAAACCACTTTCGTGCAGATCTTTCAACAATTATTTTATCCACGCACACTTCAGAATTCGTTCTCGCAACTCCTGCTGGTTGAACTCGAAGAGTAAAGTGTGTCGGAAATGCTCACTTTACCCAACTAGGCAATCCATATTCGTTAGTCTAAAATGTATAAAAATAATATTTTCACAATCAAGAAATTCTCTGTTTTACAACACGAAAATTTCAATTACATTATTCCCGGTTAGGTTTGCGGGTCTGGTATCTTATTGTACTGAATCCGCCAGTAGAATTTCTTCAGTGGGCCCGCTGTCGTGGTGTACTATTTGACATTTAACTAAATTTTAATTAATCCACTAAAAGTACATAATTTCAAAAGTTTCTTCGCTTTTTTACATACTTACCGAAAAAAAAACTAGACAAAAGGAAGACAGGAAAGTCCTGAAAGTGTTAACACAACGGAAAAAAGCCAATCCAAAATAATATCCCACGAATTTACGCGTCGCTTCAATATCATTCTTTTACCAATGAATAACGTGAAATGTCTTGTTGGCGTTTAGGATTTGATATATAGGAAGGAATAATAATTTTATAACGAGACAGGGCATATTAACAGTTTGGTATCACATATTTCACTGCCCAATGACCCAAATGATTTTAAAATTTATGCTCTTATAAAGCCTCATATGAAAATTTTTGAGCGATAATGTTATTGGATGATGTATTGAGAGGGTAGGGGCCACTAATTATTACACAACATAATTATGAAATTATATGACGCATGAAGCAAGCTAATACTGAGTTATAATGAATGAAGAACAGATTCTTTCATTTCTCTGACGTCATGTCAACATTTTTTCTTGAAATAATGGTTTACAATACATCGATTATTTGTTACTGGCTTCATTCATTCTGTGTACTATAGTGTTTATGTTATTTTTCCCATGCTTTCAAAGTTGTTATTGCCTTGACGTGTTTCAGTACCTCTAAACAATTTTGTTTTAGAGATCAGTCCCTATTTTTCACATAGAAAATGCTGCATTCGTAATTGTGATTACCTTCAATCTTCGTCGGTAGACATTAGTTGGTTAATTTCTCTTTACTTTTTTTATCCTGGATTTGTAGAAAGCTTCTTGAAAGTTATTGTAATGGATGAAGATGACCTAAGTAATAGTCTGGGTACTAAATCTCCTATTAAAAGACTGGGCTCAACTAGAAAATTAATGCTCTTCAACAGTATGTATTTGATGATTATTCTGTCTTTATTGAAAATTTTACATTAGGACCTGCAATGAGCTTTTAATTATTTAATACTAAAATCTCTTATACAATTGTCAATAAAGCATTGGTGATTTTTCCTGTGAATCTCCCTAGTTAGCTTATTGGCTTTAAAGCTATTAGTCATTACTCTATAAGATGGTTTTTAATGTAATGAATTTATCCTGATCCATCATATTTTCTTGTCTTTCTGTTAAAGATGTCAATTTAGATAAGACAAATGACTTGTCATTTCAAATCTGTTAGCTTTATGTTTAACATATGTCATTACATTGTTGTTATGAAGTATTTCCGGGATTTGATCGTTATTTTCTTTGGTTGAGACCTTTTGTACGAATTATATTAAAAAATGAAAAGTCTTATTGCCAATGCGGAAATATGTTAAATTAAATTTAACTTCAATGTTTATGATCCCGAATAAGAATTGAAGGGTCTCATATCTACTCCCGAATAGTTATATGATTTTCCTACACAAATTTACTGCAGTTTGAAGTATTTTTTTTTCACTACTAACACATAGAAGTATTTTAACTTAGGTCAAGCTAATAATAATTTTCTTAATTTCTAACAATTGTTTTTTTCTTTTCGTTCTTAAAAAGTTTGAATTGATCGAAGTCTATAAGAAAATGGTATTTTATGGATTCATTCTTTGGAAAATCTTAATCAAACAGAGTTGAACCTGAATTATACAATTACTTGTAAATGTAAAATGTACATCCCTCTTTTTATTTTTGAATAAAAAATAAATTAATCGATTTAAAAGTTCTGCTTGTTTTTTTTTTAAATTATTTTGAAACCGAGATTTATTATGCTGTGTGTGACAAGGTGAAATTAAAGTGATCTTGAGAGTAGTTGACCCTTTTAGTTAGCATAGTCTTACCGAGCAATACTATACTTATTGGTATATATATATATATATATATATATATATATATATATATTGTATATACAGCCAACAATCAGTTTTGCTGGATCATAATCCAGTTCAATTATGAAGATTGTGAACATAAATTTTAATCTGGATAAAAAAAGGATAACCAATAAAAATAAAGTTAAGCTTCTACAATTTAAAAATGTATTATTTAGAACTAAGGGTCATAATTTTATAAAACAAAAATAGTCTTTTAGTAAGTCAACAAAATTATGGAGATAGTTTTATATTTGAAGCTTCGGTGTTTTTCTATTAGTATATTCATGTTATGAACCATTGTACGCGATTATCTTCATATTATCAGGAAGATGCTTTACCCACACTGCCTGAAAAATCTTTATTACATATATTTTGTAAAAAGAGGGTATATTTAACCGTTTCTTACTTTGTTGTTCTGTTGCAGATATTAGGTTGCAGTTAACAGAACAGCTGCGATGTCTCGATACACGTATGGAAACACAAGTGGCAATTGTAGCAGAATTGCAAGACTTCTTCCGACGAAGGGCCGAAGTTGAACTGGATTATAGTCGAAGCTTAGACAAGTTGGTCAAAAGCCTTCAGTTGCGTCATAAAGAGCATAAACAAAAGTTAGCCATGTAAACATTTTTTTTTTTTAAGATTGCAATTTTTGTTATATATTATTATTATTATCAGCTTTAATTAGAGTTTTTATGTTCTAAGCTTTTGTTGCTGTGTATTTTGAATATTTTTTCTGTTTACCACTTCAGCTTATAAAAAGTCCAGCTCATAGGAATCTTCGTCCTCTTAGCGTGTTTCCTTTCTCATCCCTACACCAATTTTGAAAGCTTGGAATTGAAATATTTAGTTTTGATATGAAAATGCAAATGTAAACTCCTCCAATGAAATGTCAAAAGACAAAAAAGCTTTGAGGTAGCCACCATAACGCACAGGGAACTGTCAGTGTCTTAACCAGAAGTCACTCACTCTTACTTCTCAACTTTCACTCTAGGAGATCACAAATATGTTTCTGCAAAAATAGATTTAGTCACAGTCTGGTCGTGGTGTCTTAATAAAACTATGCCTACTTCCGTGAAGCATAGTTCTTCTTCTTTTCATGGCCCTGATGAAAGCTTGAATTTGAAGCCAAAACGTTGGCAAAAATAAAACACATCTATATATATAAAAATCATGTGTCTGTCTGTTTATCTATTTGTCTGTTTGTTCCTTAGTCAAATCCACAAAGTTTGATCGATTTTGACCAAACTTGACACAAAGGTAGGTCTTGATCCGGGACGTCTCGTATTCTTATAAAAATGTAGTTATATTAAGATATCACAACCGAACTCTGACTAAATCTACCTTCGCATTCCTAACGGTCAGTATCCTAAGCGGAAGTCACTCACTCGTCCTTCTCAACTTTCGCTCTAGTAGAACACAAATATGTTTCTGCAAAGGTAGATTTAGTCAGAGTCCAATCATGTTATCATAATAAAACTATGCCTACATCCGTGAAGCATAGTTCTGTTTCTTCGTATGGCTCTGAAAATGTGTTAATGTGATTCCTTGTAACATACAAAGTACCTGCATGTTTATGAGCGCAAAACTGTTGTTGCTATGATATTTTCGCCCAAACTTTAGTAAAAAATGGTGTCCCAATAGGCGAATTCTGCTGGTTAACAAACTTGATCTTTTATCTGAGACAAAGTATTTTTGTACTAAATGTTAACATTTTTGAAGTTGCTAGAATGCAAACAGAGAAATAGTTATATTTATGTTTATTTGTTTCCTCCTTACAGTAACCCGTAACGACGGAACTAATTTTTGTGTGGAATTCTCATGCAATAAATAGCATATCACTTGCATTTTTTATTAAAATGAAGACATTGAATCAGTTGATAAAGATGAGTCTACAGTAACCCTAGAAACGCCCGTTCCGAGTGCAGTCAAATCATGGTTGTATATAAAGGAATTACGACAAATTATAGAAAGTAAAAATTACCTTCTAATAAGTTACCCTTCCCCCAACAAAAATACTATGTGAAGAGATTAAAGTGCCCCCCTTTTTTTTTTTTTTAAATTTCAGATGAGGAGTAAATGCATGTAAAAACGTAGTTTTACAGAGAAGTACCGTTTACATGGTTCTTCCTTGTTTTTTTAGGACTTTTAAAATAATTTAATGCAACTTATGGGTAGAGAGGCAACCCTTCCTGACAAAGGTCTATTTGAGCCCTTAGAGGGGTTATTCTCTTGTTTTGGAAGGCACCATTTTGTAGGACTCGACAAGAACTACAACCTCGCCCGTTTCAACAATGTTGATACCTCCAACCGTTTAGTAGTTATTTCTCTTGTTGCCCGCATCCACCTTGTATATTATTTAGAATTATAAATTAAATTATATATATATTTATGAAAGACACAAAGTAAAAGAAAAAAATAACTAATATTTTTTAACAAGTTTATTCTTTTTAATACAGTTATATTTTTTCCCCTATGAATAATGAGTTTAATTAATCCTTGTTCTTTTAGTCAAAAAATTAATTATAAGAGTAAGAATATATATGTAAAAAGTTCTCTAAGTTTGAATGTCGACTTAGACTTGTCATTCGTATCAGAGGCTAAAATCTACAGACGATTCTGAGCCGTCAACCATAGCTCAAGCAAAACAAATACCTGCAATTTATAAATCTTAACGAATTAGTGAGTTTATTTATTTTAATTATATTTAAAATTTTGTTACTTTAGATGTAACATCCCATTCTGCTTCTTCAGAAGGAACCTTCTATGGCTATTATACAAGCCTTGTGCCATTCCGAGTATCCAACAGCTATTTGAATTTAAAATACAGATTTCATCAATTAATATTTCATGACAATATATACATATATATGGGGGCGAGGTTAGCTCAGTGCTAGAGCACTCTACTAATGAACTGAAGGACCCAGGTTCAAAACCTGAGCCTGAAAGATTTTTTCTTCTAGTGCCGTCATTCGAGGGTTGGATTTGGGGTCCCAGATCGTCCTTAGGCTCACCCAGCCTTTAATTAATTAGTTAATGGGTACCTGTAAAGGGAAAATCAGGCGGCCGGAGCATAGTATTGACCACACTATTACCCTCGTGTGCCGTATGGTCAAGAATCAGATACCTCTACAGTATCTGCCCCTATGGGCCCTTGTGCCCTGTTACGGGACTGAGTTTATATATATATATATTTGTCTGTTTGGTCCTTCACTGGCTCAAAAATGGTCCGATTTTTATGAAATGTGGTACAAAAATCCTTTGACTAATTGAAAGTTCAAGTTTGTAAACCAGTTGAAACTGTCCACTGGAATATGGTTTGTGGAGCGAAATTCGTCCGATAAAAAATCTTGACACTTTCGTTTTTAATTTAAAATGCTTGCATGTACTTGTTTTATAGGCTCCTTAACATAGGAAAACGAATGAAACCATTTTTATAGTGATATCTGTAACTGCTTACAAGAAAAATTTATACGACTATTTTTTCAAACTAATTTTCAGTTCGGGTATTCAGAAACAATTTATTCAGTTGAAACTTATTCCACACATTTAACATTCATCTAACCTAAGATATTTAAATTTTGGTCTCATTTGAAGCTAAGAAAGTATTAGAAAAGAAAAAATTATTAATGGGCATGAAAAGTTTTCGGATCTTGATATATTTTATAAAATATCTCAAAAATGGATGGAAAATTGTGGTAAGTGGAAGGTTACTATTCGAAAGCTTACTAAATTCTCTACAGAAAAGGTTCTTATACAAAATACACTTTAAAGCAGGGATCGAAACAGTTATTTTTTTATTGAAAAAGTTTTAAAATTTAACTGTTGAAAAAAACTTTTATTTTATAAGTTAAAAAATAACAGTTAAAAAAAACTTTTATTTCAAAGGTTTAAGAGTAAAAGTTATTTAGGAAAAAAAAAAAAATCAGTCCCGTAACAGGCCACGAGGGCCCTGAGGGGCAGATACTATAGAGGTATCTGATTCATGACCATACGGCACACTAGGGAGATAGTGTGGTCAGTACAATGCTCAGGCCGCCTGATTTTCCCCTTGGCTGCTTTGACTGCTAGAGTCATTAGGACCAACCAAGGTACCCATTATTAAATTAATTAAAGGCTGGGTTGGCCTAGGGACGGTCAGGGAGGCCGAATTCAACTGGTGAACGTAGATACTAGAAGAAAAAATCTTTAGTGCTTGCTCGGGATTTGAACTCAGGCCTCCAGCTTATTAGTCCAGTGCTCTACCACTGAGCTAACCTCGCCCCCTAGTTATTTAGGAACTTCTAAAATTAAATACCTGAAAATACAAGTTAAAGTAATTCTTTAATTTTTTTCAATGTGAAATGAATGTTTTAAGTATTTTAATCATGAATTTTAGGGTTGAATAAAATAAAAATACGTGAAATTTACTTTTGTTTATTTACTGAAATAAATTTGTTGATACAGAACAAAAAATAAACATTAGTAGCTTTAATTTATTCTTTTAAACTATTTTCCTGTTAAGTATTTTAATAACAATTACTTTTAAACTTTTATTTTTTATGTTGAAAAATAACAATTAATAAAGGCTTTTTTAAAAAGTTTAAAGCTCGCAATGTACTTTTCTGGAGAATTTCCAAGATTATAAGTTGTCTATCCCTTAAGATTTCTACTACAAGGAAAACAGGACATGGATGTCAGGTTTCCAATCTAGTTTTAGGATCAGTTGAATGATTTACTCCACTTTGTCTCATTAAACTACTCATTAAAATATGGTACATACATAGTAGTACATTGATTTATATTAAATATTTATATCCAAATTCTTAGTTAATTCAAATAAAAGGCAATGTTTGTTCTAACAAATATTCGTTTTGTATCTAATGTTAAGATGTAAAATTTTGGCTTAGAGATGAAAATTGATACCTCATCATAAGACGCAAAAGACAATTGTGTGAGGAAAATATTGTTATTGGTACTAAAAATCATAATCATCCTTAGAATTTTCTTTTTTGTGGTTTAGTGCAGATGAATTATAAGTGGATAATTTCTTTCCAAAGAAGAAATTTATCTCATTCTTTTGAACAGTGATGTTCAGTCTGATCAAGTCAGTTCGGTTGGGGACAAAAATTGAGAAACCTGTAAAACAATGCAGTCACAGAATGCCTGTCATTTCTAAAGAGATTCACTCAATATTAAGGCTTTTATTAAATACTTTTATTAAATTTATTTCAGGAGAGAGCAGTGGAATTTATTTTCAAGTTACTCATGTTGGCAACATCTAGTTGAGCAAACACGTACTTTAAGTAAAGATCATGCTGCCCTTAGTGAAATATATTCAGCTCATCTTGTTTCTAAACTTTCCCAAGTAACAGAGGATATACAACGAATTTATAAAAAGGTAATTTGTTTCACAGTTGTGCAAAGCCTCTTGGTTTAAACCAATTTGCGGAAAATTGATCTGCATTTAATAGATTTTATTACAGTTTCATTTCCGGTTATTTTGAATCCTTAAAATTATAAAACTACCACTACCTGCATAAAAAAATAATAAATTTAAAAATTACTCCACTTCTAAATATTCACCCTCCCTGAGATGTTCATATTCTATAATTTTAGTATTTTGTTTTCTATATTTAATTCAGTGAATTAGCTATTGCGTATTTTTTGTGCGACTATTTTTTTGTATTAGAACAGATTCATTTGTAAATTTTCAAAACTATGATATAAATTTCAGCCTACTTGTTAAATATTCATAAAAGTTTATTTATATATACTTATACTCAGCATTTTTAGTGCAAGTATTTATTATAATCTGCTTTTTGTTGGAATTACCAAGTTTTTGAATCCTGCTTCTTTACCTAGACCCTGAAAAAATTATTTTTTATCTGTAAATTTAGTAGCTTTTGTAGCCATGCATTAAGAGGCATGACCATGGATTATTTTCTCGATTAAATAAATGTACCTTATTCAATATTTAAAAAAAAATTATATGTACATTATATTTATTGATAACTTTGCAAACATGAACTATACATGTCAGTGTGGTATGATATTGCTGTGATAATAATTCTGTTTTCTCTTATTTCTTTTAGTGCAGGGAAATTGGTTGTGATATACACGATGAAATATTTAGAGTACTTCATGAGCTTCATACTGCATTGAAGACTTATCAGGCATACCAAGCAAATTATAAACAAGCAGAAACAAAATTGAAACTAGCTGAAGCCCAGAGACAAAAATTAGAACTAAGTATTGCTCGAGAGAAGTTAGACCGCTCAAAAAAATATAGAATTATAGAGAAAGATGTTCAAAAGGTAAATACCTCAGCTTTTTGTGCTTTTTTTTGTAAGTTATTTCTTTTTTCATGATAGTGTTATTTTCTGTTTAAATAAGTGAAATTGCTTATTTATACCTTATTTGATTTTTGACTGCATATAACCTGTTTTTGGGATAATTCAGAATGAAAGGAAGAAAATGACTATGCCATTTTAATGGCGAGTAGAAAGAGGATGACCCTCCCCCTGAGCCTTAACATTCGTGGGGATGGTACAACAGACCAAAGGAATAAGGGAAGATGAAAAGTCTGACTCGCAAGAACTACGTCATCTTACCTCCACTTACTATGATTTCTCAACCATTTTTGAGATATTTACAAAAATCTCAGAACAGCTCATGTATTTTCGTAATTTTTTCCTCTAATACTTCTTCAACACCAAATTTGTACTTGGAAGACTATAAATGTAAAGCTATAATCAACATGTTTTTTTTTCAAGTTATTTTTGCCCAAAAAACATTGTCCTCATCAGTGGATTCTGCTGATCGATTGGTCTTTTTCAACTTTAGTCAGCTCTTTGAGTCTGAAGAAATCTCCCAAACATTCCAGGTTTTTACCTGGCTAGTCTTCAAGGCAAACATGAGGATAATGTGAAAAATTGCCTAGTCTTGTAGTTAGCAAAGAAGATAAATAATGGTAGTGGGTGTGTATAGTGCAAATTTAATATATATATATATATATATATATATATATATATATATATATATAAAGCTGGCCATTTTTAGGTCCAGTTTAATTATTCTTATTCTAATGATAATACTATGTATAAGGGGTCTTCCGTGGTCTAATGGCGCCTTGGATTCATAAGCGGGAGATGGTGGGTTCGATTCCCAACCTCCGGCAGGAATTTTATCATCCCACGGCTCGCTGGTAAAATTCCTCGCTGCACCCTGGATGTCAGCGCTAATGACCTAGATGTAGATGCACCGTAAAAAAAAAAAAAAAAAAAAAAAAAAAAATACTATGTATAAATATTAAGAAAAGTAAATGTAATGTACGGTAGGCAATTATTGGCACTACATATAGCAGAGGCCAATGGCAGGTGCCCATTGATTGATTTGGCAAGTGCAAAACATCAAGCAGTCAGGCTAGGAGAAAGTTATAAGTGTCTGAAACAGCTGACGAGTGGGTTTATACTGCTGCTGGATAGCTTAAATGCACGTATCTAAATTTAAATTAGTACTAATTGGAGGAATTGCTGATGTAGGGCAGCCCTAAGGTATAGCAGGGGTAAGAGGAAAAAAATCAGGAATAAAGGGAGAGTTTGGTGCACAGTTTACTTGGTCAGGCCATTCAGTAACACAAGCTTCACCTGCAAACAAAAACAATTGATTGTAGATAAAAATAAATTTCAAGCTGCCTTATAATCCAGATGAGAGACTCATTAGAAGTTACAGATTCATCTAAAGTGATTACATGACTGCAAAAGTGGTTGGGAATAAACATAAGGATTTTATCAAAATTAGATTAGTGAACTGAAATGACACTAAGGCGACTTAAAAAATTGATTCCTTCTGTCTTATGCCTCCTTGCTCAAATGCTTGCTCACCTCTCTAAGCAATCCACCAGAAACAATAATAATGACATTAGTTTGATAGTTTTAAATTAGTATCAAGCTTTAATGGTCTATGATTATTAGTAATGTTTTAAATCTTTTGCTATAGGTTGTTAATTTTGGAGTGAATCAATTAATATATGCATTGATTTCAGAGAAAGAATAAGTATTTTGATGCCAAACTGAAGGCCCTAAAGGCACGCAATGAGTATATTTTGTGTATTGAAGCTTCTAATGCAACACTACATAAATATTATGTTGATGATTTATCTGACCTCATTGACTGTATGGATTTGGGCTTTCATCATTGTATTTCTCGAGCACTGCTAATGCATGTTACAAGTGAAGAAGGAAGGCAGAAATCCATTCAAAACTATATAGATACATTAAATTCTGCTATTTCTGGATTGGATTCCAGATTAGACAAGCAAAGATTCCTTGAATTTAACCATGCATCATTCATGATTCCTAAAAAGTTAGAATTTCAAGGGAAAAAGGAAGATGTAAGTATTTAAAGAAAACATTTTCTTGGAGGATTGAGGCTTTCAAAAATATACACATTAATCCATTGTATAAATGCTTTTGTAATTTAAAATTATATTTGGCCGAATATTTGGCCCTTGCCTGTTCCTGCACCCCAACCGGTCAGTCTTGTGTCTGTGTTGGACATGCATTATTGGATCTCTGGATTACTGATCTTATCCAAAAATATTTTCAAACTATGTAATAGTTCTTTTGTACATTATAGATTAGGAATCAATTGCCTTTAATTGAAATGAGTATATCGCCTATAGGTTATTCATTGATTCGTCTCATAAGTATCTTATTCTCGTGAGACTGGAAGGAAAAAAAGTACTTTTTTTGGCATTCCTAATGAAATGTTCTTGTCAATTCTTTCTGAAATGATATTCTACTACTATTCTTCTGGGCTAGCATTATACTTTTTTTCTTTTTTTAAAAAGCCTGCCAATCTTAGGATAACGCCATTGAATGAACCGTTTTCATTTTTGTGTTCTTTAGAATTGGAATCGGCTTGGCGCTGTGTATCGCGGGCATTGCCTAACAGGGGATTCTCGATGCCTGGAATGAGCAAGGGCCGAATATGCGGCCTACCCCGTATTCATGAATACAATTTTTTTTAATGTCATAATTTATGTTTAGGTCCATATTTAGTAAATGGATGCCCCCAGGCCCCCAAATGTAAATTACAAAAATTCTAACAGAGCTAGCGAAATGTGCCCGTTAAAGGGTTAAGGCTAATGCACATTCAATGTTCGCAATAATCTCATTCAAGCCGTAATATCAATTTGAAAAGTAGAAATTAATAATAGCTTCTGGTTAACGATAACATTTTGAAAATTACTACTCTTCCAAAAAAAAAAATTCTGCAGGCTGCCGACTCTCATTAAAATTTAATCAGCTTTCCAAAAGTATACTCAGAACTGAGAGTTTCTCTTAAGTTCATAATGTAATTGGATTTATAGAATGAAAAAAACATTAAAAGAATAAAAGAAATATTATGCTTAGTTTTGTGATATTTTCAGCAATAAATGAAAATGATTCTCGATGAAATTGATATTTAATGATTATAGTAAGTCTAATAAGTCTAACATAAATGTTGAATAAAAAAGATACATCAAACATTTTAAACGTTCTTACAACTGGCCTCTTTGCAGAACAAACTGACGACACCTGGTCATATCGCTGATGGTGTTCCTTCAACCTCATCATGGTTAGTTTCCACAAATGATTTGCGAATCCTTGCTATCAGTTGGTTTATGTCCTAAATGGATACTTTTTACACACTTAAGCCAACTCTACGCCTAAAAATCAAGCGACGTCAGATCAGGATTTTTAGCCAGCCAATGCACAGGGCTGAATCTCCAAATCCATACTGAGTGCCATACATGTATCGTTCTGAAGAAGGTTATAAAACTGTGTTGAATACTGCCGACAGATTCCTAACCACACGTTCACTGGAAGTGAACTGATACTGGAAATGGTGTCCCTCATGCCATATGGATTATCTTATTATTTATAACTAACTGGTTCAAAGAACATTAGCCTGGAACATTTTTTTTTTTTTTTTTGGAGTTGGCTTAAGTCGCAAGTGTCCCCATTTAGGGCATGAAACACCTGATATCAAGGATTTGTGCTAATGAGAGTTAACCATGATGAGATTGGAAGGACTACATCAGTGGTGTGACCAGGTGTCGTCAGTGTGCTCTGCAAGGAGGCCAGTTGTAAAAATGTTTATAATCTTCAATGGATTTATTTTTTTGTATTCAACTTTTATGTAAGACATAATTTTCATTTATTGCTGATAATATCACAAAACTAAGCATAATATTTCTTTTATTCATTTAATGTTTTCTTCATTCTAGAATTCCAATTACATTATGAACTTAAGAGAAACTCTCAGTTCTGAGTACACTGTTGGAAAGCTGATTAAATTTTACTGAGAGTCGGCAGCCTGCAGAATTTTTTTTTGGAAGAGTAGTGATTTTCAAAATGTTGGCGATAACCAGAAGCTTTTATTAATTTCTACTCTTTGAATTAATATTACAGTTTGAATGAGATAATGGTGAACATTTAATGTGCATTAGCCTTAAAGCAAATTTAATGCTGATTTAAAAAATGTAATTAATCATTGGAAAAAAAAAACGTGTACAAGCAGAGAAAATTGGAGTTGTACTACAAAATAACAAGGGTTTTCTAAAGAACCTTTAGAACGGCATATGCGTGGAATGGAATGAGATTGAAATGTGTGGTTCATGGCGTTGAATTTTTTATAATAACAAAAGTAGGTTATGTTTGACGAGAGATTAATATTTTTTACATTAAAAATTTTAGAACTGAATAGTTCTTTAAAAACTTATTGATTATTTAAACGGAAGTTGTTCCAATTCGAATAAACTCACAATATTACCATTTAGTTATTTAGCAGAAAAATTCATTCATAACATTTGTGCAATTTGAAATAGTTCAATTATCTTCTCCTTAAAAAAGTAAATTCTTGAAATCTTTAAAAATGTAAATTATTTACAGAAGAGTTATTCAATGCCTAAAAATTGCTAGATGAATTGTTAGTATGAACATGTTTGGCTCTGCCTGTGAAAATATTTTGGGTTACCTAATTTCAGAGACTGTATATCTATAATATAAGTTCTTAACATTTAAAAAAGTATGATACAGAATTTGTTTTATTGGTAACTACTTCCCCTTACCTTCACTTTCCCCTCTCCTTTATTGGAAGGAAACCCTATTATGGCATTGATAATACAACCAGTCACAATCCACAATGTCAATTTTTTCTTTTATATATATATATATATATATATATATATATATATATATATATATATATATATATATATATGTATATATAAGAATCTGCATAAGTGGTCTGTTTTTGCTGAAATTCGTTTTAAAATACCTTCTGCGTTATAAAAGCTCAATAAATGCAAAGATCAAAAAATAAAATTGATGTACTAAAATTAAATAGTTTCTACCTTAAAATATATGTTTTTATTCCTTTGATATTTCAAAAAATATTCCAATATTTCCTTTTTGTTACAGGCTGAACCTGAATTTCAAAAATTGCTATACGCTGATATGGGTATTAGACTTTCTCAAATGGAAACTAGAATTAATACTGTGCGAGCTCAAAATGATGAAATTTGGAAAACTTTAGAAACAGCAGAGGGTTCATTACTTCAAATTTTGACTCTAAAGGATTATGATTTTTCTCACTATTTTGGTGACAATGCTTTGCCTAGTCCAAAACCACCTGAAACAGCTTCTTTAAAATTGCGTGCTGATCGGCACGAAATTGAAGAATTTTATTTAACGGTATTACATTCTTCTTTTCAATTATCACAAATATAATATTGTATTTTTGATTTGAATTTTAACTCTTTGTACTGAAAGTGTATATTCAGATATGTTATCTGGTCATTAACTGTCAACTTAAATTGCAAGTTGTGCTAGTTATTTAATCATTTCACTCAGTTTTAAAATAAAGCAGTCTTAAGATATTGGGTCAAAATGAAATATATTGTATATATATTCCTCATCAGGAACATTCCTTAACCCTTAGCGGTCCTATGCCGAGCAGGGACCGGCATAAAAAAGTTGTGTATAAAGTCTTGTTGATTTATCCAGTGCCTGTCCTACAGGTCCTATCCCGAGCATGGACCGCCGAGCATAGTTAGCGCTAGAGGTCCTATGCCGGTCCCTGCTCGGCATCAAATTCCTGCTTCTCTAGTCCTTAGCCTTGAGCTTCAGGGTATATTTTTAATACGTAATAGCAATATTCCAGATGATCAGCCGTTCATTTTAATTCCAAAGAGAAAAGGAATTGTCTCAAAAAGAGATAAACGCCGTGTGAATCACAGATTCTAGAATTGATATCTAGTTGTTTGTGCTAGTCATCGCAACGATTTCGGCTGTTGTTTTGTCCTCAGCTTTCATATTCTTCTACCATTTCATTGTACCGATATTAACTACTGTATTTTGAAATGGAGGGCGAAGATATTTAAAAGATTTTGCGAGAATTACATGAAAAGGAATCAATCTCATTACTTTCAACATATTTATCCAAATATTTGTATAAATTACTTTTTCTTAATTAAAAATGAAATTTTGAACAAAAATACGTATTTTTTTGACAACTAAAACAAAATGTGCGATTCCGTTGAAGAATACACGGACCACTCGGGCTTGAGGTAAACAAAAGTACACTGACTAAGGGCGGCGGTTCTTTATGCCGGTCCCTGCTGGGCATAGGACCATCAGTTCATGAAATAAAGACTGAGACCGCTAAGGGTTAATTCATAGTATAGTATAAATAGAACAGTTAACTTAGTTTTATAGTATGCCAGTGAAAACTTAACTGTCCTATTTAGGCTCTACTAGATTTAAAGAATGCTCCTGATGAGGCACTAGTGTATAAGGAATCTCCCTTGTTGTAGAGCTTGAATTTATAAATCAAATTTATTCATTTTCAATCTTATATTTGACCTTCTGCGAACCCAATTAATAAGTTGATTTAATGAGTATTTTTTCAATAGATTTATTCATTATTAATCCTTGTAGTATGAAACAAGTACACTATAAAGTGTAGATTTACTAATTTTGCTGTTCTCTTATCAAAAGTCCTTATTAAAAATAATTTGTTGGGTATGTAAATATGCATGGCTAGTGTATGAAAAATTTATGAATCAAATATTTTTTTCAGAAATTACGTGATTTTCTATTGGGGACATCCCGACTTGCTAGATTGGAAGTAAAATTTGATTATATGAGGAACAGCTTAGCTGAACTTAGTAGCAGTAAATCATTCCAGCACACTCCTAACTCTGGGGCTAGACCTCAAAGAAGGAAATGCATTGGGCGATTAAATATAACGACACAGCCCAAGTTGTTCGGTGGCTCACTTGGCGAATATATTGACTCCACAAATCAAGACATACCTTTAATAATTAGAAGTTGTGTACGGATAATTAATCTCTATGGTTAGTAAAATTCATAATATATATGTACTAAAATAGCCTTGCAATGAACATTGTGATCTAATAAGTATATTCATTGTGAGGCAGTATGTTGTATTTTTATATCAAGAGGTACTATAAAGGATAGAGGTTCTATATAGTGGTACTATAAATAGTACTAGAGCCTTTTACTAAGGAGAGCATGGTACATAACAATTTTTAAAAAAATGTTGTTTTATATTTTTTGCGGAAGATATCTGTGCTTAACCCTATCGACTCGGTGGGAGTGGTATGACCGAGGGTACCTGGTGACGGGACCCTCCCGATACCTGCCTGTCCCTCCTGACGGCTACTAGCTAGCTCCCTTCCACGCACGCTCGACAATTGTCTTGTTTTTTAGATTTGTGTTCTCGTATTAGTAATGTATATATTCTTTAATTAGTGCAGAACCCTTTCCACGTAACAACTTTGTACTACTGAAAGAAAACTTATATTCCTGGAAACTGCGATGCTTCCTCAGCAAATTACATTGTTTACGCTTCGGAAAAAGCCCACCGGCTTCCTTGAAATCCTAGAATGCTCTTCAATATTACTTCCTGGAGCTGAGGAAGGGCCGAGCTGCGATGTTTCATCTTCCGAGAAGTCTCAAACATGTCTACTAAGAAATCTTACTAATATTCTAAAAAAACTGGAGAAGCCTATTATTTTTTTTAAATTTAATTTTCGAGCTTCGCAATGACGGCGATTTGATCTTTTTAAAATACAACAATTACAGATTAATACAAAAATTCAAACTTATAGAACCAAATACGACAAAAGAAATGAAGCGACCGTCCTTATACGATAAAGAGTGAGGTGGCTGCTGGAGAAGCCCACCGTCAGCCAGTCACGGCTTTCTGCTGGCTGCTAGAGAAGCCCACCGTCAGCCAGTCACGGCTTTCTGCTGGCTGCTGTTGAGAAGCCCACCGTCCGGAAAGGGTTAAAGGTCTATACTACAGTTATCCCTTCTTTTTTTCTATTCCACGTGTTTCTGACCAATCAAGTATTTTCACTTTTTGGATATATAAGGCGTAGGTATCCTACATGTACAAAAACTTCCTTAGTTAGTAAGCTTTAAGTCCATGTTAATTAAGTTAACTCATTCAGGCCCGGCGTCAAAGAGATGTGTTGTGTGAGCCTGGCTTCATGGCGTGCGAGTCAGCAGATATCTTGGCTTTCTTTCTATCACCACTACTGTGGGCCTTGTCTTATAGCCTTCCTATTTGGCTTGGGACCTCATTACATTATTCTCGGTTAGGTTTGTGGGTCTGGTATCGTATGATACCGCCAGAACAATTCCTTCAGAGGGCTCGCTGTCATGGCGTATTTGAAACTTAACTAAATTATAATTATTCTGCTAAAAGTACATCATTTCAAAAGTTTCTTCACATATTTATTTTTTTTATTTGTTTGCTGAAATAACTATACAAAAGGAAGACTTGGGCCTAATGGCAATTTTTTTCAAAGCCCTCAGTCCTGAATGTGTTAAGATCTCTTATAGAAGCAGATCTCTTATAAGCAGAGATACATAAATGTGAGATGTGAAATTTGTCACCTTAAAGTTACCAGTGTTTACAACAGAAAGATTTTCAATAAATAATTAGAATTCTTTCTTTCTTTTCTGTGACCTGGGATGTAATTTTATAAATGTATTACTAAAACACTCTATTTATTTACATCAAATATATCAATTAAAATATTTAATATAGTTATAATAAATGAAATTCTCCTTTACATAATAAATAAATTTACTGATTGACTTGAAATTATAAAAATCATCAATATTATTTAATATTCCAAATAACATCTTCTCGTTGAGCAAGTGGATCTTCTTAACGTGTTGTGTGCAGGCTGGAAATGTGCCAGAATGTGCTCCTTCCTCTATGTGTTAAGTGCAGGGGGCTCATTTTCTAGTGAGTCTAAATTAACAGAATTAAACCTATCAGGTATAAGGATATGCTTTTTTGTTGTTTTTTTATGGCGCACAGACAAGTTGGGCCTTTAGCGCCGACATCCATGGTGCGGCAAGGAAACTTCTCAACAGGCCCTTAGATAAGAAAAATTCCTGTCGCGTGAGGGACTCAAATCCCCATCTCCCGCATGAGAATCTAAGGTATTAGCCACAAGACCATGGGGAAACCCTATTAGGATATGTTATTATAACTATCTAAACATTCACATGAAATAAAACACAAACGAACTTTTGTCTTAAAGCCTAAGAAGTATTTTTTTTTTCTTTGAAATATTAATTAATAGCTGTAATGAGCTTCTGCCTTACGACGTAGGTGGCTAAACCGTATGGCGTAAGGTCATTTCCCCTGGCTGAAATGTTTTTTCTCAAAAATGTTATCTTTATTCAATGCTTTGTCTTGATACATTTATCAAGACAAATTGTACCGATTTGAAACTTTTTCAAGGGTGTTTGACTGGCGTAAAAAACGCCCTGTTCATCTGGCGATGAGTAAAATTTTCATTATATCTTCTTAAAATTGCTGTGATGAAGCCCACTAGCAAATGCTACAATATTATAAAAATAAAATTTTGTGTGTGTTGTAAAATAGAAATTGAATTTCTATTTAAATTTCAACTTTAAAATTAAAATTCTGGAAATGTTTGTTGAGAGCAGTTTGTATAATAACAAATTGTTTTAAATCAACTTTATTCATTGCTTACACATTATTCGTTATTCGTTGTTGGTTTTAAGTTGTTTTTTTTTTCATTATTTTTTCCCTCCATTTCGGGCAACACATTTAGTTTTCATATATTTTAATTGATCAACAATTTTTAAGAATTTTATTTTTAGGTTTACACCATCAGGGAATTTTCAGAGTTTCAGGCTCTCAAGTAGAAATAAATAATTTCAGAGATTCATTTGAGAAAGGAGAAGACCCACTTGCTGACATTACTGATGCTTCAGATATGAACTCTGTTGCTGGAGTTTTAAAATTGTATCTTCGAGAACTTAGAGAGCCACTGTTTCCAATCATTTACTTTGAGCAATTTATGGAGCTTGCACGTAAGTATTGTATCAGATTGCTATTTCAATGAGCTTTCTTAAATTCTCACCAGAATGAATGAAATTTACTTTTATTGCAGAATTGGAGTCTAAACATGATTTTGTTGTTAAAATGAAAGATTTGGTTCAAAGCCTACCACGATCAGTCATTATTGTAATGCGATATTTATTTGCTTTTCTTAATCAGTGAGTATATTTGTAATAATAATTTGTTCCTTTACTTTTATTTATTCAATGTTTTATTTGGATAGGTCAAACAGGTAAATTTCTAGAAATCGTTAGTATTCCTTCAATTCCCCACATTTACACTTAATAAAAGGCAAATCATATTTATTAATATCTGTGTTCTCTTTTATTTTTCCCACTAATACAGGAACCGATATCTGTGCGCTTAATAAGAACACTAGCTTATGTGTGTTTACTCTATCATATGTACTTTCAATAATTAACATTTTTTTTTGTATTATATTGATTGAATCGTTAAGGATTTCTACTATTTGAGAAACTATCTATGTGAGAAATGTAAAATATATAAGTATTGTAATTAGTCAGGCATTTTCCCATATTTATGTTAAAAATGGTAAAATTGGCAAAACTATCCATCGTAACAAAACTCGCTAATGGGGATTGAGAGTAAAGATTGTTTAAAGTGAATTTACTCGGTAAAGATTTATCAACTTTTAGATGCAGTGATGTCAGTGGCATTAAACGCCCTAATTTCTGATGGTCTGCGATTTCGGGGAGGGAGTGATGTAGTGATCAAACTACAAATTGGATAAAAACAGAGTTATTTATAGTATGTTTAAAGGTTAAAGACTGAAGGTTCTATAAACTTATGCAGGCTTATGGGTCTTCAAATCTTATTTTATTTTTCGTTAAAACGTTTTGGCTCATGCCATTGTCAATAATGTCATAAATTAAAATAAAATTTGGGACTCTTTAAATACAGCTATGACAAAGCAGAGATTGACAATGGCGCGAGCCGAAACATCCCAACGAAAAAGTATATATAAAACATGCTTTCAAAGTCTGCAGCTTCATTCTCAGTGCATTTGTGTAAAAAGGATAAAATCTTATATTTCATTTTCCTTACAATGAAATCTATTATTAAATTTTTTTTTACACCCTTCCTGGAAATCCAAGGTGATGCAGGGAATTTTGTTAGTGGGCTCATGGATGAAAAATGGATATTTATTTAAAATATTAATGCCAATAATTTTTATGAAACTTTCTAAATTATAGATATGCATAGATACTAAAATTATTTTTTCAAAAGCCTCCTTTTCATTTGTAGAAAATCTTTGAAATTACAATCTTATTGAAGGGGAATAAGTTAAATATAGAATAGTATAAAAATAAATGTTTTAAGCTGATTTTTAACACTGAAGATATTATTTAGAAGACTCCTTTTTCCTACAGAAAAATATTTAAATGTCAATCTAATTGACAAGGAATATGTTATAGAAAGGATTTTGAATAAAAATATTTTTTTTGTAGGCATTAAGGATCTTAGATCAGGGTTGTTGTCATCACTTTTCCTAAAAGAAAGTCGTTGAAATAAAAATCTAATAGACAGAAATAGTGGACAGAAGACCTCATTTTAGCAAATATAAGCGATAAAACAAATTTGTGAATCTTACTTTTTTTTCTAGGAACTTAAAAGAAGTATCTTCAAGAATCGAAAGTGCTCACATTTCATAAAATTAATCATAATAAAAATGTTGTTACTTTTAAAAAGCTAGGCAATTACATTAAAAGTATTTAAATAATAATTTGTTTTAATAAAAAAAAAAAAAAAAAAAATGGACAAAATCCGAGTAACAAAACACCTTCAGCCCTAATGGCCAAGATTTGTTGATGCGCTGTAAAACAAAAACACCAAACGATCATGCTCTTGAAAAAACACTGGACTGTGGTTCCAAAAGTGAAAAACATTACACTGATCGAAGCCAGATGGTCACCAAATAATAGCTACCTGGACACTGTTTTAGTGCGGTTCCTCACTTCCTCCATAGGGAGGAACCCTGGTTATAAGGTTGACCTCATAACGCAATCCGGAAGTGCCGACTAGAAAATTTTGCGTTTCAGAACCCCTAGAGACCGAAAATAATGGTGGTTCAAATTTGTATATATGAATATATATATATATATATATTTATATATTATATATATATATATATTATGTACATATATATATATATATATATATATATATATATATATATATATATATATATATATATATTTATATATTATATATACAGGGTGTCCTTTTTAGATGGCCCGGCTGAATTTCTCTTGAACGGATAACGTTATAATAAAACAAAAAAATACGTATTTCATAATTTTTAGTCTAGTTTAGGATTTTGACCTTTTTTTAGAAAACAAAAATTTCGGGGTACCCCAAACCCTATAGAACTTTGAAATTTCAAATGGGATCCTATACTTTCCAATACATCATTTTAAAGGATTTTTTACACCGAAATCAATGGTGCAATCAGATATCAATTTGGTCATTTAATAACAAAGTTATGGCATAAAGGTAGAAAAAAGGACAATAAATTTTGTTAACTGTTTTTAATACTAAAAAAATTCCATCGTACCTGCAGAGGTTGGCGAACCTACATCTCATGTTCAAACTGCCTGCCTTCTTTGAATATCCAAAGATTCGCTCTTCTAAGCCACTCTTCGTTGGTGCTCAGTGCGATGGACTGAGGAGAGACCAATCGACAAGCATTTTCCACTCATTGATGCAGTTCTTCAACTGATGTTGCAGGATTATGATTAGCATAAACGATATGTTTCAAATGTCCCCACAAAAAAAAGTCTAACGGAGTTAGATCGGGTGACCGAGGAGGCCAACAGATGGGGCCATGAGGTCCTATACACTGGTCCCGGTAGTGCCGATTTAAGTAATGTCTCACTTGCAAAGAATTGTGTGCGGGACACCCATCAGGCTGCAGTATCATTCTTTGATGATGCTGCAGAGGTACATCTTCTAGTAAAGCCCGCAATTGTTCTCTCAAGAAATTTAGAAACTGAGCTCCATTTAAATTAATTCCGTAGAAATAAGGACCAATTAATTTAAATCCGAGAAGTCCGCACTAAACGTTGATACTGTGAACCACCTTCTGATGACAAGCATAGGAGATTCTGGGATTTTCCTGTGCCCACGTTCGAAAAATCCAACGATTTAACATACCGTTAGTGGTAAATTTTGATTCGTCAGTCCATAGGATATAATGAAGCATGTTTTCATCAACTACCAAACTCGACCTTTGTGCAAGGAACGTTAGACACCTGTCGTAATGAGTGTCCCAGAGCCCCTGGACAAGATGAGAGTGATAAGGCTTGAAATTATAAGTCCGTAGTACATCTCTAATTTTGTTCTTTGAAAAACCTAAAACCCTTCCGGTATTTTGGAGAAAAGAATTTGGATTTTCCATAACATACAATAAAATATTCAGTTCCTCGTCGAAATTGTGCTGCCGATATCTTGGTCGATCAGCAACTGATCCAAATCTCCTCATATTGAGAGCAACACGAATAAATGTTTTGTGGCTCACTTGAGGACGAGCGGAAAATTTCTGGGAGTACAACACAGCTGCACAACGAGCGATACCACCACTTTCAATAAAAGAATGGTACATATCAACTTTTTCCTCACGGGAAATCTGCACTCTTCGGTTCATTTTGACTAACTGATTAATTCTGAATGTAGGCAAGTAGGCATTGTTGTAATAGTTATCTATTTCCAGGAATTAAAGTTCACTTACTTAAGACCATTTGGATAAACAATATCAGTAAATGTAAACAGCTCTACCTTCACCGAACACAAAGGGGCTGTTTCTTCTCTGCATCTTAAAAAGAAACATTTATTACGAATTACACCTAATAAGTTAATTATTTATTTACAAATTATTTCCCATGTAACAAAAGAAATGCAAAGCAGTTTAAAGTAATTAGTACCGAAACAATCAAAATGTATTTTGTTTCGAACTTTGTGTCATAACTTTGTTATTAATTGACCAAATTGAAATCTGATTGCACCATTGATTTCGGTGTAAAACATCCTATTTCGGTGTAACAATCCTGTTTCGGTGATTTCGGGTGAAATCCCATTTGAAATTTCAAATGGGATTTCACCCGAAGTCACCATTTTTGTTTTCTAAAAAAAGGTCAAAATCCTAAACTAGACTAAAAATTATGAAATACATATTTTTTGTTTTATTATAACGTTATCCGTTCAAGAGAAATACAGCCGGGCCATCTAAAAAGGACACCCTGTATATATATATATATATATATATATATATATATATATATATATATAAATATAATATATATATATATATATATATATATATATATATATATATGTATATTGGGAGGGTCCCGTCACAAGGTACCCTCGGTCATACCACTCCCGCCGTCTCCATAGGGTTAACCGTTTTCGAGAAAAGTGGCAAAATAGTTGTTTAAATACATTTTTGGTTTGGGTACTTAGAATCATGGGATTCAATTAAATAATTTTCTGCGTGTTTGAAATTCATATAAACAAAGATGATTAAATTTTGGTTACGTTTGGAGTTAAGGAAGGATTAGAATAAAATATTTTAGTAATAGACATGAAAAGTTTTGGGGACTTCGTATATTTTCCTTAATATCTCGAAAACGGTTTGAAATCTTCATAAGCGGATCATTACCATTCGAAAGCTTACTAAATGCTCTACAAAAAAGACTCTGAAGCAATTTTCGATTAGGCGATGTCAATCGGAGAAATAAGTGCTTAAAACTTCAAATGTGTTTTTTTTTGTTCTTTTGAACGTTTTTTTTGTTCTTTGTTCAAATCACTTTTTAATTGATTTTTTGTTTAAATTGAATTTATCTGTAAAATTAGTATTATAGTAATAGAAAATAAGAAACAGTAAGTAGTGTGTTTCTAGAGCGAACCTTCACAAGGCCAGGTATGGACCCTTGCAACCATGAACTATTTGGGATCATAAATTATTTCATGAAAGGACTAACCAAAATTATAACTGTTTCTATGTCAACCTTTCCAACATTGGGGATAAGAACGGAACTGCGCTAAGATGATGCAGTTCCTGCGAGTCGGACTTTTTTTTGTAATGCAGAGTGAAATGTTAATTCATGAGTTTTACATACAAAGTTATAACAATTGCTGTATACATGTCTCTGCTGGATGTCGTTTTGACTGACAAAGGATACAATTTTTATTTCTTCTTTATAGAAAATCAGTTAATCTATTTTTTAAAATTGATTTCAGTTTATCTGAATTCAGTGATGAAAATATGATGGACCCATATAACTTAGCTATTTGTTTTGGGCCAACATTAGTGCCTGTTCCTGAAGAAAAAGATCAAGTTCAGTACCAAAATCAAGTTAATGAGCTGATAAAAAATATCATAATTTTTCATGAAGAGATTTTTTCATCTGATATTGGAGGAACAATGTATGAAAAATATATATCCAAAGATGAAGATAAGTAAGTTCAATAATAAAGCTACTTTCAGTTTAATTTTTTTTTTGTTTATCTTTATTTATTAATATTTCCAATGAATAACTTCAAATTAAAGGTGCTTGTTTGACTTGTACTAAAATATTTAGTTGATTTCCTTTTATTTATATTTTTATTATCTCACTGTTGGAACAGTCTAACTCACTTTTTACCAATAGACCACCAATGTATAGACTCATTAAACATCTCATGATTTCATGCCCAAATATCATAAGGAGTGATTAAAAAAGGGGGTAAAAATATATTTATTTCATTTTGCTTGTCTAAACTGAGTTCTGATCACCGGAGAAATAAGAGAACAGTGTTAGCTATATTGCCACAATAACAATGATCCTTATATGTACTTTTTTTTATGTATGGTTTTAATTTTTCAGTGACATCGGTGATTCTCCCTCTGAAAATTTGCAAGAAGATCTAGATTCTGAAGTTTACCCGTCTGAAGATGGTGTGTTTGGTATATTTATTATTATTTTAGCTTAGATTTGTATCTTTCCTTGCTAGCAGTAATTTTCTTACTAAATAAAGCCATGTATTTGTGATTTTATTTTTTTAAACATAAATCAAGATTTAACATAAAACTCAGTAGCATATATTGGGGGAAGTATTAGGATAAGTTGTAAATGAGAGAAAAGTTTATATATATGTAAACAGTGTGACAAAACCCTTCGAATGTTTTGAGTAGTTTTATAAAACTACTAAGTGTATGCAGAGACATTTTTTCAGTTGTCACTTTTAATAATTCATTCCTCAAACAGTCTAAAGCAGAAACACATTATTGAGGACTCTCAGACTTTTTTTTTATATTTATGAATATTAGGATAATATATGACATAAACATCTTCAATCATTGCTCCCCAGCTCTGTTAGGGTGAGGTGCACATATTTTTCCTTTAAATATCCTCCTTAACACGTTCAATGCTACCACCATCTTGGCTAACTTTGGGCTACCACTGCGATTGATTTTAATTTACTTCCCATCTGACTGATTATTTTACCTGTCTTAATTTTTATCTGACTAAATATTTAGGTTACATTAATTACTTATATCATAATGTTTGGAAACCATGATTTTTCTAATGCAGGATGATTCCTTTGCACATAAAAATGCTAATGTGGGTCCTGAGTATGGTTTACAATTGTACTTCTCCTCATGTAAATCAATGAATAGTTATAATTTATCATTGCTAATCACACATAATTACTATTTTTGTTGAACAAAATGATAATTTAACATTAATCTCTTTACATTCTTTTTATGTTAAAACATTGCTTTATCAAATATAAAAATGTCCTGCTAACTCATTACTAATTTATTTTTTAGAAGGAGATAGCGTGGAGGCAACTGCACAATATGATTTTGTTGCACGTAATGATCGTGAGTTGTCATTAACAAAAGGAGATTCTATTACTTTATACAGTCAAGTAAGTTGTGACTGGTGGAGAGGTGCAGTCAGTGGAAAAGAAGGTTTAGTTCCTGATAAGTACATTTCCATCAAGTTAAGGTATTAATTATTCTTGTTTATTTTTTTTCTTAATGCAGCTGATATATAGCAAAATTATACAGATAATATTCTCATTAAAACTTTTGTGGCCGGGTGATTTTATCTCCTCCTACTTCCTGGTTTTTGTGTGGGTACATTTTGCTTACAGCTAACGAAAAGGCGTTATGGTACCAGCTGAGGAAGCCAGCTGTATTGCCAAAGAAAATTTTTAGTTGTTAAAAACCTCACTGCTGCTGATATATGTCGAGAACTAGGAGGAGATGGATAATATTGCATAATAATATTCCTCACTGTAAAATATCAAAAGGTTCTTTTCAAAATTTTGAAGTTTGCAAAACTTTACCCATGTTCTATGTCCATTGCGATAAAAATAGAAAATATTTAATCTGAAGAATAGCTGATTCATTATCTTTGCACATGGAATTAAAATTTGTTGGTAAATCTTGGCATGTGTATGTTATTAGCTTCTTCTTTTATACCTTCAATTGAATATTGGTACTCTTTGTCTTGTGTCATTAAGGAGCTCATACTTTTCATGTCATTCACCTCACCCTATTATACTCTGTTTGGGACGATGATGAACAAGTTCTGCGTATTGACACTTGCTGAAATCATAATTTTTTTACAATCTTCTTGGCACCTGGCTGTTCTGATAGCTACTTCTGCTTTACTTGAAATATAAATATGCGATTTTTACAGTTTTTTCTTCTAAAAAGAAACCTTTTATAACAAATTGGTCGAGCTTTTTTTTTATTATTTATTTATTTTTTTTTTAAGGCGCACCAACAACTGGAACATTTCAAATTGGTAAAGGTTTTTGCTATGCACATGTCATGGACTTCTGTTTGGTTCTGTAACGTTATAATTGTAGATCGAAAAAGGAGCTTTAGTTACAGCATTTATCCTACTGTTTTTCTTAGATAATGAATTATTAATAAATATTATCATTTCTTGTGGTGGAGGACACCATAATAGTCATAGTAGTAGATAGTTTGGTTGGCAAAAATTTTTGTAGTTAAGATATAATTTTCAAATCTGTTACAGTAGTACTGAATCTAGTTGTAATCCGAGTAGAAGTGGAATTAATCCAAGTAAATTGTTTAATTGATCGTTGTTTTATGACTTACTGCTAAGGGTTATTTACATGGTTTGTTCATATCTAAAGAGGATGTTACTTGTTGAGAATTAGCAGATCGTTTGTCTAGGTGTAGAGTCAGTTACATTGGTCATTACATTAGTGATATTTGTACAGATTTTGATGTTCCTTGTTCTCTAGCATCCGTGTTTGTTTTATTTTTGTTGTTGAATTTATTAGCTCTTTTCTTCCCTTCCTATAGGAGGACTGCTTATGAGATCGATCTGATGATGGAATTCCAATATGAAACATTGATGTTTCT
Source organism: Gonocerus acuteangulatus (assembly GCA_946811695.1). NCBI lineage: Eukaryota > Metazoa > Arthropoda > Insecta > Hemiptera > Coreidae > Gonocerus > Gonocerus acuteangulatus. Next base: position 61,771,857 of record OX328132.1, on the reverse strand, counting down.
TGACTCATACATCACAAAATTACTGATCATGTGAAATTTGTGTGCATATAGGTATAAGTATATGTATATATACATATACATATACATATACATATGTGTGTGTCTGTCCAATTTTGAATAATTTTGGCGGAAAATGCCCTACCTTTTTTGGCAACATTTTCATACAAAAAATTGTTATATTAATGGTTTTGGTCAAAGGAACACTTCTTATATATATATATATATATATATATATATATATATATATATATATATATATATATATATCAACTTGGCAGATCAAATGAATCCTTTTCTTATTTTCTGGGCAATAAGTCACATTTCTCCTAAACAACTGTTCATTCATATGCCCAGCGTCTTTAGTAAAGGAATATTGGTAGGTTTTGATATTTTGTGAAAGATGTAAACATCTTGAATAAAAACTTTATTTTAGGTTTCACAAGGCTCAGGAAACTCACAGTAGCCAACTTACACAGAAGTGGAAATTACTCAGTCTGAATGATCTCATTCCACTTACCACAATTTCCCAACCGTTTTCGAGATCTTAAGCAAAATATACGAAGATCCCATAACTTTTCATGTCTGTTAATAAATTGTTTTCTTCTAATACATCCGTAACTCCAAAAGTGATCAAAGTTTAAACGTCTTAGTTTAGATGAATCTTAACCCTTCCTCTACAATTGAATTCTCTAGCAGTTGAGAGCTGTTGAGACCTGTGTACCATTGACTTGTGTACGTACAAGTTGAAGGGAGACAGGGACCCACGTACCATTGACTTGTCCAGCAGTTGAAAGCTCCCCATATTTCTCGCATTCTTTCTCTTCTCATTTCACGACTTCAGAGCTATCTAGCGTTACCGTAACATACTTCTAGTTATACCTCTGTACATTTCAGCTTGTTTTAGCAAAATTAGTTCACTTTTGGCTTTTTTTTTTCTGAAGTGTTAGGATCTTATATTCGTGTTTTGCTAAATTTCGAAAAACATTTTTTTTGTAGTGTGTGCCCTCCGTTTATTTAGGGTTTACTAAGAGACTCAAATATATTAAATATTTAATTGATATGTTCACTATATTACATATTTTAATTAAATATTTCATTAATTTAATGTAAATATTTATAATAATTATTTTGTAAATAAGCTGTATATTCAAAAAAAGAAATGAGTGTCCAAAGTCACGGATCAAGAAGAAAAATGGGAAACTTATTGGAGTATATAGTTCGCTTGATTATTTATTATTATTTTATTAACTTATTTTTTAAAGAATGTTATTCAACTTAAATTGACATAAATAAAATAGATAATAGTGCCAATGACCATAGCAGTTGATGTACCCAAATTAAAATATTCAATTAATAAATCGGTGAAAGTAGAGGTGCTGCGGCCAAGTTGGTGCTCACCAATAGTTGCAAAAGTATCCTGTACTGGGGGCCCAAGGCTAGGTGCGAGTATCCCGTATAGGAGAACTCACCATGCGAATTTCTGTATATGGAAAGGGTTCAACATTTATAAAATATTTTAATTGAATCCCATGATTCTAAGTACCCAACCTAAAAATTAGATTCCTCTTTTCTCAAAAACCGTTCCAGATATCACCTTCAAATGGTTTTATTCACTTCCCTTCATTAAAGAATCGATAAAAAGTGTACCTAAAATGAAGAGCCCTAAGCGCAACGATTTTTTTTTTTTTTGCGCGAATTTAGCCTATAAAACAGTGTTCCAGTTGGCAGATTCTGCAACAAATTGTTGTGAAGATTTTGTTAATCTAAAAAATATTATAGATAATTATGACCGAGCTCACTCCAACTATAGTTTAAGTTTAGATTTTTACAGAAATTAAAGGCTGTCCGAACTCACGCCACAGTTAGAGGTGAGTTTGGACACATTTTAGCAATAAACAAAAATTGAAAATTTTTGAGATATTCAAAAAACAAAATATACTATTGGATAGAGAAAAATTAAGGGTTCATAAATTAATTTTCCAGATTTTTATAAAAATTCAGTCTTGTGTTATCTCGAGAAAACCTCGAAAATGTGTCCGAACTCACCCCAGATGACGGTACCAATTACTGCTGGAAACATTTTTGCCCAAGCTGACCAACAAAGTTGGATCAAATTCTCTTTTAGTTTATTCGGCAAAGTTAGATATTGGGATAGACTGTTTCTTTAAATAATTCTGAATAAATAATTAAAAATAAATTAGAGATCTTGGATGTCTTAACCAACAATTTTCCGGATAAAGAAGAAGTGTAAAAACCTCCTTATATTATATAATTTCAATAGTACGCTTATTACTTCGAACCGGGGTCTCCCGTGGTCTAGTGGCTAGCGCGCTAGATTCATAAGCGGGAGATGGTGGGTTCGATCCCCACCGGCGACAGGAATTTTCTCATCTCAGGGCTCGCTGAGAAAATTCCTGGCTGCACCCTGGATGTCGGCGCTAATGGCCAAGATTTATGTCGATGCGCCGTAAAAAAAAAAAAAAATAATAAAAAAAAAATTAAATAAAAAAAAAAAAAAAAAATCTGTTGTTGAATAAAACAAATAATTTATCATTCGCTTTCAAATGTCTGAGGTCAGCTATCTCTTATAACTTAGGATACCATTTTATCGCAATATATTTGTGCATCGAATAATTGTAATGCACTTGTTTCTTTATTTATTGTGTACTTGCAAAATATATATAACAAATATGAGTTCAAAGGGAAATAGTAGTTGTCAATTTCAGCTAGCCCACATGTATGGGTCAAGTAATTACACAGTAATTTGTTTTTCCTTAAAGGTCTTCCTTTGTACTTTATTTGTTTTATTCGCTTATGGAGCTTAAAAAAACCTTCTTTTATTATAAAAAAAAGAAAAATTTTTTTTGGTTTTAGGGAGGATGTAGCAGACAAGAATAATAAGTGGGAGCTGGAAGGGGATACTGAAGACAAAAAATACGACTGTCAGTTTAGAGAAACCCCACTGACTGATAATATTAGAAGTAAACAAGTTAATCCTGTCAATAATTCATCTTGGCTTCCTCATCAGCAGGTATTGGAAACAGCTGTTTAGTAATAAGCTGTGTTTGTATACACATTAACTCATTAGTTTTTACTTTAACATAAATAGCAGTAAAGAATGCTCTTTACATTACACAGTAAGAATAATAATCAAAAGTTTTTGCTTTATATGGGCTCTTCTTACGTTTTTAAGTTAAATAGTTACACATGTAATCCACAATATACAACTAAATAAATTATTTTTCCCTGAGTGAAATCAAACACCTTAACATTTTAAAACAAATATGTTCATGTAAAATAATTCTTATCAAACCATATCAAATATTTATTTTAAGATTAAAAATAAATAGTACAAATTAAATGTATACATAAAAAGTCCGTCACGCAGGAGCTGCATAACTAAGCACTTTCCTCAGAATTTTTGTAGTGTAGACTACATTACTGAATAATTTGCTGTAAATAACCTATATAAATAAAATAAAAACGTGAATAGTTCTGCTCATTTACATTTCTTATGAGGACTGTTAAATTATTAATTTTGTAAATAATTTGCTTCCAGAGTTATGTTTATACATGATACTGTACTACTTAATGAATACACAAAAACTTCATTTTCCGTCTTTTGATTTGGCCCAGGAACAGAATACAGTCCGCCTAGTGGGAGATAGCGCTCCCACCATAGGGAGGAACCCCGCTTATAAGGTTGATACAATGAAACAATCCGGAAGTGCCGACTAGAAAATTTCGCGTTTCAGAACCCCTAGAGACCGAAAATAACGGTGGTTCAAATTTGTATATATATATATATATATTTGTCTGTTCGCTCATTTCTGGCTTCCCTAATGGTCCGATTGTGATGAAATTTGGTACAAAAATCCGTCTTCCAATTTGAAAGGTCAAGTTCGTTAACCAGCAGAATCCGCCCACTGGAAGATGGCGTTTGGGGCGAAATTCGCGCAAAAAAAATCGTAACGCTTACGTTTTTGAGTTCATAAGCTTGTAAGTACTTGTTTCATAGGCTTCTTGGGCTAGGAAAACGAATGAAACCATTTTCAAGGCGATAGCTTTAACCGTTTTCGAGAAAATTGGAAAAATAGTTTTTGAATACTGTTTTTGGTTTGGGTACTTAGAATCATGGGATTCAGTTGAAACATTTTCTGAGAATCTTTAGAGGTAAGATTACCATTAGAAAGCTTACTAAATGCTCTACAAAAATGGTTCTAATGAAAGTTTTGATTAGGCGATGACAATCGGAGAAAAAAGTGCTTAAACCTTTAAAGTAATTGATTTCGCTTATTCGAACTGTTCTTTTTGTCTTTGATTTTGGTACTTAGAATTATGGGATTCAGTTGAAACATTTTCTGCATGTTTGAATTTCATCAACACTAATATGTTGATATTTTGGTTATGTTTGGAGTAAAGAAAAGGTTATGAGGCGGAGAGTAACGGTGTAAAGACAGCAGGACATAAATGCCCTAGAACATCATAATGATAGAGAGAGAAAAAAATCAGAATTACAGTGTAGACTGAGTGCACATCAAAATTATGTACTCCTTTTGTGGTACCTACAATATTAATTATTATTAAAGAAATATTAAAGAATATATCCATATCATAAAAAATAGAAAGAAAGTGGTAAATAAAAAAACTGAAATACTACATCTGAATACAATTTTTATTAACTTAATTGACAAAAAATTTAATTTTTAAGAATATTTTTTCTTCTGGAAATTAATATTAAACTTATGACATATTGATTATTGATCCGCTGACAACATTCTGCCATATTGGATTCTTTTAGACCATGATCAGTCTAGACGTGGCTCTTCTAGTTGAAGGTTCTCCTCCCCAAGTTGTGGCTGTACATTTTATATTTGTAACTTGCTACCCTGAAGAGGCACCAAAAATGTGTGAAACACGTAGGGACGAAATAAAGTTGGTGTAACGGTGTGGTGAAGTTTTTATTATTTGAACTTCTGCCTAGCATGGAAATCGAGTACAATATAAATGTATGATATTATCATAGTTCTTTTTTGTTTTTGTTTTTTTATGATGCATTGACTTCTACGCTTTTAGCGCCGACATTCATGGTGCAGCAGGGAATTTTCTGAACGGGCCCTGAAATGAGAAAAATCTCTGCTGAATCCAAGGCTTAAGCCACTACACCCTATTATAATAGTGTTGGTTGGATTGGGCTTTAGGGCAAAGAACGTCTAGGTTATTGTGGTATTTATTTCACAAATGAATTTTTTTTGGTTTGTTTTTTCCTCTTGGGAAACATATACTTTTGGTTACTTTTTTCTTTTCTTTTTTTTTTTTTTTACTAGCTTTTATTAACATGGCATACACCCCCCCCCCCCACACACACTATTATAACAGTGTCTTACATTACTGTTTTTCGACACAATGCCATTACAATCAAATTTCCTACTAATCTTTTTTTTCCTATTTAAATTATTTACAGTTATACCTCGGCTACGTTGCTTTGAATTAATTGTTCTTGATTAATTAATGATCTTGAAAAAAAGTATTGAAAAATACAAATGAAGTTTGCGATTTTATTCAACTTTGTATCTGTTGAACGACAATATTTAAGTGGTAATTTCCCTATGAAAGCGTTAAAAGCATATAAATTCCTGTTACTCTATGTCATCTTATTCACCTACGTTGGGAATCTCAAAATTGGCGGGTTCCAGGTTATTTCAAATGTCAACAACTTAGTGGTCTCGTTATCTATCTGCTCCATTCATGATTTCAATGAAATTTAAAACCAATTTAGTTTAGGTATGTGTGTTTTTGGTGGATTTACATAACGTGGTATTTCCAACTCTCTTTGTAAAAGACGAGCAGTGAACGAGGATTTTATAAAACTCAACATTAAAAACCGAAAAGGAATAGAACCTTCACTTTTCAATATTGAAAAGTATTTGCTTTTGTTAAATGAGGACCTCAAATCTTTGAGGATATGGTCCTTAATAAGACTGCGATGTATGGTAGACATTGTATAATTGTAAATATATGCTTTTACAAGTCTATGTAAACCTGTATTTATAAATTCTGATTACTTTTTTTGTTCTATTTTAAAAGCTAAAATTTATTATCATATAAGCTTAAAATAGATTCTTACTGACCATATATTATTATATGGTACATATTAAATGCAGGACTGGGAATGGCTATTAGTGGTTCAGCCTTGTGACAAATTTGGTGAAAAGTAAAATCAACAGACTCTTTTTTTTTTTTTTTACTTATATCTCTTTCCCTGGGAAAAATTACCGATATAGGATGAGGTACATCTGTTCTACAAAGAAATTTTAATTACATCTGAACTATAAATTAATACATGTATCTGAAACTTCATAAAATAAAATAAATATTGTTTTCAAAGGATAGCTGTCATATTTCTGTCTAAAAATGATCAATAACCCTTCTATAAAACTTTGCTGCGAATGACCCCTCCGTTCATTTCTTCTGATGTGAACTCTTGCAACACTTGCTGTAATTGATGTGTTGTTTCTTATCATAATTTAAAGTTGAACTAATTAGACGCATTGTTGTGAATGTATCTACTTCTGTGTGTGATATGTGATTATACACATCTTTCTATTCTTGAAAAATACATTTCTATGTTTTCTAAATAGAATTGAAAATTCTAATGTAATTAATCTTCAGCTTTTTGTAATGAATCAACCAATTCAAGCTTTCCTATATACGTTTTTTATTTTGTTTATATTTTCTCATCATTAACATTAACCCAAGAAAATAAGAGCTTTATTTGCATTAAGGCAAGTATTTTGAAAACTATCATAAAGGGGTCTCCCCGTGGTCTAGTGGCAAACATCTTAGATTTTCATGCAGGAGATGGTGGGTTCGAGTCCCACCAATAGCAGGAATTTTCTCACTTCATGGCTCATTGAGAAAATTCCTCGCTGCATTAGGGATTTCGGCGCTAATGGCCCCGAACTCGATGCGGCATAAGAAAAAAAAAAGAACTATATCAAATGCAGAAATTTTGAATATCTGGAAAATTTGAAAGTAAAAATGTCACATCTTGCCTGCTTGTTTGTTTTCCATGAAAGCATAATTAATTATGCTCACAGAGAATTAACATTGATATTGTAACAATGATTATATTGATTGCCAAGCTAAGCTTAATACAATAGATAGTATCATCTTTACTCCCATCAACCGATATATTAAATTCAATTAAATTAGCTTATATAATAAATATCATTACAATATTTCTCTATATTCTTGTCAAAAATTGTTTGATTTCACTCAAACATACGTAATTAAGTGAAAATGTCCGTATTTTTTATTTTATTGCTATCCCCAAAAAAATATTAAAGAAGGAGGAGCTAACTCACAATTATTATGAATAATAAATACACAAGTAATAGTTCAATTAATTCATTTTGTCATCAAAATATGTACTTTTGTTGATATAATCTCTCTCATTCTCACAAGTACTAGTCTGCAATTGAATATATAATTTTGCATGTGCATGGAGGAGCCTACACATTTGCATGTGTTAGCATGCAATTATTATCCCACATCAACTATTTCATAGTTTTAGCTCTTTTGATTTTATAGAATTAAAAAAATTGCACCTTATCAATTTTAAGAATTATTCAATTCATTATCTTGAATCATTCATCAAAGACTGGTTATTGTTTTCCAAAATACACTTGTGATATCACGAATTGAAAATATGTGTTGAAATGTACATTTTTTGTTCTTTATGGGGCTTTTTCCCTTCACAACGTATTATTTGTTCAATTAATTTAAGATCTGAAATTTTAAACAATTTTTAGCCAATACTATACACAATTTCCATTTTTGTTAAAGGTTTATTTGCCTTATTGTAATTTTATAAGCAATGTCTGTGATATTTTTACCTATTATTGATTTTTTTTTTAAGTTTTATTTCTTTAAATTGCTTCAGAACTAAAAATACACAGTATTTTTCTTGTAAATATGTTGTTGTGTTCTTTTATATTTTACACAGTTAATTTTAATGAATTAATAATCTATAAATAGGAATAGTTGCTTGTGTTCAACATTTATTCTACCTCTTTAATAGAAATAGCAAAGAAAAATAATTTTAATTTTTTTAGTTACTTATAAACAAAAAAAAAAAAATATATATATATATCACCTTTGCATTAGTTTTGATGATGAAGCCATCAATGGTTGAACAAAGTTTAATGTAATTGGTATTATAAGTGGATTATTTTAATAATTACTTGGATTTATTTCTAGTGTTCGCAGAGTGTATTTTTGTATTTTTATAATTAGATTTATAAATGCTATTTCATGCATTTAATGTACTTATGCAAATTAATTTTTTTGATACTTTAGCTTTAATGTGTATTATAATATGATGATATTTAAGTTAAGAATGTTTTTATGTGTATTTGATTCCTTTTTATGTTGTATAATCAAAATAGTTTCCAAATTCAATATTAAGAAGTATTTCAAGCATGCAAGGCTTTTAATCTATTTGATGCATCATCTTTGTGCATGAAAGGCATAAAACAATTAATTGTTCATTGGCTTACCTTGCAAGTTAACACAAAAACATAATTATTTAAAAAGCAAACCAGTATTAGTAACAATTTTTGCTTCAATCATTGATTTTAGTGATCATTACTCTGTATTCATTTTTTGGCTACCCGTCATCATTTTATTCCAGTTCTATTTATGTGTTTCCTGTTATTTATACATTTTCAGTTTACAGTGAATATTGAGTCTTGAAAAAAAAGTACTAATTCACGTAAATCAGGCAGTCGGAGCCTAGTACTGACCACACTATCCCGAGTGTACCATATGGTTAAGAATCAGTTTCCTCTACAAAATCTACCCCTCTGGTCCTTTGTGTCCTGTTAAGTCATTAGAAAACAATCACCGATTTAGCGGCTTTTAGTTCAGAAATTTTCAAATTAGCGCATTGTCGTCGGAATAGTTTTTAACATCCTCACTGGATGCCAGGAAGACATAGAAATACAGTGGGGAATCTGGAGTTCCTCTTTTACTGAGAAACCGAAAACATCACCGCTAAAGCGGTCTATGTTCATCCCAGATGCCCTACTCTGCACCCTTCTGCGTCCCACTCTTCATGCATTACCTTGTTTAGAGACCACTCTTCAAGACTTCTAGTGCTAATAAGATATGTTTCTAATCCTTTATATATTACAAATAATATTTTGAGTGGCCAATTACTTAAAGGACTTGTCGCGTACTTATTATCAGCCTATTTCTCATAAATTGTGATGGAAATAACTTGCGTCTTTCATTGTAAGCATTTTTTTGTCGGATAATTCTTATATTTTTTGTAATTTTGCTTTATTAACAGATGAATAATTCCATAAATAGTTAAATTATTTCATTTAAGAGTTCTTTTTTTATTTGACTATAATACATAATAGAATTTATAGTTGACTTTTTGTATTTTTTATGGATTTTTGATGGTTTCTTTTTTCATTGATTGTAATAAAAAGCCATTTCATTAATTGTGCTCTTCAAAATATGATTTTAATTCTGGATTTTTTTTGCTAATATATATAAAACATAATATAGAACAGTTCTGATTGAATTATATTATTCTTCTACTAAAGTGAGAACTGGTTTTGACGGAACAACAGATATGATCCAAATTCCATAAGCCATTATCTATATATATAAAAATCACGTGTCTGTCTGTTTTTCTGTTTATTTATTTGTTTGTTTGTTCCTTATACAAATCTACTCTGTTTGACCCATATTGACCAAACTTGGCACACAGGTAGGTCTTGATACGAGAGATCTCCTAAACTAGGTCAAATTTGGTCAAAAGGTCAAGAGTTTTGTTCAAGAAAAATTGGCTACACTGAACCATTCAGATTGTGACGGCCATTTTGAATCGACTACTACTGGCCTCTGTCGGCTGTTAGATGAAGTGCTGTTGTGCTGGCCTCTGCCGGTATCATTATGAACTGAAACAAATTCACATCATTTGACCGATATTCGTAACTGGGTATAGACAACTAGGTATCAAGTAGGTCTTGATATGGGGAGAGTCATAGACAGAAAGTAGGTGTAGCATGGCACACTGGGCAACAGCTAGTAGATTATAAAGATCACATGAGCGGCATTGATCTATTTGATCAATTGATTGCCTCATTGCCTCATACACAATTTCATGGAAAAGCTGTAGATGGTAGATGAAATTGTTCTACCACAGACACAGCTATCGTGAATAGTTACATATATATATATATATATATATATATATATATATATATAAAATACTTGTTAGTAGTTGGAACTTGTTTGTACAAATCTTGATTGAAAATGATCTATCTGCCTTTGAAAGCACTCCCTTGGATTTAAAAATCCAAACAAAATAAATCCTTTCTTGTTTGATAACAAGAATAGATTTTACTAATATTTATGATTATCTTTGAAGCTGTCTGAACTTGTGTTTTGTTAATGTTAGCTTTCAGTATAGTTGAATTCAAACTTGTAACTGTCCTTAAAATAGTAAATATTTCAAAAGAAGAGGATGGGGAATGTAGTGCTTAATTATAACTAGCTGTCCTGGAAAACCAAGTGGATCTGCTATAAGGAACCATTACTTTTATTTTTCAAATTTTTGTGCTAGGCGGAAGGTCAAATAATAAAAACATCACTAGACAGTTACTCTAACTTTCTTTTGTCCCTACATGTTTCAAACCTTTTTGGTGCCTTTTCAGGAGAACAAGTTACAAATATAAAACTTACAGCCTCAACTTGAGGAGGAGAACCTTCCACTAGTAGGCCCATGTCTAGACTAAGTAAAGGGAGACCTAAATAATAATCATTACTTTTAATTTTCTGCTGCACTTATAGATAAATTTCAGAATTATGTGTATTTTTTAATGCTTAATTTTTGGATAGACCATTATGCTGAATATCATTGCGGTAAATCTGCTACTTCTTTATACTCTACATTTAAAATTTCATTTTTAAGAAACTTAATATCATAATTAACTTAAAATTATGATTCTAATGAAAACAGTTTATTTTCCTAAATCATGTATATATATATATATATATATATATATATATATATATATATATATATATATATATATATATATTTAAAATTATGGATAAAAATAAAATGAAAACATGATTGTAATGAGAATATAACCGTTAACTTAAAATGGGATGAGGATTTAATAAGTTTTTAGTCTACTTTCATTCAATTCTCTCTCTCTCTCTCTCTCTCTCTCTCTCTCTCTCTCTCTCTCTCTCTCTCTCTCTCTCTCTCTCTCTCTCTCTCTCTCTCTCTCTCTCTCACTCTCTCTCTCTCACTCTCACTCTCTCTCCCTCTCTCTCTCTCTCTCTCTCTCTCTCTCTCTCTCTCTCTCTCTCTCTCTCTCTCTCTCTCTCTCTCTCTCTCTCTCTCTCTCTCTCTCTCTCTCTCTCTATCTTTCATTGTTTGAGAAAGACTTGCTATTTTATATGCATCATTGCACTCACAGATAATTACTAAATGTGCTGGTCTCTACCATGTACTTATAAATCAATGGACAAATAGGCGTGTAGGCTGTCCTAGAAGTGATTAGGCCAAAATACACCTTAAACCTGTTTGTTTTTTTAACAGGCATCTGCTTCTAGGCCATTATTGTCTACAAAATTAATAGTGACATTTTCAATAATGTATTGATGCATACTAAACAAGTTGTATATTTCACAGTCAAATATTGTATGTATGTGTGTGTGTGTATATATATATATATACACACACACACACACACACAACAAAAAATCAATCCTGTAACAGGCCATAAGGGCCCAGAGAAGCAAATGCTGTAGAGATATCTGATTCTTGGCCATGCAGCACACTATAGACAGTGTGGTCAGCAATATTTTCTGGTCCCTTGATTTTCCTCTTAGCAGATACCCATTAAATTAATTGAAGAGTGGGTGGACTTCAGAGCGGTCTGAGACCCCGAATTCAACCCTCGGACGACTACACTAGAAGATAAAATCTTAAGGGGTAATACTTCCGTGTAACGTTTTTTAAAACTTTTTGTTATGGGCTAAAATTATTCCTTAACTAATCAAAACTGATATCCAAGAGTGTATATGCGAAGAAAATTTTTTAAATTGGCCAAAAATACGATTTTTTGAGTGAAGTCCTGATGCAGAGTAAACGCGATGCTGATTTGAAGATGATTTTTTGAGCAAGCTTCAATTGGTCCCTTTTTAATTGTTAAGTTTTTTTTGGCTCTGCTTCAATACATTTCTAAAGTAAAACCTTTTTTTTTTTTTTTTTTCTTTATCTTTTACAAGAAAGTATGAAAACAAAAGTTACTGGGCAAATATGAACATTCAGAACATTAAACTTTAAAGTTGTTTTCTCTAAACCATGTTTTTAAAATCGGGCGATACTCTGGCGTTTTTTGCCAAGAAAATGAATATAAGTAACATATAAAGGCAATTAATTCATTTTTATTGTTTTTTGATTCATAAAAATGATTTTATTGGATGGTTTACTTGAACTTAAACTTTTGTTGTAGCATTTAAATTGCCTTAGCTTACAAGGAAAGCCGAATTCCTTATTTTTTATTTTAATTACATCTACCCTGTGTGTTAACTGACATGCTGTTTTAATATGCTTTAATATAATTTTATGTGCAATAATAAAGAATTATTTATATCCTTTATCACATGATGTCTGCTGGTAATGTTTTTGTGCTTGTCTGCTTCCTCCTCTGGTTTATAATAAATTAAACATGCAATATTTAATTCATGGAAGATTTTATATAGCATCATTCTCATTTTATCATGGATTATCTATTATGAGTCATAACTTTGTAAAGTTTATTCCTCTTACCTTTATGGTAAACATTTCTCTTTACTGAATTATACTTTTTTTTACTTAATTTTCTAATGGGGAGGGGTCTAGTCTTTACTTTTTATCAAGGGAATTTATACGCACACACATATATATGTATGTGTGTGTATATATATATATATATATATATATATATATATATAAAATAAATATATATACACACATACATATGTATGTGTGTGCGTTTAAATTCCCTTGATAAAAAGTAAAGACTAGACCCCTCTAATATGTAATATATACATGTATGAATATGTATATATATATATATATATATATATATGTATATATATATATATATATATCTAAAGTTCAGGATTGATCAAGATTTGCAGACATTTTTCAAAACTTCTTTCATTATTGTAACATCAATTGCTATATTTCTTCAGGAAGTGCTTCAAATATTTTAAGTGCCATAACATTTTTTGATCATTATTTATAGTAAAAAAAAAATGTATATAGTAATTTTAATCCTTGGTAGAATAGAATAATATTAATAAGGCTTATTTTGTCCTTCATGCCCATTTTCCTGTGTAGTGTATGTGTATATATGTATATGTATATATATATATATATATATATATATATATATATATATATATATATACATACATACATATACATATATACATATAGGGGAAGGTGTTGTACCTTAGACCACTTTGCACAATTGAAATTTTTTTAGCTTGAATATTAAGGCTAAATTCATTTTTTTTATTTCATTGTAATTAGTATTCTATTGTTTATCATATTTAATTTTTTCAAGGTTCTAACTTTACATTTAATATTTTTTATTAATTTTTAAAAAAATAATCGTACAGTGGTCAAAGACCATGGGGTGTTGTACCTCTGACCACGTAAAAACAACACAGCAGCGTACAAAAAAAATTGTATTGAGTAATATTATAATTAATTGTAAGTTTAATAAATACAGAACATGCATGTAAGCATAATAAAAAGCTATTATTGATATTATGTTATGATTAATATGCTGAAAAATCCAGTCCAATCGATAAACGCTTTAAATGTCAAGCAGATCCACTAGCAACAGTAGGGTATGGGAGTTTAGCCAAAATGTCTTCAACATCAATATTATACAAATTTTCATCTTCTCTCGTAAACTTGTCACTCTAAGTTTGTTTTTTCAAATATTAGATCATATATTGGACATTTAATACCACAGATCTCTGCGACTAAATATGTAATAGTCTTTTTACTTTTATTTTTAACAAGTATAAAATTTCCTTTTCCCAAATCATATTTTTCAAATTGTTGCTGGCTATCGACTTAACTCACAACATTTATCAGACAGATCAACGTCACTTTCTCCTGAGGAAATTTCCGTGTCAGTATCAGAATCTGAACTGTCATTAGAATAACTTTCTTTTTATTTACCACTTTTTTAGGAAGGGGATTATTTGTATGTGGTGTCTTACATTTAGGATGGTGCTTTCGTTTTTGTATTTTTTTCACCTTCAATAATTAGCTTTTCAGGAATATCTATGAGGATACGAGGTTTCCCTTTAGGCAGGCCCCTATTTGACATTTTCCTTGCCTCCGCTTTTCGATGAGGTCTTACAACTTCAAGTGGAACGATAAGGGGTGATAGGTTCGAACTGCTACACTGAGGATTAATAAAGTCATTTTGAACTTATTTAATTTATTATTTTTTAAATTCTTTGAACAATTGAAGAAATCAATATTAATCTTTTTAAAAAAAAAAAAATTGTAGCAGAAGAAAATATAAGTTGAATTATGTAAAAATTACTCAGGTGTGTTGTACCTTTGACCTGGTCAAAGGTACAACTAGTCGTGGTCAGAGGTACAACACCCTGGTAGTGTAAATAAAAATGCATTCTAAAAATTTTAGGGTTAAGATAAATCAATTTCAGAAGCTACACCATGTTTCTTATTGTAACAGCTACTTTGTAAAATTATTTCCATCTAAAATGACTTAATACAAAAAATATTATGAGGCAAAACGTCATCAATAAATAACTTACATTTTTATGATAGAAATGGATAAGTATTTTTTACAAGAATTCTCTTTGACTTGAATAATCCAAAGTAGGTTACACTAGCCCTCTAGTGAAGGAGCTAAACACTAATTATACCAAAATTTATAAAATGTTGCTACGTGCCGCGACAGCCTCGGTGGTGAAAGGTACAAGACGGTCAGAGGTACAACACCTTCCCCTACATATATACATACATACACATACACACAGATAGATAGATAGATAGGCACATACATATATACTGCCCTATGTGCTTTGTTAGGGTGACATCATAAAATATATATATATATATATATATATATATATATATTTATATATAAAGAAAGATATTTGGTGTAGTAGCCTTTTTGTCGAATACAAACATTATTTTTATTTTCTGGTCCCAAAAAACTCTACGTGTTTAAATGTAATAGAGATATTACACCTGTTATGCATTATCCCTGCTTATCAATGTATAGTTTTTTAGGCATTGTTTTCCACAAGGTATGATAGAAATGTTATATATCATGTGATACTAAGGGTATTAATAATCAGTTTTTGCTGTTTACCATTATGTCTTTAAGTATTTTAATCATTATCTCATTTTGTCTTTCTCCATCTAGTATCTTATTGAATGTTTCTATATTGAATATGTTTATTCAGTATCAGTTGTTTCATAGTCTTCACAAACCTTTAGTTGAATTCAGAATTTTCATTCGTTTGATTTTATTATTTACATATTTTAATAGGTTAAATTTTTGTTAATTATTATGGGGCATAGTTTTAGAATTTTACTTTCTGCTTGAATTGAAGATGCTTCCCTATGAATTCCATTAGTTTTATTTTAAAGACAATATTAAAATGTATTTGCATGGTTTTTATGTAAAATAAATTCTAATAAATTGCTGTGGTATTTTTTATTTTTTTTATTTTTCTTGTTTGATGTGTTTTACATATTTTGTAATGTTTGTTATTTGTTTTGATTAATATATAACTTATTGTGCATGGAGGTTTGTTTCTTTTTTTTTATAGAATGTCGTTTTGTGGCATTTACTATTAATTTTCCTTATATTTCCTTTCTTTATAAGCATGTTGTGTTTGTTATTTTATCTGCTTGTACATCAACATTTTAGCTTATTTCTTCCTAAATTTACTTTTACTTATAAAGAAACAGTTGTGTGAACTGTTCTTGGGTATGACAATGTTTTAGCTATGATGCGAAGAGGATAGGACCTTTCCCATTCACTATGTCAGCTGTTTTCATATGAAACCCTCTCCCCCCTTCAAAGAAAAAGTAAAAGTGAAAGACTCCTACCTCAGGCCTGCTTACAGTCTCCATTATTTTAATTCATTCATTTTTTTTACTCTGCTGTTTTTGCATGTAATCAAATGACCGATTGATGTTCACTGACCAAATTTGTGGTGCTTGCCAGCTTTTTTTCTTCCTTTTTTTTTTTTTTTTTGTCTAATATTTCTTCAGTTAAGCTGCTTCTATTGATTCAGCTCATCCCAGAAAAAGAAACTTATCTACTACGAATAGTTTTTTTGTTAGATATTTCTTTACCATGGACACCATCAATAGAGCCTTAAGCTTGAGAGTGAAATGAGCTAGTTTGAAATTATAAAAATTAATTATATCTCTCCATTATGCCTTAGATTTCAAACATTATTAAAGCTAAAGTTTTTTTTTTTTTTTTTTTTTTTTTTTTTTTTTTTTTTTTTTATCTGTAATTGATCACACAACTTAGACATGGGGAGTTCTTGCATTAAACCTCTCAGCCATCTTGTTCACCAATATTATTTATAAATAGAGAATTAACTAGTGTCCATTGCATATTCTAAACGTTTTGCTAGATATCAACAGCAAGCAATTCATTACTTCTATTCAAAATGATATTACAAAAAATGTGGCCATTTCATTTGTATCAAACCATTATATGGGAAATCCATTATAAGAGCTTTCACATTAAAATCATCTTGTGTTCTTAAGAAAGAAAAATCTTTAGGGTATATATATATATATATATATATATATATATATATATATATATATTGTCACTTGATTACTGTTGTTTCAAAATCATTTTTGTTTTCAAAATTGATTAAAATATAAAGTTGCTCTTGTATGCATAATTCCAAACTTTTAGGATATCGATTATAATTAAATTTTTCTGCCCAATATGGCACATAAATAAATAGATATTTAATATGAAGTTCTACTATTAGAAAAGTTACCTGTTATGCTATTATACTGATAACCTATTTGATTAAGCCTTCTGATAATAAATTAGGATGACTGGGTTCAAATCCCAACCTGGCAAGTTTCTTTTTCTGGAATTAATGAATTTAAAGTTTAAGATGATACAGTTCAAATGAGAAAAAAAAAAAAAAAATCCAAATGCTTTATAAAGGCATAAAATAATTGACTCTCAAGTTCCGAGGTACTGCAATTATATATTATATAGTAGTGAATCACTAAATCAAGTTTAGTCTCTTATTATATTCCTACAAAGAACACACTACTTTTATGTTTTTGTGATCCATAACTATCAACATTTCTGATAATTCAAATGGACATGATTATATGTGGTCAAATTCAACTTGATGTGCCTTTGGGCTCAGAAATTTTATGATTTTTTTTATAAAAATTTATTTTCATTGTATTTATTACTTTAACACAGCACAAAAGCATTGTGAGGAAAGAACAATAATTGAATAAATAAAATTGTTGCATATCCCATTTCTTGTTTAAAATTATTGTATTATTTTGATGAGAAAAATGGGTTCAAATTGGTTTCATTCATACCTCATGTCTGTCTTTAGGAAAATTGTAGGAAAAATTATATTGTTAGTCAATGATCTATTAAGGTGATTAGTTGTTTTGAAATTTTGTTTATCAGTTCTATTCACATCCATATAAAGTTTCATTAATCTCTTATTCATAAATTTAGCTTCCACTTAAGGGTTAAATCTGTCTCTGTTTCTTTTTTTCAATTCTAAAATAGACCCATTCAGTAATTTATAATTCCAAATATTACTGAAATATATATTTACAATCATCTTTGTTCAGCATGTCGTTCTTGAGATATATCCTTAAGGCTTAGCATGCAATTGTGGTACATCTTTCGAAAGCAGAATTTTTCCGTCATTCTGTCTGTGATGCAAATTTGTTTAGGATTGATGCTTCTGAAGTAGTAGGTTTTAATCATACATCAATGCTATCTAAATATTTTATTTGTGCTTTAGACCGAAATAAATAACTAAATATATTAAAACTGAATAAATTCTTTTGAAATACATTTTTTCATTGTTGACATTTCAAGAATAGGAATGACAGATGTTTGCTTATTTTTTTTTAGAACAAAAAAACTTTGGTGTTATGAAAGCCCGGGCGGAAGTTATTCAGAATTTAATAAAAAAATGATCATTTTTTCAATTTTTAGAAATAAGTTATATAAGTTTTTTTTTTTAATCTAATGATTAATATTGAACATGTGTAATGCAGGTAGGTGATATTTGTAATATTTAGTGATTTATTTTTGTCAATTTTCAATGTGTTCTTGTTCTGAACACAGAGGATCTTTAAAGTACCGAGGTTCAATTAAGTTTTCCTTCACTGCTTTAGATACGATCGTGGGAAGTCAAACTGAAAGCATTAAGAGGACAAACTTTTTTGGTTTGTTTTTTACCTTCCCTTGAGAGGGGGGAACTTATGATGTTCCTGACCTAATGATACAATCCTGAGGTCTCTACCAGATTTTCAACATTTAATTACCCATAGGTCATGAAAATACAGACCTATTCAAATTTTTATATATTTGATAGTTGAAATTTGGTCTAATTTTGATACAAAAATACTTTGCCTTGCTCAAGAAGTTAAACTTGGTAACCATCAGAATTCATTAATTTGGATGCTGTTTTTTATTTTATAAAATTTGTGACAATAAAATAGAAACATTAATGATTATTTTAACTATTTTCGAAAAATTGGGGAAATTCGATTTTTTTTTTCAGTCACTCAAAGATAATGGATTTACTTGAAAAAAAAGTCCGTCTCGAAGGAGCTGCATAACTAAGCACTTTCCTCAGAATTTGGGTATTGCAGACTGCATTCCTGAATAATTTTCTTAAAATAACCTATATAAATAAAACAAAAACATGAATAGTTCTTCTCTTTAACATTTGTAATGAGCAGCTGTTTCAATTATTAATTTTGTAATTAGTTTCCTTCCAGAGTTTTGTGAATACGTGGAACTACACTACTTAATAAATAGACAAAACAGTTTTGTCTATTGATCTTTTTGAATAATAAAAGCGTCTCCATAAAGGCAAATAAAGCAGGAAAGATATAGAGCACAAATAGTGTCAGAAGTTAGAACTGTGCAATCCACAGTCATAACAAAACAGAGGCGCTCCTAGCGGCAGCTTTGCCAACCAACGTTTTTGCGAGCAAATACTATTCAAGTGTAGTACAAAGTAAACCCCCCCCCTTCGGATGGACTGATTTAGTTCAGTTTTACAACACTTCTTTCTCATTAGATACACACAACGTATGCTGCATTTCATTACAATACAGCAGAAATTATGTATGAGGAAATGGGTAATTTGGGTCTGGAGTAAACCCCTTCCCCTCCTAATGAATCAATTTAATTTATTTTTACAACACATTTTTCTCTGTATATGACCACAACGAATAACAAATTTTGTTGAAATATAACAAATATTACGGCTAGTAGTGGTAATTTGGGTTCGAGTAAACCCCCTTCCTCCTATTAAACCGATTTAATTTATTTTTGCAACATATTTTTCCTTTAAGGTTACCACAACGAAATACCGAGTTTCATGGCAATACAACACATATTACGGCTGGGATCTGAAGTAAACCCTTCCTCCCAGTTAACCGAGTTTGGTGGTTAACGAAGTTGTTCAATCGTTTGATAAGAGAATGCTATATACCAAGTTTCTTGGCGAAAAAACAAAAACTCTGGGGACTATCGTGTTGACAGACGCACACACACACACATACACACACACACACACACACACACACACACACACACATATATATATATATATATATATATATATATATGAAGGGTACAGGGAAAAAACGAGGAGAGTCACAAATTCTTCATTCTGAGAAAATCTAATTTATAAGTTTAAAATGCTGCCAAAATTGTAAATTAACATATTTTTCATCTGCCGCAAGTTTAATAAAACCACCAGAGATCCCCGAGGTATATTACAACATGATACGAACAAAAAAAAAATCTACTAATAAAAAGTATATATTTTTCATAAAAACTCCAAACTTACAGGCACAAAACAAGGAGAGCCACACAAGAAAACATTACTCGTGAGGCAATTTCTTGTAAAATTATTGATTTCTTGGGTATCTAAATTATTTTAACACTTGGAGATGGCCATATTTTGGTTTGGACAACAGTAAGCGGTGTAGGTATACTGGTGGTGGTATCTCAAATACCCCTGATTTTAATGAAGATGTTTCATATGGTCTGAAGCATTTTATATTTTTCTTTTTTCTTACATTGATAGAGTGGCTTTCCCAAACACAATTATAGGTACTACGATGGTACACTAGACCTGGTCTGTCTTGAGTCAATCGCAAACACTCCACTTTCTGAATTGGAAAAGCAAATTTGTTTTAAAAAAACATCATCCACTTTGTATTTTTCCCCCTTCACACGTGGTGTTCTGGAGCATTTGTGGCGTTTGCATTGGAAATCTGAACCCAACTCATGGGATTCTTTAATTTCTACATCACATCAGCTTCTCTTCCAGTTTTCATTCTTTTTTGGGATCTTCTTGGCTTATTCATCACTTCATCTTGATCTGTCTTACTCATCGTAGCTTTAGCCTCAAACAATTCAGTTAATTGAATTAAAAAACAAAAGCACACGCGATAGGAAGTCGAAAAAATATTGGAAACCACCTGTGAAAACCAGCGGAAGGTAAGGTAGGTAGCAATAGACAAGGTTACATTTGCGACTCTCCTTGTTTCTTCCCTGGAACGCTTGGACTATCCTTGTTTCTTCCCTGTAAGCAGATTTTCAACTTTGATTTTCATGGGTTTATCCTTTTTTTTAGCCTATGTCAATGTTACTATCTGATAGTACTCTTTAAGACCAACAAAATGCGCTAAAAAACGGAAAATCGGAGAATTATGGACTATCCTTGTTTTTTCCCTGTACCCTTCTACAGGTACTATATATATATATATATATATATATATATATATATATATATATATATATATCAATTTTAACGGGCGTCATTTTCAGTGTCTGCTAGGTAAAGATTTGAAGAAATTTTTCAAAAATTCTGTCATGAGTGCAACCTCTATAGCTACTTTCCTTCGGAGGAAAGTGCTAAAATGACTGAATTACTTTATTATTGGTTTTAATGAATTGAATCAATAACAAGAAATCTGACTTTGCTCCTTGATACAAATAAAAAAATGTTATTCTAATTACATACCGGATTGATATAGGTTTTTAGTATATGACAACAGTGAATGGGAGGACATTTTCTCAAAAATTAGACGAGATAATCTTCGTTTCATAATAATTTAGAAATTTGCCATATTCCCTATTTTATTTAAATGTTTTTAACTCAAATGCAAATAAAATAAAAGTTCTTCCTTGGAAATAAGATGTACATTATGGCTATACTTGGATCACCTTTGTTATTTATTTATTATGTTCCTTAATGACGAGAAAAAAATACATTTTATATTTAGAAACTGCAATAGAACCAATAAAAAAAAATCAATTATCCCGAACAGCCTGGCCTCTTCAGTTATTAAAAATCCTAATTTCCAAAAATGTATTGTATTTATCAACAATTTTGTTATTTTTTCCCTCTGTTCAATCGCCTTGCTACTTCTTTCTTATTGTCTAATGTGAAATAAATTTTACAGATAAATGCTACCAGTCAGGCATCTTTCCAAGAATCTAATGGTGTTAAATGTGAAACTATATCAGAGGACATAGGTGCTGAATGTAAGAATGAATCCATAATTTTTTCGGAATCTAATAATGTATCAGGAAATATTCAGTGTTTGAGTACAAAAGATGATAGCGTAAAATCAAATGAAGTTGTCAGCCAAAGTAGTCATTCAGACATTAATATTGAATCCAGAGATGTTAAACTTATTCACACGCCTGATTTAGTTATGGATTTGCCAACACAACCAGATGATAGTGTCCTTATCCTTGAAAGTCCTGATATGACTGCTGCAGAAAGATTTGCTAAACAAAATCAGTGTACTCTTAAAAAAAATACTAAACAGGCTAAGCCTATTACAGAAGTGAAATCTAATGTTCCTCCCAAGTCTCCATTGAAAATTAAACCAGAAATAGGTATAAAACCTGTCTGCCTCCTACAAGTTAGTAAAGAAGCAAAGCAGTGATACATTTTATGTTGATTGTATTTTTTTTATTGTTCTTTAAGTTATTTTTATTAATTGTATTATATTGTACTTTAGGTACAATTTTCTTAATTACCTAGTCACTTTGTTTTGGAAACTAATGTTACTAACTGTTAATGTTTTGCTCATTTTTGAATCGAACTAGTATGTACAAAAATAGAAATATTTTGTACAATGTACACCAAGAAATGTTTCAGTAATACACAGTCAATCATTAATTTAATGTTTCATGAGATATATGAAGTGTATCAGATCATTGGTTGACATCTTCACATCCCACATTGACAAACTATTTACACTTACTTATTGGAGGAATTAATAATGAATTGAAAAAGAAATATAATAATTAATTTAAAATGATGCATAAATGCATTTTTATAGTTTTTTATAAGTTTGTGGTAGGATGAGTATACACAAGAGCACATTTGTACTCAGTTCTTTAACTTTTCCATGACAATTATGTGATTTAGTTGTACTTTAATTTCTTAAAGACAAAAACAAATCACGTCAAATTTTTTTTTTCAAACCCATTTCTAGTTTTTTTGTGTATTATATGCCCCTGAGCTACTGTTAAAAATTTACATTTATGCATTATTAGAATTTTCTCTTAATTTTTTTTTCTTAATGATAACTCATGCAACCTTCCTTCCCCCAAACTTTTACTCCATGCAGCTTTTGAGTGTTGCTGTTATTATTCAATATAAATGATTAAATGTTTGTTTCTGAATATTCCTTGCTATTCCTAACTATTAAAAAAGTTTAATTTCATGTTTGTCCTCAGGCAGTTCACATTGTAGTGAATAAAATAAAAAAAAAAAAATGAATAGACCACTGAGCCGGTAATGACTAATGCATGCTTTCTTCCCCAATCAATAATAATAATAATAATAAAAATGAATCATTGCCTATTATTGGTTTAGGAGAATGATATTGCCCAAAGTGATCAGCTACCATACAGATTGATCTTCTATTATTATTATATCCATTTATTGAAGGTGAACTATTTTTTGGGCCTTTTTTATATAGGATTACTTTATTAAATTGGGAATTTTGACCCTGCTTCTTGAGTTCATCTGCTTCATTTAAGTAAAATTTCTTATAATTTCATTTTTCAAGATCTTGGGAGTATAGTAAAAAAAAAATAGAGTTGACATCTGAATACGGATGGAAGTAAAAATTAAATTGAATGCCTCATAAGATTGCAAGGGAAGAAGTGTATCATCCATTTTAACTTTCTTTTTGGAAGTTCTGCTTTTTTTTTGAGGTATTCTATTCATTTTATATCCATTCTATTGTTATCAAATCTATTAGGTCTGTTTTATTATTATTATATTCTTTTTAAATGAATGAACTATTTGAATTCTTCTAGGATTCTTCTACATTGCTATTGTACGCTGAATCATAGATGCAGGGATCATTCCAAGAACCTAATGGTGTTAAGTATGAAAATGAATCAGAGGACATAGTTGCTGAATGTAAGAATGAAGTCATAAATTATTCCATCTCTAAGAATATATCTCAATTCTTCTAGAATAAAAAAAAAAAAAATACTGTATTCAAATTATTCTAGGCTAACATTACTATTGAATGCTGCATGGCTATAAATCAAATGTCAGTGAGGAAATCTTCAAGCGGATGTTAATATTTTATTTCATTTTGAGAATCAGGAAAAAATCAATTATTAATTGTTTGGAAGGCCTGATGACAAGTGTACCTCTATGAATATGGTTGGTCCTTGAAGGCGCGAATTAATGTCTTTACTATTTATGAATTGAATGAATAAAATAGTGTGAAAGAAGTGATTCTACTTCCTTCTCTGACCCTCAAACATTTAAAATACTTAATTTTAAAGTTTAAGAATAATTATTTACATTGAAGAAGAATCTTTATATTGGTAGGATATAAATCCTGCAAAAAGAATGTAGGAACCCGGTGTAAGATAAATGGTTGTAATAATTTCATTCTCAATTTGCTGTGGAGATATTCTCAGCAATAAACTTTCAACCTTTTGCTTCAGAATGTTTTTATTAGGGTTAAATAGGCCTTGAAACTATCTTGAAATTTTCAGTAAAAAATATCATTGGCATAGAGTAGTTTTAGCCTCACAACTATGATTTCTCATCCGTTATTATACAAAATTATTCAATTTTGAACATAAGATAGAGGTCGAGTTGAGGGAGTGGATAGATGAGTGATGGCCAAAGTCTTTGTTGCAATGGTCGACCTTTGAAGGGAATAAGCTTATTATAAAGTCTGTTTGTGACAATTGGGATTAGTTAACTAGTGAAGGTTCATCATAATGGATCAAAATGAATAAATTAATTAATTTTTGTTAAAGAAATAAATATAAAACCAATCTGCTGATCTTACTAGAGAACAGAAGAAAAGGCTTAAAATAGCCTCCCTTGAAATAAATATTAATAAAAACGAATATATAGGCTGCATAATATGCTAATATTTCTTGCTTTTCTAAATTTTTTAAATTTATTTATGAGCACTTGTAACAAAGGTGATTCACCCTCTGAAATGTCTATTACTAAATAAAAGCAGCTCCTTATAAGTTTTTACTTTTATAATGGCTTTTTACTTATCGGTGAAACAATAATATATTTATTGTTAAATAACTCTAAGAAAGAGTAATAAGCCTTATAAAGATCAAAGACGAAGTCTTCCAATTCTCACCTGTTAATGAATATAGAAGAAGTACTTAAACTTAAAAAAAAAAAAAAATAAATAAATAAGCAGTGGTTTTATTTACCAGGTAACACAAAAAGTCCTGTCGTTTTTTTGAAATAAGGTAAAAATAAAGTCTTCCTCACTCTCCAAAATCTTCTTCCAACGTGCCTCAGCATCAAAAACTTTTTTTTTTTTTTTCTAAAACTCAGCTGGTTTGGATGAAAAAGAAGTTTCTAAGGTGTTATTCAAGGTCGTCACATACACAAACGTTTTTCCCCGCATACTGTGGTCTATAGCTCTGAACAGATGGTAATCTGATGGTGACAAATCAGGGGAATATGGTGGGTGAGGTAGAGTTTCCCAGCAAGTCACTAGAGTGTGTCCCATGTGATCTTGCGGTCGATCAGTTTATGGGGAACCCACTTATCAAGTTTTTTGTTCTTACCATTTTGATGTAGGTGACTTCTGATGGTTGACTTGGATAATTTAAGTTGTCCAGCGATTTCAGAGCAAGTTTGTCATGGATCTGATTCAATGATTTTTGTCAGGGCGACGCCATGTACAACTTCCGGCCTTCCACTTCGAGGTTTTCGTCTATGAGCGATTCATCCCCTCTACGAAATTTTGCAAACCAGAAATGCGCCTTCCGATCTGTGAGAGCATCCTCCCCAAACACCTGATGCAGTTTACGAGCAGCCTCGGTGGCTTTTAGTCCTAATTTTAACTCGTAGAGTAAAATCTAGCGAATTTTCGTTTCAAGAGAGATCGTTGTAAAAACTTTTTTCCAGCTCAGAACGTCAACTAGATTAAAGTTAAAGTAGTCCAGTTTACTACCAAAACAAGCATCTTCTAATCCTACAAGGTTGCTCTTTATTTATCATTATGGTATTAAAGTAAGAAATTTTTCAACATGGGATTTAAAATAAAACGACAGGTGCGTTACCTGGTATTTGGTAAATAGGTATTTATTTCAAGTAATTTGCTTTGCAATGAGCATTATACTTCATCACATAATAAGCAAACTGGAGATAGAATAAGCATAACGGTAAAACCGAAGGGTTGTCTATATGAATATAATTAGTTATATTTTATTGGTTTATTCTTATGAAGTTCTTCTTCTTATTTTACTTTTTACATTGATCTTCTTTTTATTATTATTAAAAAGTCTTAGCAATTCAAAGTGTTTGCCTGTTTATCCACTATTTTTTTCATTTTCATATTACAGCTTGAATTATTTAATGGAAATGCAATAAAAACTTAAAAAGTCATACATGGTGTTTATAGTTAATGGTTACTTCAGAACTATTTAAATCTTGTATATATTTAGAGATTTAGAATGTTTTATGACTTCAACTTAAATCGCAAAACTATTTTGAAATTATATGCTCATGAATCTTCTTGCAAATAATGGGCACATTCAGTGTAGGCTGAAGAAAATTTTATATGTTTCCAATTAATATTTTTTTGAAAGGACTGATAATTTCAGCAATCTTTAACTATCAAGGTTTGGAGGATTTTCCTTCCAAAGAAAATAAAAGAGAAATAAAAGACATTTTTTTTCTGTTAACAATTTTTATACACCACTTTTTTTTTTAAATAGTAGAACATTTAAATTGCAAAAGCCTACTCAAGTTCCATATTTACAACCTAATAATTCTAAGCCTTGTGTCATATGATGGAGATAGTAGTCATCTACTTCATGTTCTAGCAACAAAAACATTTTCTCTTTAGGTACTAACTAGTAATTAAGTTTGGATCGACCCAGTGTGTATGTAAATAATCTATATAAAGAATATTTTCTTAATATCTTTTAATATTGAAATAAAACAATAAATAATGAATAACTAAATTTCTAATACTTTTATTCGCCCACTATTATTGAAATGTTTAGGATTTACCTTTCCATGTGAGTATTTTATTTTATTACCTGGCCAATCGACCTTTACTACTATCATCCGGTGTTCTATGAACAAGGAAAATAGTTGAATGGCAGACAGGCAGGATTATGAAGTTTTGGAGGTTGGATCTGCTTGCTATATTACTTTATCTCTTCTTGCTCATTGAACTGCTTTAGTTGAAACTTTAGCTTTTAAAGGCCTGATAACTAATAAATATCTTTTGGGAACTGACAGTTTATATTCCAGCGATTTGGCAGCAAAGAAATTAGGTCACTATAATATTCAACATCTGCAGTATTGTTCATATTAACAGATTTTGTCATGTAAAATTTAAAGTATTTGCCAATCTAGTGATTTATAAACAAATTAATTATTAATCAAATAAAGAATAAAAAGTTTAAAATAATTTTTCAATTGCCAATATTTTCGTATTGTACTAAAAGAAAACAACATTTGATATTATTTACGACTTCGAAAATCCATTCTTTAATGCTATTATATAAAAATTAGTAATTTTGCTTTACTAAATTTATTTTATTATATTACATTGAAAATTGTAATAAATATTTTAACTTCACACGAGGGACACTGGCTTTGATTATTAAAGATTAATTTTAAATTACACAAATCTGTAGCTACTTGGCAATATTTCAATATTATACTTGTTTCATTAGACTGGCTTTAGAAGGGATCTGGTTATCTGAAAAATGAAATTCAACATATCGAGTATTTATGAAATTGTGAGAAGTATTATTTTTTATGATCAGTTAGAGTAACTTTTATTATCTTGATTAATTGCATAAAGCTCAGAGTGCCAAAGAAATATGTAGATTTAGATTTTTATTTGTTATTAAGCAAAGTTTAACCCATATAGAATAAAGATTTGTGCTCGCTTGATCACACACACACACATATATATGCAAATGGTCACACACAACTTGAAGCTCTCCCATGTAATTCTATTACCACTCGAGAATAAAAGAAGGACTTCCCTATAGCTGTAGATTATTGCCATTCATTTTGTTTGTGCATTACTGATACACCAAGTCATTTTGAGTCAGTTTCTGGTAGTAAATGCTTGAAGTGAAATATTGTTGAAATGAAAGTACAATAAAAAAAAGGAAGAAAAGAAATTGAAAGTATTAACCAGAACTGAGATGAAATGAGCATAGCTCAACGCTTGTCGCTTTTTATAATATTTATATAGTATTTAGTACTGTATCATGTAAACGTATAAACTTATGTTTGTGATTAATATTTGTTGTATTAAGTATATGTTAACTACTATAAATGTACACACATAATTAGTAGTTCATTTGTTTTATTAAAAGACTGAATTTTATTAATATTGATGTCTAATAATTGTAGATAACAATAATTTTGATACGGTAATTAAAAATGTAGGTGTTTGTTTGTAGTTTCTTGGTAGGAAAAGCTGTGAGTGTTTTTGCTTGTTAAATGTCATTATAAAATGGCATTTACTTTTCCAGTTTCATCAATGCATATATATATATATATATATATATATATATATATATATATATATATATATATATATATATAAATGGTTTATGTTTCATTATTTTTATACTGATCTAGGTTTCTTCCAAATTATTTAAGTGGATTTTTATGCACAATTTATTGATAATTAATTAATTGTATTACCCTAAAAATAATGTCCTCCAATGGCTCCTTATTTTCATTAACACTGTTTTTTTTTTCAAGTACGCACAATTGCACTGTACTGTCTTGTTATTCATTGTTTCCTGTCTATTGCTCTTCAGCCAAATTCTGCTGTGAACTTTTTATCTTATTGTTATACTGTGTAGAAATAAATGTATTCACAGTATAAAAATACTCTATATTTTTATTTTTTATATAAAATCTCTTTCTTGTGCCCACCCTCCATTGCTTCCTCAAATTATTCTTTGTATGTATGAGGGAAACTTCTGTTGACGTTTTATATTCATTCTTGTTTATGTTTCTTTATTATTTAGTAATAATAAACATTTCTTTCTTATATCAACAAAATTAGCTTGTAAGTTTTGTGTTTTATTCTTGGGAATGATAATATATTTTTCTAACATGAATATATGTAATTGTGAATGTAATTGTAATCAATATGTAAAATACTATTTCAATATGTATTGAATTTGTGCTGATATATTCCAAGCTTTGTCATTTCTATTTCTATTTGTTGCTCTTTTAATTTGTTGTTTTTACATTTGCTTTCCGACCATTCTAAGATGACATTCTCTTATTTTCATACACATTTTTAACAATAATTATAAAAAGGAAAACTGAAATTTTGCCTATAATTCTTTGTTCCCATTATTTTTTTTTTAATTATTGTTATAATTTGTAAGAAATGGTAAAAAAGTCAATTATTATAACTTATGATTAGGCTTTAAAATTTTTATATTTCTAGGATTTTGTATTTTGATATTTTCCCGTTCTTTTTATATGAGGAAATGATTTTTACTATTGAAGTATTTTTTTCTCTAAAATTACTGTAATAACAAAAACTAAATTGTATTTGATAATGAATATACCATAATTATTTTTTTATTTCTGTTAAATTCCTTTATAGTGGATTGTATTATTTATTTAATATAAATGTATGTTTCTGTAATATGTGTGTATATATATATATATATATATATATATATATATATATATATATATATAACTAAACTAAACTAAACTATATGGTCCATTAGTACTTTTGAAGAGCTCTCATTTTGAGAGAGTGAAAAGGATAAGAATTAAGAAAAAAAACTTAAAGTATTTTGTCCTTCTAATATGTTGCTCAATTGAGTTTTTAATTGATATATTTTATTTGGTGCTGCAAAAAGTTGTGAATAACTTATTTTAGACTGTTTGTTTATTTTGTATGGAAATAAAAGTAAAAAATGTCTTGTAATTTTTTTTTATTTTTTCTCTCCTCTTCATTATGTTATACAACTAAGACTAGACTATTATTATAATTTCTTACTCTTAAAAGCTAAAGATTAGTTAGATGACAAAGGGGGCTTCCCTTTGTCATCTAACATGTTTATGAGATTTTTTTTGTTTTATTTATTTGTGAGCATCGAAAGCGATATGCCCGTTTATTCAAACGGGCGACCCATAAGGCCCTTAATCTATTTATGTATTTGTATGTCAAAAAAAGAAAAAAGAACATTTATTTAAACGTTTGCCTTACAAAGAGACTACATCACTGGTCACTACGCTATCCAGTGGTGACTTGGTTCGAGTGTGATAATTCGCCCCGTAGGCTATAATAAAATGATTAATACTAATTACCTTATAATGTTATCAAAGTACTCTGTATAACGTGTCTACCATGGGTGTCCAATATAATTAAACCTTTCTTTCTTTGTATTTATACAAAATAAGATGCACCTTGTCATTTAATGGGTATTTAGCAGTGAGGGGCATATTGTTATTGAATTAAGAATTACGATTACATTGTATATGTAGTTTATGAATTATAATTACATCAAGAGTAATAATTCAATTAAAACGTGAATTATAATTACATTGTAATCCTGTAATGTAATTGAAGCACTAATTATGTAATTCAAATATCATTTACCAAGAATTGTAATTGACTTACAATTGCAATTCAATTATAAGTGCTCTTTTATTTTATTTATTTTTTGTTTTGGGGTGCTTCGACTGCTATGGTCATTGGCACCATATATGTGTACATATCACCAATTACGATAGTAAGTAATTAAAATATCAATTTTATCAAGAATTGTAATTGAATTGCAATTGTAATTCAATTACAACTCAAATACTTGAGTTTTTTCGATTACTGTAATTGATATTGATTTTTTTTTAGAGCTTTGACTGCTCAGGTCATTAGCCCCTTTAATTGATATTTTCAGACTTTTCAATTACAATAAAAAAATGTAATTCATAATTCAAATACCATTTGAATTACATTGTAATTCAAATTTACTCAATACTTATTTCAAATAACTACGTAATTCAAATACTTGAGGTCTATTTAATTGAAATACAGTTAATCCAAATTGAATTACTTTTTCAATTACTGTAATTGATAATTCCAGACTTTTCTATTACAATTAAAAAATTTAATTCAAATATCATTTGAATTACATTTTAATTCAAATTTACACAACACTGATATTTAGATTGGCCTCGATGGACCACTCTTCCAAGACTATGAACATATTATCACGAAACAGAAATAAATTGTATGAAGAAAGACTCAGTCAGGCCTATTAGTGATCAGTGATTCATATTTTTAGAGGTCTAGTTTTAATCCAGTCGTAAGGCCACCATAGACAGGTGAACCTGGTTCATGCGAACCAATTTCTGTCCATGTGTGATATAGTGCTAAATTTAATAAATACAAATATTAAAACTGGTTCGGTTAGTAAATATTTACTTTGGCTGTTCCAATCATGAACATTTTCATTCTTCTTTTAACTTGTTCAAGTGTCAATCATAAGTGAATCATTGATTGACTAATCTTGGGCAACAGTGCAAAAATGGGTAAGTTATAGTGTTTTAATTATGAGACAAATTCTCATAATTTTTTCAACTTTTGAATTGATTTAAAAAAAAAGAAGAAGTAAAATGACGGGTTTTTCATACTTTGACCATAAATAGTACATAGCTTCACAATTATTTCGATACTTAGTTTACTTGCTTCTTACAGCGATTTTGTGGTTTCAGACTTCATAACCATTGCACAACAGTACAACGTCTGGCGCAGTAACGATCCAGACAACAGATTATTATATGGAGCTTTATTTGATAGAATCGTGCAGGAATACAATTCATCTGAATGGTCCAATAAAGTTAAGGGGAATATAAGAAAAATCGTATGATGGTTTTGCCTGGATATTCAACGAACGTGGGACCGCTGTTACAGGTTTTCAGGAATATTCGAAACGAAATACGAAGACTGGTTGAGTGAAGACATTAAACTTCCCGATGACATTTTTTAAATATGTAGATGAGTGGATGCATCATATTCTAGAAAAAGAGATACGAGTTGCGGACATAGCAACGACGAGATGTCCGGACGAAAGGAGTAAGCCGCTAAGCTTACTTCTAAGGAATTTTCAAGGAGAAAATGGGCTTATTAATCGATGAGCCAAAACCTTATTTTGGTCCCACCGTAGCGGCTGCTACGGGTGAGAGAGGACAGGAGGTTTCGGGTACTAAGCCTTAGCCGTTCCGCCGAGTCAGGGAGAGGATGCTCAGTACTAGGCCGGAGCTGTTCCTCAAAGCGGTAGCTGGGGTAATGGTGAAATGATAAGTCATGGGTATTGAGTAGAAGTTGAGGAGCAGGCGTGTGGAGAGCAGTGACCAGTGACTAGAGATGGGTCTTCCAGATCCTGAGAAGGTAGCGCATGGTTAGCTGGCTGCGCTTGAGAGTCCTGGGCAGTCCTAGCTGGCTGGTTCGTCCTGAGCCCCCGGGCTGGGCTGTGCTTGATAGGTCTGGCTTGTCCTTAGAGCCCTAGGTCCTTCCAGGTGAGAGCGCTGGAGTCGAATGCCCTTGCCTTTTATTTATTTTTTTTCCACCCTCCCAAATTTTTATTATGTGCATAGAGAGCTCCAGGCCCAACGGATTGGAACCTGGAGCTGGACTTAAAGCTACACTTTATTCTACGCTTACGTACTCGAAGGGGGATGTGTTTACAATCGGGGGACTTAAGCCTACTTAGTCTAAAATACTAAATCTAGGGGGACACAAAGTTGTATAGGGAGGGACTATACAAGGACGGAACTTACATCTATCTTAAAACTAACAAATAAACTTATAACTAATATATACAATATTTACATACAGCGTCTTCGCAGAGATCCAGGATTCGTCTGGTGCTCTGAGGTAGAGGAGGTGGTGTCAAGTCCCTGAAGAGGGGGTTCACGCAGTACCGGAGGCTGTCATAGAACTTAATATGACGCCTCCGTATGAAGTCTTGAACCGAGGGCAGCATCAGCTCATCGTGGAGGAGGGATGGCGTCTTCCTTCGGAGGGTAGTGTGCTGCACGGCCCGAAGCAAGACCCCAATCTGGAAACGCTGCAGCCGCCTGAGCGTGTGAGGGTACATGTACCTCAGGGCGGGTGCCCCGTGCAGAAGAGTCGGCCTGATGACCTTGTAGATCTGCAGCTTCAGCCGAAGCGACAGCTGGGCTGATCGCAAGAGATGATTCAGGCGGAACGTCTTCCGGCGGGCTTCCTTCAGGCGGCTGTTGACATCGGCCGTCACTGACAGATGCCGGTGTATGTGCACTCCCAAGTAGTTAATCATCGTGGACAGCTTGTTCCGCTGGCCCCTGACCTCGAAATGCGAGGTCAGGGACCCTCGGGATGTGCTTCCCTTGTTCGCCTGGAAGGAGCATACCACGGCATCCGTCTTAGACGGATTGACGTATATTCCTGCTTCTCCAAGCGCGTCTACGATGGTTTCGCAGGCGGACTGAATCCTCTTAAGGGCTACTCCGGCGTTGAAGCTGGAGGAGTGGACGCCAATGTCGTCAGCGTAGGCAGCCAAGGCGACATGAGGGAACTTCATTCTCACGATGTGGGCGGTGTAGATGGTCGGGCTTGTCTCCTGGCTTCTTAGGTGTGCGAAGAGGGACCACCACGGCGTGCTTCCATGCCTTGGGGAAGTGTCCAGTGCGCTAGATTGCATTGAAGATGTTCAGTAGGTAGGCCTTCCCTTTCCTAGGGAGCATCTTCAGCATCACAAAGGGCACTCCGTCCCAGGGCTGCCACATCTCAGAGCCGGGCCCGGGACCAGATCACGGGCCCCCACCTCTCACAGCCGGGCCCCCCACTTCTCAGAGCCAGAATGAAAATTCTAGTACTTTGCTATAGGACTTTGGGCATTTTAAAATTATTTTCATCTTCAGTTTTGAGCAAAATGAGAATAAAAGCCGACCTTCGATGCTGCAAAGGTAGCTTTCGGTACTTTTTTTCCAATTAGCGAGGATCAACAACTGTACCCGGTTGTCCCCCCCATGTGGCGGCCCTGCACCGTCCAATCCGGAGGATTTGTTTCCCTTTTTTCGCCTCAACGCCGATTCCAGTTGCCTGTAGGTGAAGTGCAACGGGGTCCTGGGGAGGTCTTGGCGGTCTCCGTCGAGCCTCAGCGACTTCTCGGTTCTCCGGCGGTCGTTCTCCTCGTAGTAATCGGCAAGGGCTTCAGCCGGTGACAGGAGGTGTTCGCCGTCGGAGAGGAGGATGTCCCCCTTGCCTCCAGGGACGCCCCTATTTAAGGCCGGCTCCAGGGGGAAGGCCCGCTCCTATTCGCTATTACATCGTCGTCTCTCATTGGCCTGCTGGAACTGTCTCTAGGTCACTGTCTCTCCACACCACTAAAGACGGTAATATACCGCCCGCAGATTTTTTTTTTTTTTTTTTTTTTTTTTTTTTTTTTTTTTTTTACGGCGCATCGACAAATCTTGGCCATTAGCGCCGGGTCTCCAGGGTGCAACCAGGAATTCTCTCAGCGAGCCCTGAGATGAGAAAATTCCTGTTGCCGGTGGGGATCGAACCCACCATCTCCCGCTTATGAATCCAGCGTGCTAGCCACTAGACCACGGGAGACCCCCATAACTAAGTAATTTCCTCAAAATTGGGTAGTTAGAGTGCATTCCTGAATAATTTGCTTAAAATAACCTATTTTATTTTATATGACGCCCGCTATATTATTTATAACCTATATTTTTTATAACCGCCCGCAGATTTTTTGGTAATCCAAAATTAAGTAGCGAAATTAATGGACTGTAGATAACATTAATAATCAATTTGGGCACCATTTTTAAAGTGGTTTCTAGTGGTTAATCAATTAATATGCCGAAATTAACTGAATTAATTGGTGAGACTAAAGATTCATAGCTGAGGCATAATTCATGGTATTATATGCCAGTACCTTTACATAAACTGTTTGTACATGGACCTGATATTATTTCCTTTTTCAATGCACCAATTGGGCAATTATCAGAAGAAGCATTGGAGGGCAGACTCAAAGTCATAAGGAACCACAGAGAACACAACACGAGAAAAACTTCTCGAACTGACACAAATATGGATTTAATGAAAATCCTCCATCAGATCCATATTTTTCAACTTAAAGAAAAATTAGCTCCAAATCCGAAAAAAAAAAAAAAAATTAAGAAAACGTTTTATGATATTTAATTTTGAATAATAATGATAGTATTCTTTTACAATCTTGTGATTCTGAGGTGGAATACGGTTTTTTATTCGTAAAAGTTCTGTATATATTTTTTTATAAATTTGTAAAGACCAAATTTAAGTTTCATTATACATTTTATGTATGTTTATACCATAATAAATTATTTTTTAAGTCAAAACTTCTTTTTTCTCCCATGTTTGTGTTTTTTAATAACGGAAAAATAATAAACCTTGTCTAGACAAAAATACGATTTTGTATTTTTTACCCCGTTTACTCGTGACACTGTGGGACCCCGGAGACTCCCGCGACCATTCTCGCATTAAAACGAGTAATAAAATTACACCTTAGCAGAGAGACTTGCAAAACGATTGAAGTGGGCGAAGAATTCCTCGATTGGAAGACGTAATCAGGGAGAGTCCGAGGAAGAGAGATAACAAGTCCGAAGTTGATTCCGATGATAGCAGTGAAGAAGAATATGGGAACAAAAACGAAATCCATTTAACAGAGGATCGAGTGGAACCCGCCAAAGAACGATAGTACCTTAAGCGCTCACGGGTATATTATAGGAGAAATCCAAACCCTCGTGAAACAAGGAATAATAGTGCCAAGCTCATCCGAATATAACAGCTGTGGGCAGTCTCAAATGACGGATCGCCGGGAAAGTATAGAGTGTTAGAGGACTACCGGAAATTGAATACTGTGACTAAAATTGAGAAGTACTCGCTGCCCAGGCTAGAAGAAATTGTAGACAGACTAAGCGGAGCCCGAATTTTCAGCATTCTCGACCTTAAAGAGGATGCACTTGAGAGTAGAAGAAAAGACGACATTTTCATTCAAGCGCGGGCACTACAAATTTGCAAGGATGCCGTTAGGACTCAAGAGCGCTACGAAAACCTTTCAGAGATTGATGGACGAGTTCCTGAGCGGGCTGGGGCCTCATTTTTGTCAAGTGTACATGGATGGCCACCTCGTTTTCAGTCATTTGGCGAAAGAGCACGAAGAACATTTGCGTCGAAGGTCCCCCGTTTGCGTCGCTCCGGAAGTTCGGACTAAAATTGTGAGAGGTGAAGACACGGGTAGGCCTTCCAAGCGTAACATTCTTGGGACATGTCATTTCAGGTGACGGCATCTGACCTGAGCCGAAGCGGGTCAAGATTTTAACAGGGATCAAGATTCCAACGGATACAAAAGGCATTCGGAGACTACTTGGAACACTAAACTATATCGGCCTACCTCTTACAGCCCGCTTCTCGTTCTAAAACCAGACGTGTTCACATGGAACAAACACTCTTGGGTCATTCTGGTAGATGTCTTCAGTAAAATAGTGATGGAATTTCAATTAATTCCAAAAGCACACGTGAGGTCATTCTCAGGTAGAGCCAGGCCTACGGGACGACCGAACTCTTAATTACAGACAGAGGCCGCGAGTTACAAACAACGTCGTGGAGGTACGTGAAGGGGAGGGGGTCAGCGTTGAAGTACAATGCCTAGGCACCCGCAAAGTCTCAGCGGGTTTGAACGAGTGCATAATACACACTTGCGAATCATCCAAGCGGATCGTGGAATAGCAGGAGAGGAAGTGATGGAAAACGCAGTTATGGCATATAACCGCCGACTCCACCGACAGAAGGGCAACAGACTATGGAAGCACAATCTCAGCGTCAAAGATCCCGATGCTGCACTTCTTGGAAAAGGTGACTCCATCTGCAGAAAAATGCGAAAAAGGACCTGAGACTTGATGAAGTACGTCAAGTTGAACATCATATTTTAGCACTTTTTCTGCTGAATACAATAGTAAAATCCGTGGTGGTTCAAATTTGTGTGTACGTGTATAAATATAATTGTCTGTTCGCTCTCTCGCAGCCGATTTTTATCAAATTTGCTAAGAAAATTGTTCGTCCAAGTTTACTGGTCAAGTTCGTTAACCACAAGGATTCGTTCGCCGGAACATGGTCTTTGGAGTGAAATTCGCGCGAATAAAAACGTTTTCAAGTTAATATGCTTGCAGGTACCATTTTTATAGATTTTCTAACGTATAGGAACGAATGAACCATTTTTCAAGTAGACATCTGTAACCAGATATCTGTTTTCAGAAAAAGGATAAAAATAGTTTTTATACTAAATTTCGGTTTGGCAACTTGGAATTACTGGATTTAATTGAAATATTTTCTACATGTATGGAATGCATTTAATCTAAAATATTTAAATTTTGGTTGTGTTTGGAGTTAAGGAAGTATTGGAAAAAAATATTATTTACAGACATGAAAAGTTTTAGGGCCCTGGTATATTTTCTACAAAATCTCAAAAATGGTTATAAAAATGTTTAAGTGAAAGGTGTCCATTTGAAAGCTTACTAAATTCTCTACAAAAAAGATTATGAAATAAACTTCGATGGGGCGATCACAACCGGAGCAATAAGTGCTTACAGCTTCGACATTATTAGTTTTGTTCTTTGGAGCTGGGTTTTCTCTTTGTTTATTTCCCTTTTCAATTAGTTGTTCTTTTAATTGCATTTAACATTAAAATGAGTATTTTAGTAAAACATGGCGTGAAAATTAGAAACGTGTTGGTTTCAGTGTTTCCTAGAGTGAACGTTGAGAATGAGGATAGAGTAATTTCCGCTTAGGATACTATCAGTTTCCTGTTGTGGCACCTAAAATCTTACTTCTCTTTAAATAAATAGTTTCAATGTTTCTGATATATTGCCATCCGCTGATTCTAAAAATTAAGTCAGAAATTTTCCATCACATAACATTTTTTTTTTAATTTTGAAATTAATTCTTCTGTACATTAGCCTTTGTGATAGAATTTATATCATGGGCGTATATAAGGGGAGGGCTGAGGGGGTTGCAGCCCCCCGAAATTTTTTTTATCGGTAAAAATGTATCATAAAACCTTTAAAAATAAATTAAAAAAGATTACATAGATTATAAAAAATATTTTTTTTTAGGTATAATAGCGTTTTAGTTGGTTAAAACTATTCCAAGTTCTAAATTGTTAGTATTCCATACTCCGGAAATGGTCTCAGCCCCTCCCCCGAAATTTTCCCAGCCCCTCCCGAAATTATTTTCTATATACGCCCATGATTTATATCTATGTTTATTATCTAGTACTCATATGTAGCGTTACCGCATCTTGTACTAGTTGTAATGGCTGCGCTTCCTTCTCAATGTGGCTGTATACTAATAACTTAAATGTTAATTGTTTTAATTAATTATGCTTCCATTATCCTTAGTTATTTGTGGCACATAAAAAGCTTATTAGGAGTATTTCAAATCTATATTTCATTCCATTGTGTCAACAACTGACTCCTAACGTGTCTTTACACTTTCGCTACGGCTGTCATTGTTTGGGAATACCTCAGTATTGGGTGCATTTTTTGTTTGAATTTTTCATGTAGACATTTTATTTAATAACAAATCTTCCAGTCAGCGATTTGAAAACGGAAAACACTGTTGGAAAGCCCAAACAAAACTTCAGGCAACTCTGGAGGTGTAAAAGTGAATCCCTTCCATTTACGAGCCTTTTGAATCTAAAGGGGGAAGTAATGGAGGAGTGTCCTTCCGAAGGGACTCTCGTAAGCGGGTAGGATCGCTAGTGTCCTTCCGCAATGACACCCGCAGCAGTGTTAATGATAGAATTGAAATTATGTTAAGCGTGGTGAGCTCACTTTAAATATGGAGAGGCGAAATTTTACTCCTTTAGTTAGAAGAGCTTATAACTGTTATATTAACAAAAAAATAGTCTAGAACAAGACATGGGTCCGACAATCTGTGCGACACTATTAACTTGCTGGTTAAAATGATCCCGTCAAATGCCTTTCGCAA
The DNA here is from genome assembly GCA_946811695.1 of Gonocerus acuteangulatus. Taxonomy (NCBI): domain Eukaryota; kingdom Metazoa; phylum Arthropoda; class Insecta; order Hemiptera; family Coreidae; genus Gonocerus; species Gonocerus acuteangulatus. The sequence goes on along the minus strand of OX328132.1, from coordinate 61,732,937 downwards.
TCCCTATGATCCTTAGGCGTGAACCTAACGATCATTCGACAGACTGCTACTTCTCCTTGGCATTTGTTTTCTCTCAAATAAGGGAACGTATGAAAGATGCGCAATTTAAAACCAGTTAAATTTGCAAGAAGCAGCTGCATGGCTGTCTTTGAAAAATGTTGTTACGAACTGTCTAGGAAACTTCAAGTATGAGAACTACAGAGAACTTGTTAGTGAGATGATTGAGAACTACATGATTATGGGATGTATTATGTCTTTAAAAATGCACTTTCTGCACTCCCATCTCGATTTCTTGCCCGAAAACCTATAGGCTGTGAGTGCAAACACGGGAAGAGTTTCCATCAACACATTGCGGAAATGGAAAGGCGCTACAAGGGTAAATGGTGTCCAAATATGTTGGGTAGAATTCTGTTGGACACTGAAGAGGGATGTTCCTCCGGCGAAGTACAGCTGAAAATCTACTTCACGTACATTTTAGGTCAGTAAATTTAATTTGAGTTAAGATATAATACTATAATGTATAGACACGAAAATGTTTTTCATGTTATTACTTTAAACCCCTGGACGATAGAGAAGTTCTGTAAAAAGATTAGAAATCAGTATAAAACAGTCACTCAGAATCACCGATTGTTTTCCTTTTAACAATCCTTAGTTTAAATGTTGTTGACCTGAGTTATCACAGTTAAAGAGTGATTTTATAAATACCCAGAACCGTATTAAAGTATGTCTGTTTCCCTCATTGCATTTTGCTCAAACCCTGCTCCCAAAATATTTCAGCTGACAGCCTAGTAATTCTTCAGCCCAAAGAAGATACAACAAATTTTGTTTTCAAGACCTGAAATATCGGTTCCTTAATAAGCGATAATGCGGAGTTAAACGTGAATCGGTCAGAAAAACATACATTGTTAATCAGATTCACATCAGAAGGTTTTTTAAAGGCATTTATTGAGTTTTAATGCTATTACGCCTTAGGGTCTATACGATATCTAAGTTACTTAGAATTCGACGCAGGATTTAAAATAAAACAACATACCCACAAAAACGGTTCATTATCAAATTGAAGAAGACGTGGCTGAGTAATATTTCGAAATTTTATATTATAAACGGCCAAATATCTAATATATATGGTATATTTTAAAAAAGGTATGATAGTGTAAACTTGCGTAAATAAAGAAACGTTAGAACTGCGAATAAATTAAACAATAGTCACTATTTATTTTGGAAACCAAATACTATGAACTCTTAATAGGATTAAGCTATGACCAAAAGCCCTGGGAACCTGTTTACTATGTAAATCTAGAGATCTATGTAAATCTTTCACATTATTTCGATATTCAATGAATTTGAAATGATAAAATTGTCCACTTACGGCCCATTATAAAACTAAAAAAAAAGATTGTTTGTCGTCCAATAAATTACCTTTTCCCCAATAATTAATATCCCTGGTTTGAACTTATACTTAATAGAATCAATTAAGTATCGATAGTACGGTGATGCTCTGATTGAATAGTGCAAGTATTGATTTTATCAGCACTAGTTTTGGCTCGTAGATGACTTACAAGAGGCGGTTTTTTATCTTTTTTTAAGGATGATTTTAACTTTCAATTTGTTTGTATAATTTAATTGGCATGCCTTGAAGTTGCCGATTTTAATTAATACATTAACCATGGTGTCTCTAGGCGATAACTGGAACTCATTGACACAGTATTTGAACGGGAATAAGGTGCATTGGTGGAATGAATTAAACAAGAGGTTGACAGATGATAAAAGAAAATACCACAATCTAAGACACATAGAAGCCAAATATGCTCTCTTTGATAAAATTAAACATTTTATTGTGAATAAAGAGGCTATGGAGTTTGCAATATTTTTTAGTTAGTGAGTATTCTCATTTTATATATATGTCTTTATATATGTGTGTGTGTTTATGTTGTACTTCTGCAATAACAAGGCATCACATGAAATGTTTGTTTGTTTTTAGTTTTGAGTATGATCCAATGTCCCTTGATTCAGACAAAAAAAATATTGAACACTTCAAGGCATTTTGTGAAGAGTGTGGTATTCCCCTTGTATGTATATGCTTTAATTTATTTTACCACTCATTATTATTATAATTTTTTTTTGTAATTATGATTTCTATTGCTTTTGTCAGGACTCTGATGTATGTACAGACACATGTGATTTACTTAGTTGCATTGGATCCCATATAACTGAGGAACATAAGGCTTTAGGCGCTTATGGAAGTACTGACAAACACTACTTTCTAGACCTTGACATGGCTGTTTTAGGGTCTGATGAAGTATCATATGATGTGTATAAAGAACAGGTTAAAGGAGAATATGACTTCCTTCCCGAGGGTGTTTATAAAGCGTTAAGACTGAAGGTAGGAGAAAATTAATATATTAGAATATTCTGTTGATAAAGAGTAGCCGAGAAGTAAATTTTATCGAATTATTTAAGAATTCAAATGTCCCTGTTTCTGTTTAAACTACAACTTCTTATCCCCTACAGGTTCCACACCAGTATGGTATTATCAGGCTGTACCTTATGAAATGTCAGTTTTGTTTACTTTGCAATTTAATCCTTTCCCTTTTTTATTTCATTATTTACAAACATCATTGTTATTCATATAGAATTAAAGCTCGTTTATTCCTATTATTTAATCAGTAACTTGCATACTGTGTTGTGAGAACGATCCTCTAAGAAAAAAAAAAAACTTAAATTATGACTTTAACGGAAATCCGTATTATTTTTCGTTATGAATTTAAGCTCGGTCATAGCGCTGCTGAGGCGTGTATGAACATTATCACAGCGTTTGGGGAGGGAACGGTGAATGAACGAACTGTTTACCGGTGGTTTTCCAGGTTTCGAAGTGGAAATTTTGACCTTGACAACGAGGAGCGAGGAAGGCCACAAACCAAGCTTGACATCACTGTCAAGCTTGGTGGTCACCCACCTGAAGGAAAGGGTTGAATCTTGTCCCACAAAAAGCACCAGGGAATATGCCAAAGAACTCGGAGTAGGAGCCACGACAGTTTCAAGACATTTGAAGGGAATCGGCAAGTCCAAAACTGACATTTTATAAGGTACAGCCTGATACTTCAGGAAATGGCACTTATAAATTAGGAGGCTTATAAAGCATCAACTTACAAAGCATGATCCTAAAGCTAGATTTTCATGTTATCCCGAATCTGCTGTGCTAGTCATTGTTGATTTCTGCTGACACATAAAAGGAAGGTCATGCCAGCCAGTAGTATGGTTTTCGTGCCACAATCCCGGAATAATGCAATGGTTTTATCTTCGTTGTCAATTAAACCGCTTTGATTTTAGCATGGAGAGCTTGTCTCATGTTGGTGGTCTTTCGTTATTCGAAGTAGTTTATGAAAATCATCAGGGTATTTTATATCACAGCTCCAAATCTAATAAATTGGTTGCTCCCAAATTCCTCCTTTTTTGGATCCACTATCTCGCCCACCAGCGCTTTTTCTTCTGTTTTGTAACATTTATTTGACATTCCCCTATCTTATTGGCCAAAATACCATTAACAACCATACCGACAAGTCCACATCTTTCTTGTAAAAGCTCTTTCATGATTTTCAAGCGAATACTGAATCGTGATTCAGTGTCATTTGGACGGTCAAGCTATCTTCTCACGCTTCATCCCCTCTTGGGTTTTTTCAGGCAAGACCCACGAAAACTAGATCAAAAGCGAGCACGCTTTTGTATTATTTCTCCTAGCTGAAGGGTCGAAGGTTTTCCTCCTCTACTGAGTAGAACTGTGTTTTACTAATATTCTTCCTCAAACATATGTTTTAAGTATTTATTTATTTTTTTTTTTTTTTTTAGGTTTAATTGGTTCATAAATATTATTCTGGCGTCAAGGATGGGGGGTTGAATTTTACTTAAGAAAATCTTTTATAAATAATTTCAGCATGTTTACTGCCAGTCCTATACAGCATTAAAACTGTGGGAGAAGTGAAGAAATTCTGAAAAAGTTCGAGACTAGTATGTCAATGAATCTGTTTCAGTCTTCCTGTTTGTTAAGATACTCCGTCATTTTCTTGCTGGTGGAAGGTTCATTACCCCTATGAGAGGCTATAAATCTACCATATTTATCTATAATCAGTTATTTCTGCATTCTACCAAAGAGGAGTCAGAAAAAAAAAAAAAACAATTTAAAAATGAATGATGTAATATAAACATTATACATTAATAAAACATAAGGCTTGTGTTATTGCCAATTACACCAATTTTATTTCGTGACTATATGGTTCACTGAAATTCCTACATTGTTTAAACATTAAATTTATTTTCTGATACTTATAGAGACTTTAAAACTGCAATCTATGTTAATGAACCGATAAATAACTTTACTCTGCAGTCTTATGGTATGGTTCCACAATAATTAATACTCTTTACCCCTTTTAACTTAAAACTCAAGTATAGGCCATGGTAGTGTTGTTAATGTAAATCTTTTTAATTAAATCCATTTTGTTACAGGTTCTACAAACATTCCTGCAGATACCTAATATTTTTTCAACCAAAGTATTCCGTGAACAATTTGAAGAACAAGCAAGGAAGAATATACTTAAAGAAATATCCACATTGGTTTAAATTTAAGCATCACCATTTTATGTGAAGGGGTTTCCACTATGGTACAACAAAAATAGTTTATGAATTTTATTTGTTTCCTTTAAAATATTAATTAAAAAAAAAAATAACTGTTCCTAAAAGTCTAGTCTTTTTTTTAATGAGTATTTTGGGTATACAATTTTGAACTGAAAGATTTCAATGTGATTGTCAAATTTCATAAATTGTTTATAATACATACTGTATATTGACAAAGATAATCAATGCCCTATTTTATTTTAAATAATTTCAGAGAATGCTTTCTTAATTTATTGTTATATATTACCTACTTACCTTAGTTGATAAGACCTAGAGCTGGTCTTGGTCTTCTCTAGGAGCTTATGCCATCCAGCTTTATCTGCTGCCGCCCCTTCCAGTTCGGTGAGTTAAGAAGGAAGGACTGTTGAGACAGATACAACACTTTCCAGCCATCTTAGTGTGGGTGTCCCCTTCTTCTAATTTGAGCAATCTTATCCTCAAGAACCTTCGTAAAAATTTCTCTAACCCTATTTGAATAACATATCCAGCCCAATTTAACTGTTTGAGGATTATGAATTTGACTCCTGCATATTTTTCCTTCCTTCGCAGGGCCATAAATTTATTGTAAAATTTTTCTTTTAAAAAATCAACAGGTCATATTCATTGGCCTTTGACATGCTCCATGCTTGTGAGGCATTGAGAGCACAGGTCTAATCAGAGTTTTATACAACCTGACCTATGTTTGCTTCAGTTCCTGATATACCTTATCAGGCCGAAATAACAATGGTCTGACATTATCCTCCTGTTTATGTCCTTGAGATTCTTGTTGTTGGTTGTTATAAGTGGTAGGTAAATTCTTGCATTTATAAAAGCCTATCTCTATAAAGGTTTCGCCTTGCTAGACCTCTTCTGCTTTTAACACTACTTATTTAGTATTTTGACTTGTCCTCTAGAAGCTCCTACAGGCATCAGGTGATGTATGACCAGATTTAATATGTATCCCAAAAAAACATACATGTGAAATAAAGGCCAAGTTCCTCCCCCCACAACGAAACACTCCCTTCCCCGAAAAGCGAGAAATATCTCCTCCTAAAACCCCCAAAAAACGCCTTACCATCCTACACTCCAAAAAAGTAGTATGAGTTAGTGTACCATATTAAGTGCACCATATTTTCAACCAAAAATATTTGCCAATACAAGAGATGATACAAGAAAGAAATGTCCAAGTTCATTACTTGGAAGACCTCATAGTTACTTACTAAGAACAGTAAAGACACTTCAACTGACCTTTAAAAACAACAATAAAAATACTTATATCCAGTTACTAAAATATCACTTTCCTCAACCAGGTATATTCTTAAACTTGGCAATGTTTAGTTTTCTCTCTAAAGATAATTTTGGCACAAATAAAACAGTTAGGCAAACAGCTGATAGACGATTTTGAACTAGCCTATGACACTCCCCGGATCAAGACCGACATGTGTGTTAAATTTTGTCAAAATGGGCCAAACGGTATGTATTTGTATAAGGAACAAACAGACAGACAGACAGCTGATAGACAATTTAACCTAGCCTATGATTCTCCCCGTATCAAGACCCATCTGTGTCCCAAGTTTGGTCAAGATCAGTCAAACGGTACTGATTTGTATAAGGAACAGACATACAGACAGACAGCTGGTATAAGATTTTGACCGAGCCTATATGCGTCTAATTGTTTCTTAAAACATCAAATATAGGTTCTTCATACCGAGACGATTCATTTGATACCCCACATCATGGGTTTCGGACGGAATGACGGGTTTCCGAAGGAAGTACAAAACTGGCACGCCCCCGCCCCGGAAGCGGAGTCAAACACAACTTTTCAGGATTTTTCGATTTTTTCCTTTAATAACACCTCCATATCTATCAACATGCAAAATTTCAAGTCTTTAGCATCATGGGAAGTGCCTATTAATTTTGATGAGTCAGTGAGTGAGTCCTATAAATCCCGATTTTCGATCGCTTATATCTCAGAAGCGATTCGATGTAGAATTATGAAAATTTCCAGTTTTACTCACATCTAGTAGTATAATACCTGTGTAAAATTTCATAACTTTATCTTTACCTGGTTGAAAGTTATGAGAGGGTAAAAATCGGCTCTAAGACCTCCTGTAATATACACACAGTATGCTTAGGCCGGAACTTGGCCTGGCGCACTACCGTGCGCCTAGATGATTGCTCAGTTGAATTGAACAATAGTGTACAGTAATTTTTATTATTATTCAAAGCTACTTCCTAATCTCATAGACTCGAGAAAAATAAATAATAATAGTACAGTTTTTACGAAAAGCTCTACATTTATATGACTGTTTTTTTCTTTCTTGTGGATGAACCTTTTAAATATATGCACATAGTAGGGAAATTCTAAAATTTGTCGATTCTGAGTGCATACAAATCCATTGAAGGCATCTGATTTTTACTGTGGTTTACATCTATAGGGCATACAAGAACCAATATGTACAGATTTTTTTAGGCAGAATATATATAAACTTAAACAACTATTCAATTATCCATTCACCCCCACCTAGTCCTTATCCTAGGTAATTGAGGCCTCACAATATAAATATATATACATGTATATGTATATATATATATATATATATATATATATATATATATATATATATATATATGTCTATATATATATATATATATATATATATATATATATATATATATACATATACATATATATAACTATACACACACACACACATATATATATATATATATATATATATATATATATATATATATATATAGAGGGAGAGAGACAGAGAGGAGACGGGGCAAGCATATGCTTAAGAAAGTAGCTCAGGCACAATAGAAAATGGTTCGTGTATCTTAATTTATTGAAATGTATTTGTGGAAATAATTTATGGCTGTCATAAGGCAGATATGAGTGGACATTTTGAATTAATCAGCATCCTTATGTATGGTTTTGTTAAAGTACAATGGACCCATCGGGCGGGGGGAGCTGCTTTGGTTTTGTGATTTTAAAGATTTTTTTTTTTTTTAAATAAATGTTTTATTGAACATATATTGTCATAAAACACAAAAATTCTTTTCTTTATTTTAATTTTTAATGAGAAAAAAAGTATTGTCATTGTTACTGGCATTGAATAATGTTAAGAAGTATTAGAAACATGGCCTTCCTTAAAATTTTGCCTTTTGGTGATTTTGTGTAATTATTTAAGTGGCCTTTTAGATATTAATCCTTATAGTGCCCCAAATGTCTTAACAAATCAGCTGAATACGAAGAAATGAATTTTAAATTTATTTTTATTTATAATTTGTAACAATCAATAATGGGAGAAACGCTAGCTGTAAGAAAGTTGTTTGAGTTAATCAAGTTTAGCAAATAGAGGGATAAGCTGATGGTAGTAGATGTGTGCCCTTGTGACAGGAGCATTGCTTAGCAGTGAAAGATAAGTTAAAATAATACTGAAAATGCATTACTTGTTTTATTAACTTTATTAGACCGTAAACAAATGCATTGCTTTGACATTTTAAAAATACACATTTTTTATCAATAATTATTTTTATTCAATTTTTTGTAGTTAAATTAATTTCATTTCAAGAAGTTCCTTTTATACGTTTTTTAAAATCAACTAATTTGTTTTCTGTTAAGTTAGAAATACAAGATTTTGTATCCCACCTTCTTATCTTTTATGAGCATACTATTAATTTTAAGTTGTTATTAATGCTACCTTGCTTTATCATTGGCTGTTGAAATTGTTATACTTGTTTAAAATTATATATACTGTGTATGTGTTTGTGCAAATGGTTTTATTTAACGTTTCACTGTTTTATAATTGAACTATTTTAAAATTAATTGAATAAATTAAATTTGTTACCATTGAAGTTTTATTTACTAAATATGTCTCTAAGTTACTTTTAATATATGTTTTGTAGGTGGCAATTCATTTTAGTGGTGATTATATTTTTTTATTACCTAATTAACCTCCAAGGATTGTCGAATAGTCATACTCTTAGGTTGCATTGGAAAAACATCCGCTTTCCTATTATTCAAAGATCATTTAGCAGATGCTACTGGGACTTTTCAATGATTCCTAATCTATTGAATTCGCAGGTAGGACTTAGCCCTCTAAAAGGTGACGAAAGCAGCAATGCTTTATCCTGTGTAGCTGGCCAAGGTCAGGCTTCTCTTCCCTGCCAGGCAGACCAAAGTACGGTGATATTACGCGTAATTTACTTTCACGCTTTGGCTCTGCTTGCAGTATGACTGCTAACTTCTTCTAAAACATTTCCCATCCTCTTTTTCGATAAGGGCCTTCACTGATGAAGTTTAAAAATTGTTGTAATTTTATCTTCCCTATTTGCATTATTTACTAATAAACATTTACAAAAAAAAATAATAATTTTTTAGCATGTGGTATCTCTCAAGAAGAACAAGTGAACAGTACACTTTTTGCCCATGTACCTCATTTCCTATCATACTTTTTTTCTGTCAGACGAAACATACCCTTGTCGGCTCCCTTGTAGACAGAATTGGTCCTATATAGTCCGCTTCTTTTCCATAGTCCACTCAGAATAGGCTATTTTTTCCTGATTTTCCACCTGATAGTTTTGGCAGTCCACGTATCAGATGCCATCGATCACAAACAGAACAGTGGTTCAAATTTACATATACACCAAAGTTTTGCCTCCTCAGACATTCAGTAGGTACGTGTAAGCATGTCAAGGCTAATGCCATACAGTCCACGGTTTGCGGCTTATAAAAATTCTAGGTTTCAACAGAGGTTTTTCGCTTACTTTCACATTAAGTGACGCTAAATATATATATATATATATATATATATATATATATATATATATATACATACATACATACATATACATAAATGTGCGGCTCCTTTCTCCAGTAGTCTTGCTCCCTCTTTCTTCGCAATATTTCACCGGATTCCTCTCTGGCTTCTGGCTGTCATTCATTCTTGCTGGTTGGTAAGGAAATGAGGCCGTCGTCGGTTTGGGCCCTTCTTATCCTTCTTGCTCGAAGACTATGCGAGCCAATTAGATGGTTTTCACCTGTCTATGTTTGCTTCTTCGGTCATCCACTCAGTGCACTCGTGGTCTCATGTGTGTGGATTCTCTTCAGTCCTCTTCAGGATAGCTCGCCAGGTGTTGAAGATGTTGAGTCCACTTGTCTATTGAAATTGGCTGGAGCGATTGGTCCAGGGCCCTCCCATCTCATAGGATCACATAGTCTCCGACCAAGAAGGATTAGAAGAGCTCAAACCGATAACAGCCTCATTCCCGAGCAACCAAAAAGGATGAATGACAGCCAAAGGAATCCGGTGAAATATTGCGCTGAAAGGAGGAACAACATCGCTTCACAACAAACACATGTAATTCCCAGCAAAGCATTTAAAAAAAAAATGTATATATATATATATATATATATATATATATATATATATATATATTTTGCATGATTTTATCTCTATGATCTTTTGAATCTTCATGTTGCATGATATATTTAAAACCCAGTTGTGCGGGTTATATAAGAAAGACTGCACAAGTGAGGAAGCATAGATGGTATATGAGATTCACAGATCTGAGGAGCAAACATTCTTTCATTGTTTAAAAAGAAAAAAAAAACTATTTGTGGTGATGAAGAGGATATTAGATTTATCAGTAAATGAGGCTTGTAAATACCTCACAGATTTGAGAACCTGCTCTCCAATAGATGTCCACACTAATGAGTTATTTCACCTGGTAATAGTTAGAAGCCAGGAGAATTCAGTTTCTAAGCAATCATCCTCAATAATTTCAAATCCTCCACAAAGATAAATTATTTTAGAATAAGAAAGATAATTAACAAAGACTGTTAAAAACTGGTTTAATAAATTAACAACATATATCACACTTTTTTATTGTTCATTTACAAGAAACATACAATTATCATATGTATTTTCCATTGTTTCCACTAGTTGGCATATTCTTATATTTCGTCTAGTCGACATACTCTTGTGTATAATATACATATATCTTTCCTGATAAAAATGATCTTACTTGTTATTGTTTTAACTGAACAATCCAAACTTGCCAGTTTACATTACAATGACAAAATTCTACATCAGCTCTGATGTAATTCTTTCAGTATTTTTTTTCTTAAAAATAATGTTTACACTATTCGAAGCTACCTATACCATTGCCTCTAATGAAACTATACCAAATATTATTACAAAATTAATTAACAAAATTAATTTTGTGAGGTGTTCAATTTTTTTTATTTTTTTATGCAATCTTCTACTTTAAAAAGTTTTTTTTTGTTTTTTTTTGTTGTGTTTGGAATTTTTATTATTTTCAGTAAAAAGCTTATTAACTAAAATACTCGCTAATTTCCTGTATATCAAGTTTTTATTAATATTTTATACATACTTCATATTCTATAATTTTGATTGAATATGTGATTGATCATAATCCTACAATTCTAACAACCTGATATCACTATTAATGGTAATCTTAAGTATAAATAGTTCTAAACGATAACATAGGACGTTTTACCTAAAATTACATGTATATTGTGATAAATTAGAATAAATTAGCAGTAACTTATGATATAACTTTTTTTAATATGGAACTAATTATATAATAAATAAATCCTAGTAGTTTTATTTTCTTTAACAAAAATGGTTTATTAAGTGGAATTAATGTCTCCTGAAATTCATACAAAGAGGAATAAAAAATGTTATCACTATAGTTTATCAGTTTTCAAAGATTATATGAAAACTAAATTAATTATTTTTACTTAAATATTTATTTTGTCACGAAAAAAGAAAACAAAAAAAAAAAAAAAAAAAACATTAAAAGGAAAACAGATCACAGAGTTTCATTTAATAATTTCTTATTTCTCTCAGAAATGTCTTATAAATATACATGACATGTGGTATCAATGACTGACTAAATCAATTTTCAATCATTTTATATTTTTTGCTATCCATGGCAGAAAATGGGTAACCCTTGTGTACACTCCTGGGTATTGTCCTTTTCCACAGCCTATTCCCCAACTTACTATTCCGACTTGTGTCCATCTCCCTTCATTGATCATTAATGGGCCTCCACTGTCTCCCTGTAAAATGGTATGAATGTAAAAAATGTAGTAAAACAACATACAAACATTCACCTATTCTCATGCTTCCATTTGTATGTTTGTTTGTATATATATATATATATATATATATATATATATATATATATATATATATATTTGTGAGTTTATATATACCACACTCGAAAAAAGGATTATATGGAAACAAGCTAAGATAAGACAGTTCGAGCAAGTTAGATTTTTAGGGCTATCATACCCAGCTCATTGTAATAGATTTTATCATTTATGTGTATATTATCTATGCACATAGATGAATTAGTGGAAGATCCCCTCATTGAACTCATTGAAAAAGATACACTGAAACTTGTCAGGTTTGTGAGTAAAGATTATATCTATCTTTTTACTACTTGCCTTGAAAGTTATACAGAATGCTCTACTTCAAGTTAATCACTTGACTCTTTAATGATTGTTTATTTTCCAGTACAGAAGCAATATGATAATTGCTGTGAGCATACAGAAAACCATTTAAAAAAATATGCTGATGGTACTTTTGATTAACATTGAAGTGGCATCATATGCATATGAAAAATATTGCATTCAAATTCGACTTTTCTTTGGTTTTATAATTTACATATATATTTTGTTTTTAAATAATTTGTTTTAATTGCTAAGCCAAGTTAAATAAATTAATAATTAGACAAATTTTTAATTATTAATTCTTCCAGTTGTTAAGTATAAAGATTTTAATATTTAATAAAAAGTAAATGGGGTGCATAACCATGTCAAGTCATGAGAGTATATATATATGCTTTATGAGAAAAGAAAAAAAAAGATTATTTTCAATTAATCTTTCTAAGACTATAGAAAATAATTAAATAACATACACTGCAGGAATCACGAGCAGCTTGGCCAGCACACAAGAAATGTTCCACAATACCTCCTGGAGCTGCTGGTCCATATTTAGCTCTACATTCTTGATTTGCCCATACAGGTATGTTTACTTCCTGTAATACTGCAGGTTGTGGGCCACCTGTAAAATATATTCATGAACAATAGAAGATAATGTCTGTGTATTGTTAAAAATAATGTCGTCGGTTTTAATGTAGAATAAATAATAATAAAACTTTAGTGTGCATTTCCTTATATTTTTATAAGTCTAGCTGTAAATCTAGTTTTTAAAAGATGTTCATTTTTTTTTTCTTTTTTATTCTACAGTGGAAATAGGCTCTAAATTTAATTTAATTTCAAGTGAGGGTTAAAAAATACATTTATTTTCTATTGAACTTAAATAAATAATGAAATTATTATTGTAACTTGAATACTTACTTTCTCTGAGACTACCCCAACCAATAACAGTTGCTGTTTGTCCAGCATATAAATTACCTCCTGATGGTAAGCAAATTGACCTTATATTTTTACTGAATGTTATTGGGCTATCAAGAGTAAGGATGGCAATGTCATTGTACTGCAAAAGTAATATATATGTATATGTTTATAAGAATTAAAATTCAACTAATAATTCGTAATGTGGTTTTGGCAACCAATACACAAAAAGTAAAAAAAAAAAAAAAGAAAAGAAATTGGTGTATTGCATATTTAAAATTCAGACAGTTGATCAATTAATAAATAATCATTCAGTTCATCATTAAGTTTGTGTGTAAACTACTGTTATTTGCTATAAATACGTTTTTTTGTTTGATTTTTTAAAATAAAAGATGTAAGTAAATAGTATGGTTATTAATATTGTTTTTTTCTTTTTTAATAAAAAAAATTCTTTTTAAGGATGGAAATTGATCTTTAATATCTAGGTATATTCCCTTAAAATAAGAAAGAGCCCAGGTCCGGATGGAATAACAAATGAATAACTGAAAGCGGGTGGAGAGGTGTTGTCAAGAGAACTTTGTCAACTATTTAACCAGATTCTTGAAACCGGAAAAGTACCAAAGGGGTGGAAAAAGACAAAAATTATTTTACTCCCAAAGAAGGGGGATAAAAGAAACATTGAAAACTACCGCCCCATCTCTCTCTGTTCCGTTGTCTCAAAGCTTTTTACCAAAATAGTAAAGGACAGAATTACTCCGACATTGGAAAGAAGTGTAACTTTTAACAGGCAGGTTTCCGGAAGGGGTACTCTGTGGTCGACCATCTTCAAGCCCTCAATCAAATAATCGAGAAGTCGAAGGATTATAAGCTACCTTTGTATCTCTGCTTCATCGATTTGAAGAAAGCCTTCGACTCAGTAAAGCATTCAAGCATATTCGAAGCCCTGGAAGAGGTAGGGGTTGAGCGGCCTACATTGAGGTACTAAGGGATCTCTACCAAGGAAATGAAGCCTTCACAGCAACCGACCTTATTGGTCCTACTTTCCCTGTGGAAAAAGGTGTTTGTCAAGGAGATAATGCATCACCTCCTCTTTCCATAAATCTTTTAGAAATGGTCAGTAGGAGATGCCCCAAACTGGAGAACTTGGGTATAACTATAAATGGGAAAAGGCTAAGTAACCTCAAGTTTGCTGACGACATTGTCCTCCTGGCAGAGAACCTAGAAGATTTAAAAAGTCTGTTAGGTGTACTTTTGGGCGAATGCAAGAAAGTGGGGTTAAGGCTGAACTACTCAAAAACAAAAATTATGACTAATCGGGAAAAAATATAGATAGCCCTAGATGGAAACATTTTAGATTATACGGACGAGTATATATACCTGGGACAACTCATTTCCTTTCAAAATAGTACAGCAAAAGAGATCCGGAGGAGGACATCTAATGCTTGGAAGAAGTCCTGGGAGCTTAAATTTATTAAGAAGGGGAATTTCAGCATGGAGTGGAAGAGGCTTGCCTTCAAACAGTGCGTTTTGCCGGTCATATGCTATGGGTGCCAAACATGGTCTCTTACCAAGGCTCAGGAGGGTAAATTACAAATATAGCAGCATTCGACAGAAAGGTGTATTCTCAACGTAGTAAGGAGGGAGAAAATAGCAAGTACACATATGAGGGCACAGACATGGATGAAGGATGTCCTACAGCATGCAACAAGGATCAAGTGGGCCTGGGCAGGGCATGTTGCTCGGCAGGATAATGACAGGTGGGCAAAGCAGGCCACAGAGTGGATCCCATACGGACAGAAAAGAGGAAGAGGAAGGCAACAGAAGAGATGGGCCGGTTTAATGAGAAACAAGGCAGGTGTCAAGTGGATGAGGTACGCCAGGGACAGGACCAGATGGAAGGAGATTTGGAAGAAAGGAAAGGAAGACAGAGCGGACTCCACTTCCCGATAGGACTAGTCCCCGTGGGTAGTCAGACTATTACCCCAGAACCCTGGGAGGCCCTACAGAAATAGTCACTTCAGATATGTAAATAAACCTAAAAAAAAAAAAAAATCAGTCCCGTAACAGGCCACAATGGCCCAGAGGGGCAGATACTGTAGAGGTATCTGATTCTTGACCATACGGCACACTAGGGAGATAGTGTGGTCAACACTATGCACCGGCCGCCTGATTTTCCCCTTGGCTGCTTCGACTGCTAGAGTCATTAGCACCCAAGGTACCCATTATTAATTAAATTAATTAAAGGCTGGGTGAGCCTAGGGACGATCTGGGACCCCAAATCCAACCCTCGAACGGCAGCACTAGAAGAAAAAATCTTCAGTGCGCGCTCGGGTTTTGAACCTGGTCCTCCAGTTCATTAGTTGAGTGCTCTACCACTGAGCTAACCTCGTCCCCAAATAAACCTAAAACAGAAGTATTATATTTTTATTTATTTATTGAAAAGCAAAATTATGTATTTATTAACTAATTGTATTTATTTAAATCATTTATTATGACTATTCTGTAAATAAAGGCTACATTCATTCATTAATTCATTCATCTAGGTATGATAGGATCTAACATTTATAAATTACCAAAAATTATGAGGATAGGATAATGATAAAACATACCAATGTCCTGGAATCAAATCCTCTATGCCGTACAACTCTTTTCACTTTCTTTTCTATATGTTTTGTTTCTGAATTACTTTTAATGTTGTGATCACCAAGTCGAACTGTTAGTCTTGCAACATCCCATGCACTCATACTAAGGGGCAAAAAAAAAAAAAAAAAAAAAATGAAAAATAGCTGAAATATATTGTGAAGAACAGTTTTTATACTATGATTAAATCATCCCACATACACTATTTATACTAAGATAGTAGTACTAAATAATTTCAGACCATAATTATGTTTGATATTCTTTAATGACTTATATGTATGGTAATTGTCAATGAAAGTTTGCTTTTTTTTAAATGTTTTAATAGTATGCCTATTTACATATATTATATACTAGGAAATTATTGTTTTTATTTTATTAGGCTCTATTAAAGAGGCCATTCAACATATTAAAAACTTCAGATTACAAATATAGCAGTTCCTCCTTGTAAAACTGTCTCTTCTTCTTCTAAGAAGAACTATTATTGAATAATAATAGGTTTTATTCTTCAAATTATTATACTTTAAGACACACATGTTACACAAATATACTATCACATTGCTTTGTCATGCATCTGTCAAAATATTTGTTATCTACTGTAGTGCATTTCGTCCTATGACCATTTGATGTTGTCTTAATAGCACTAGGGGAGGTGTCAGAATCTCAATAAATAAGAATTATTCACCAGAGGCTAAGAAATTCAATTTTGCGTTGCATGTTTATAAAATATAACTATATATATATAGTGTGGATGGAGATAGTTAGCCGCTGTAGAGATACGAAGACAGGTATAGTTGGGATTCGGCTAGGAGAAAAACGTCAGACTTTCAAAAAGAAATCTGTATTTTGGACGTTTCGACTGCAACAATGGCAGCCTTCTTCAGCTAAAAAATATATACAACTTATAAGTAAAGAGAATGTACAAGCAGTAAGTAAAAGACAGGCAGAAATGAGGAATATCAAACCTTCTTTCTTCTTAACCAAATTCTTCGCTCATTTCTGCCTGTCTTTTACTTACTGCTTGTACATTCTCTTTACTTATAAGTTGTATATATTTTTTAGCTGAAGAAGGCTGCCATTGTTGCAGTCGAAACGTCCAAAATACAGATTTCTTTTTGAAAGTCTGACGTTTTTCTCCTAGCCGAATCCCAACTATACCTGTCTTCGTATATATATATATATATATATATATATATATATATATATATATATATATCGCTAGCTAGCTCTTCCCCGGCGTGCAATACTACACGTACTTTCTTCCTATGACTCTCTCCGTATCAAGAAATTCCTGTATACCCAGTCACGACAAAATCGGTCAGCAGCCGGCAGAGGCCAGCAACACAGCAATTCATAAAACAGCCGACTGAGGCCTGCACCACAGCCTGCGAGTAGATAGCTCTTATCAAAGAAAGGCCAGTGCTCCTTAGTTAGACAGTGAATGTTGATATAAAATTGAAATAAACTGCATTACATGATTATAAAATGATGTAAAATCATCAATGAGTTCGAGTTATTCTAATTGTCAAGAACATCAACACATAAATTTAAGACATTATTCAAAATGGCCGTCAGGATCTGAATTGTTCAGTGTAGCCAATTTTTCTTCAACAAAACTTATGACCAAATTTTGAAATTTGACTATTTTGACCTAGTCTAGGAGATTTCCCGTATCAAGACCTACCAGTGTGCCAAGTTTGGTCAAAATCGGCCAAACAGTGTAGATTTGTATAAGGAACAAACAGACAGACATATGATTTTTATATATATAGAAGATAGATACATCACATCAGTATCACAACCATTACGGGCAACCATCTATTTTTATAAATGGTTTTAATTTATACTAAGGCTAACAGCACTTGCTTATTTAAAAGCTTTTTAAGTTCTAGTTAATATTGATTCTGAACTTAATTTTAATAGGAGATGAATATATATCTAAACATTCATAATACTGAATATGAGGCATTACTTAAAGAAGATAATACATACTGTGCTACACAATGAGCTGCAGTTAAAATGTGTATGTTATCAATTAATGATCCTCCACAAAATTGTCGTCCACTATTAAAGAGGGCTGCCTGAAATATAAAAATTATGTATATATATTAATATATATATATATACATATATATATATATATATATATATATGTATATATATATGTATATACATATATATTTGTATATGTATTTATTTTCAATGTTGTTAAAATTTTTAGGAGCGGACCTTGGAGAGCTATGCAATATTAACAGTACATATTAGGAGAAATCAATTGAACTATTGAATTTCAGGATATTAGACCAAAATTATTCTACGAATTTATTAACCTTGAAGGACTATAAGATACATTAAAATGGTAACAATGCCTTTATGATGGTAAATCTAGTTTAGGTTTCAAGATATTAAAATTTATATTATCACTGATTTACATTTGCGAATGCATTCATATTTGAGTCATTGGTTAATAAAATTGAGTATTTAACTTACAATCCATGGCCATTCTCCAAGGTCTGCATTTTGCCCTCCTACTATCCTTTCTTGGTCCTGGTAACCGTTTTTAGCCCCACATCCTGCTTCTGAAGGAATGACTGGAGAAGGGGCAGGGGTAGGTACCTGTGGTGGGGGCTTGGGGGTAGTGGGGTGAGTAGGAATGGCTGGTGGCCACTGAGGAGCTAGCGTGGTAGAAGGCTTCGTAGTTGGTGGCCACTGAGGCGGTTTAACTGTTGGAGGTTTAGTCGTTGGAGGCCACTGCTGCTGAGGAGGCTTGGTTGTGGGCTGTGGCTGGACTACTCCAGGGCTGGGAGGATGGGTTGGTAAAGGTGGGATGGTGTGATCTGGTGGATGAGTAGGGAGTGGTGGTGGCCAATTGTCTGGGACAGGGTTTGGGGCTGGACGTGTTTCTTCTGGAGGCGTTGGCCGTGGAGGCTGGGTTGGTCGTTCCGTCACTGGATTTGTACAGCATACTCCAAACATCTAAAAATAAAAAAAAACACACACACACAGATATTAACAGACTATAATAACATTGTGACTTCATTTTCATCACTGCTTAATTTGGAATACACCGAAGCTTCAAAAAGGTTTTTACCTCTTCCACTCACTTATCTTATTTAACTGTTGTACTACAGGAAGATAATTTTCTAGGCAGGGGCTCTTAAAAGTTCGTCAACTCGTCGAGGCTCAGAAATAAATGGAAGTAAGGAGTGAAAATAATGTAATCACTTAACTGAATAGTATCTACCGATGTGTAAATTTGGTTGGTTGTACATATAAGACTGTTGTAGCCAAGGTGTCGCTAATTATTAAATAAGGCACGCCCATCGATGTCTTTCCTAGGATAATCACCTACTCAAGCTTGATTCTCCGGTGCTCAGCTTAATTAGTGTGGTTTTGTTTCGGAAAGCCGCTGAGGCAGGATTATTCGAGCACCATTATCAAAATAATATCTATGGGGGGTCTCCCGTAGTCTAGTGGCTAGCGCGCTGGATTCATAAGCGGGAGATGGTGGGTTCGATTCCCACCTCCGGCAGGAATTTTCTCATCTCAAGGCTCGCTGGGAAAATTCCTCGCTGCACCCTGGATGTCGGCGCTAATGACCTAGAAGTAGATGCGCCATAAAAAAAAAAAAAAAAAAAAAAAAAAAAAAAATATCTATGGCCAGCTAGCTTTGGCCTGCGTTGAGCGTTCATGTGTGACTGATGTTAGTCTTCCTAATATCTATAATCTCTGTCTTGCGGAAAATAAATATAAAAAAAAAGGTAATGAAATTTGTCTCGCAAAATGGTCTTGAAATTTGTCAACGAATCACGAAGATTTCTCAAATATTAATAAAGTTTTCATTCAAATGATTATGTTTTATAACATCAAGTAACATACACTTTTACGTTTTTTTGTCAGCATAATATGCAACAATATGTTGAAATATTTGTTTTCTCTTTTAGCGCGATCCTTACACTCCATGCCCCGCTTTCGTCTTGGCTCTGTGATACGGAAAAATCCGCCTCTCAATGGGCATAGGTGGGACATGGTCTTGGGCTCTGGACAAACATTTATGGGGGGGGGGGATAATTTAGTATGGGCCGTGCCTTGGTGTAGAATCAATTTTTTATAACCAGGCACCTGGAATCATTAAGGAAGTATTTGATAAACTAAGAACATACCTTAATTAGACCTTATTATTATTAATTTGCCTAAAAAAAATATTTTTCTAACTTAACCGAAAAGATTGTGAATTTTCATTCTAGGGGGTCTAAGCCCCCCTCTTTAGCCGCAACTGTCAATGGGCAAAAATTATGCGCCATATTTTATAAAATATAATTCAATTTTGCTTTGTCTGTTTATAAAATTTTAACATTTATAAGTATCACACCAATATCATCATCCATTATGGGCAATAAACTAGTTTTATAATTCAAACGTGAATTTCGTTAATACGTCAAAGAGGATCAGCATTTGTTTATTGAAACTCTTTTTACATTTCCTTTAAAATTGGCCGTGAATTTAATTTTAATGGTCAGATTGATTAAGACGTGAACCTAGGACGTATATAAAGGGGGGGGGGGGGGGGCTGCACCCCTCCCCCGAAATCGGTAAAAAGGTATCATAAAAACCTTACAAATAAACTGAATAAGATCGCTTAGTTCAGAAAAAATAGTTTTTATTGGCTAACTATTCCAAGTTCTAGATTGTTAGTATTCCATACCATTCATATGTTCTCATCTCCCAGCCCCTCTCGAAATTATTTTCTTGTGTATACGCCCATGACGTGAACACAAGAAAAGAAAAATCTGGACCCATGAAGGCTTAATCAATCTGACTATTAAAATTAAAATCATGGCCAATTTTAAAGACATTTTAAAAACCGTTTGAATAAACAAATGCTGGTCGTCTTTGACGTATTAACGAAATTCAAGTTTGAATTACAAAACTAGGTTGCTGCACATAATGGTTGATGGTCAACGATCAACGATCTCCTCTCAATGGATTGTCCAATTAAAATGAATAATGCCTAAATATGTAAAAGAAGGAAATTCCTTTACCAAATCAAAAACAAAAATAATTATTAAAAACACGCCGCTATTTTGTTTTCAAAGAATTAAAACTTTGTTTTAATACTTTAACATCCTATATAAAACTTACGTCAAAGAATTGAAAAATATTGATTTTCCCGACATCCACGGTGCGGCTAGGAACCTTCTCAACGGGCCCTGAGATGAGATGAGAAAAATTCCTGCCACCGGAGGTATTCGAACCCTTCTCTCCCGCATGAGAATCTAAGGTGTTAGCCACTAGACTACTGGGAGACCCTGATATATTTGTCATTCATAAATTGGAGAAAATTACTTTGATTTTGATCAAACAATGTAGGATCAACCCTTAATGCCTAATCGTTATGTAGTAGAATGAATAAATAAATACGTTTTTGGTTAGGGGTAATGATCAAAATATAAGGTGTTTTTAATGAACTTGGTCTCAGACTTTTCTTTTGAGAAGATAAATATCATAAGACGAAAATAATTAGAATAACGTTCTGGGGGTTTCCCCTTGGTCGAGTGGCTAACGCCTTAGATTATCATACGGGAGGTGGGGGTTCGAGATCCGCCTGGAGCAGTGAGTTTTCCCATTTCAGAGCCCGTTGAGAGGATTCCCTGCTGCATCAGGGATGTTTAGGAAGGATGGTAACCAGAATATGGCCTGACGCTAAAGGCTTAGAAGTCGGTGCGCAGTAAAAAAAAAAAAAAAAAAAAAAAAAAAAAAAAAAAAAAAAAAAAAAAAAAAAAAAAAAAAAAAAAAAAAAAAATCAATAGACCCTTTATAGATTGCGCCTATTGGGAGTGTGGTTTACATGAAACTACATAAAACGTAAATGCACTCCTAAGGGCCGACATGTTTGTTTTCACGCAATGAAACTCGCTATATTTGACTTGAATGTGAATGATATATTCTGAAATTTGGCAAAACTCATTGAATTAGAAGAGGCCTTTACCTGAATCTCAACATTTAAATACGGTCCTATTTGCATCCTTAGAATTTGTTTATTGTTCAGTTTTTTTTGCGTAAGTTAAGCGATTTGAGTAAGTTGATTACAGCAAGTTTCATATGTGTTATAACCTTTGTCTCGCTTATTTTACGCAGCTTTTTTTATTGTTTAGAGGTTAAAAAAAGTTTATAGATGATGTATACTCCCCTTTTATCACATAAAGAAATCTTTTGTGAAGTGGCTTTCCCACTAAAACTCATTAAAGGAGCATTCATATGACTCCAGCTTATAGTTTTCTTTAAAAGCTCGACGATTGGCAGAATGTTTCTTGGACAAATCTTTCTAAATTTTCTTCGATGCTGTATTAAGTATAAAAGAACTTATTGCGAGCGTTGAGTGCTGCCCCTAGCGGTCGTGTTGGGTACTTGCTCCGGCGCGCCGGAATTATTGATCCAGGCATACTGAGAGCGAAACCATGAAAAGATTTCAAATTGTTGCACCAATTTTTACAAAATCACTGGACACAGACTTATATCCTCTTGAAGCTCTAATTATTAAAAAAAAAAAATACTTTATTGAGTGATCATTGACCGTTGGGAATGCCAAGGAGGCGCTAGTTGTAGCAATTCCTGTAATTTTTGAAGCAATTGTTTCTCTTTTATCCAACTTTATTGTAAGTTTTACTGAAATCATTAAGTATAAATTTCAGCAAGAATAATTTTCATTTCTTTTCATAAAATCGCAAAAATAAACATGATATTAGTTTTATTTATAAGTTATTTCCCCCTTAAATTTCCAATTACATTCTGAAATTGAGAGATAATCTCAATTCTGAATATACCGTTGGAAAGGTATTTACATTTTACAACTTTTGTGAGATTCGACAGTTTACATACTATGTTTTGGAAGAGTTGTGATTGTCGTTAACAAAGTAAACGTTTTTTTTTTATTAATGTCATCGTTTTGAACAGTTATTGTGGTTTGCAAAATACACTTGTAAACATTGAAAGTGCCTTAAAGCAAATTTAACGCTGATTTGTAAAAAGTAAGGTTACATTGAAAAATAATGTGTACGAGCAGAGAAAATTGGAGTTCTCTACGAAAACCACGTTTTTTTTTCGAAATAACCTTTAGAACGGCATATTTCTGGATAGCGCTAGCCATAAGGAAACCCTATGCAGTAAAAATAAAAATAGTAGTACATGTAAAAATAGTAGTAAAAATAAAAATAATGAAAGAGAACGTAAAAGTAATAAAGAGCTAAGGAAAAATAAAAATAAGGTATTAAAAAATAAAAATGACAAGGAAATGAATGATAGTAAAAGAAATAAGAGAATTAAAGAATTAATTAAAGATGTGAATTATATTGATGTAATAAATGAAAAGAAAAAAGGATTAATAAATAAATTAATTGATGGTAATAAGATGATAAATAAAATAATTAATAATAAAATAAATAATAATGATGATTTAATGAGTCTTATAAATAACGTATTGTCTATAATAAAAAATAAAATAATTAAGAATAAAGTTGAAAAACAAATAAAAGAAAAAATTGTAAATAAGGATAAAAAAATTATTAACACGGAGGAAAGATATATTAGAAATAATAAGAAAAAGAAAAAATCAAGAAAACCTGATAAACCGGAAAATAGCATGAATATGAGTATCGGAGATCATATTCATTACATAGACAATAGACATAGAATAAAAAATTTAATTAGACATGATCATATTAATGAAGAAATTAAAAATAAATTAATAAATCTTTTACAAAAATATCCCTCGATGCTAAAAGAAGAAGACGAACCCTTAAAACCCACAAATTTACTAAAACATAAAATAATAACAAAAACAGACAGACCAATTTATACCAGAAATTATAGGTATTCTTCACACTTTAATGAAGACGTTCATAATGAAATTAATAAGCTCTTAAAAGCAAACATTATTAAAGAAAGTAATTCCCCATATAACTCTCCCATTTGGATTGTACCTAAGAAAATGGATGCAAGCGGAAAAAGGAAAGTACGCATGGTAATTGACTATAGGGAATTAAACCAAGAAACTATACCTGACAAATACCCCTTACCAAATATAGAAGACCTTTTGAACAAACTACAAGGATCAAAAATATTTTCATCCATAGACTTAGCTTCCGGATTCCATCAAATAGAAATGGATCCCGACTCTATTGACAAAACAGCTTTTTCTACAGACACAGGTCATTATGTGTTCCTAAGACTCCCTTTTGGCTTATCAAATTCTCCCCCCACATTTCAAAGAGCTATGAATAGTATAATCAGTAATATTCCAAACGCCTTAGTTTATGTAGATGACATAATTGTCTATTCAAAAACTCCTGAAGAACACCTTCAGCATTTAGAAAATGTCTTTAGACAACTTTGCAAACATTCCCTTTCAATTCAATTAGATAAAACAGAATTTTTTAAAGAAGAATTACCATTTTTAGGACATATAGTTACAAAAAACGGACTTAAACCAAACCCAGACAAAGTTAAAGCTATCTTAGATTTTCCAACTCCAACCAATGAAAAAGAAACTAGACGATTTTTAGGTATGTCAAACTACTATAGGAAATTTATTCAAAATTATGCCAAAATTACCAAACCTTTAACTAATGCTTTAAAAACAAACAACTATACAATTAAAGATATAAAAATAGCAACCGACGAACTTAAAACAATGATGACGAATGCACCAATATTACAATTCCCAGATTGGAACAAGACATTTACTTTAACCACAGACGCCTAGTGACAAAGCGTTAGGCTCTGTCTTATCACAGACTGACAACAAAGGACAAGAACACCCCATTGCGTATGCATCTAGAGTTTTGAACAAAGCAGAACAAAATTATTCTACCATAGAAAAAGAATTACTATCAGTATTATGGTCTTGTACTCATTTTAAACCTTACCTTTATGGAAAAAAATTTAATTTACAAACTGATCATAAACCTTTAATTTGGATTTTTAAAATGAAAAATGGTAATACTAGACTCATGAAATGGATATGGAAATTATCCGAATTTGATTTCGAAATTAAACATATTGTAGGAAAATTAAATGTTGTAGCTGATGCACTTTCTAGACCCCCTAATAATCATGAAATTAATGCAATTGAAGAAATAGATCCTTTAGAAGAATTAGACAGATTACTGGATAACCAAAACAACGTTACTGATACCCCTGATTATTCTGATTTTATAAACGACCTAGAAAATGTATTAAACACAGATAATACTGACAACACAGACAATATAGAAACTAGAGACAGCGATAGTATGATAACTGTACATTCTCAAAAATCATCAAATGAACAAATTTGGATAATGGATTCTGAAAAAGCAATAAATGTAGAAAAATATCAGATTTTTATTCAAAGAGGAAAACGTAATTTATATACAGAAAGACCCTTTAATAAAGTTAGATATACAATTGATACAGCATGTCCATGGAAACAAGATTTAGAGGAAAGTTTTCGCGAAATCCTTAAACCCAACACTACCTATGGTATATATTGTGAACCCAAAACAGAAAATTTTAGACCAATATTTGAAGGTATATTTTCAACAATTTCAAAATTAATACAAGAAAAATTCCCAACTATAAAATTAAAAAGATATAAAAGAAAAATAATAGATGTCACGGATGAAGAACAACAATTGGACCTTATAGACCAACATCATATAGGAAAAAGTCCGACTCGCAGGAACTGCGTCATCTTAGCGCGGTTCCATTCATATCCCTAGTGTTATTTTGTAGACTTAGAATAGAAACAGTTATTACTTTGTTTGGATCATTACTAATGTAAACAAATATGAAAAAAAAAAAAACAAGATTTTCGGCTAGGGATGAAACTATCCTAAGCAGAAATTGCTCTTTCTGCCGTCCCAAGTTTCGGTCTACGAAGACTCTTCTACGAATATATTTCTAATTTACTTAACTTGCAGTGCTAACATATCCATTTTACTTTTAAATGCAATTAAACAAAATAAAATTGTACATGAAAATGAGAAAGTAGTGTTATTTTTTATTGAACTACAGCCACATTCAACCACAAAATATAATTATATTTCTAGTATAGAATTTGGCTGCATGACTTCCTACAGGTAAAGGTAACTGTCAGCTGTCCTAGAATGCTTGATGAGAACAATGAATCTTGATTTATGAAGTGCAATAAAAGCCTACCTGAACCGGCCTACTACCTCGACCCGGACTGACCCTACGTTTTCAGTTCTGTTACAGGTTCAAAGAATTTGTATTTATTCCCCTGTTTTATTGAGAAATACATCCTCCTACTAGAAGCAATAACAAAATAACAAGAAATAAAAACAGACAAAAAGAACCGTATAAATAAACGAAATCAATTATCGTTTATCAAACTTCTAAGTTATATGTACTTATTTCTCCATTTGACATCGCCTAATCAAAACTTTCTTCAGAACCTGTTTTCTAGAGCATTTAGTAAGCTTTCGAATGGTAACCATTCGTTTACCAAGATTCTCAACCGTTTTCGAGATATTAAGGAAAGTATACGAAGTTTCCAAAGCTTTTCATCTCTATTAATAAATTATTTTAATTTAACCCTTCCTTAACTCCAAACGTAAGTAAATTTTCAGCATACTAGTTTTGATGAAATTAGAACATGCAGAAAATGTTTCAACTGAATCCCATAATTCGAAGTACCAAAATCAAAGACAAAAAGAACCGTTCGAATAAACAAAATCAATTACTTCAAAGTTTAAGCACTTATTTATCCGATTGACATCGCTTATTCAAAACTTTCTTTCGAACCTTTTTTGTAGACCATTCGAATGGTAACCTTTCGCTTCCCAAGATTGTCAACGGTTTTCGAGATACTAACGAAAGTATAAAAGGTTACCAAAACTTTTCTTGTCTGTTAATAAAATATTTTATTCTAACCCTTCCTTTACTCCAAACGTAACCAAAATTTCAACATATTAGTGTTGATAAAATTCGAACTTGCAGAAAATGTTTCAACTGAATCCCATAATTCTAAGTACCAAAATCAAAGACAAAAACTCCGTCACGCAGGAGCTGCATAACTAAGCACTTTCCTCAGAATTTGGGTAGTGTAGACTGCTTTCCAGAAGAATTTACTTAAAATATCCTACATAAATAAAATAAAAACATGAATAGTTCTCTTTTAATTTTGTAATGAGTAACTGATAAATTATTAATTTGCTTCCAGAGTTATGTTTACACATGGTACCTACTACACTACGTAATAAATACAAAATCCTCATATTATCGTATTTTGATCTAACGCAGGAACCGGATACAGTCCCTCTCGCGCTCCTTGCGGCGCCTTTGTGAACCTATGTCTGGATGGCTTTTCTATTGAAGTATATTACAAAGTAAACCCCCCTTTCCAATTGACCGATTCAGCTCATTTTTACAACACTTTTTTCTCATGAGTTACGCACGACGTATACCGCGTTTCGTTACAATACAACAGAAATTACGACTGTTATGAGTATATTAGGAATTTGGGTCCGGAGTAAACCCCCCCCCCTTTTAATGAACCGATTTAGTTTATTTTTACAACACATATTTACCTGTAGATTACCACTACGAATACCGAGTTTCGTCGAAATACACCTAAAATCACGGCTGGTAGTGGCGAATTGGTATTGTCGGTCCGGAGTAAACCCCCCCTCCGTATGAACCGATTTAGTTTATTTTTATATCTCACTTTTCTCTCTATATTACCAGTACGAATACCAAGTTTCGTTGAAATATAACAAATATTACGGCTGAAATGGTCAAATTAGTGTTTTGGGTTCGGGGTAAACCCCCCCTTCCGGTGGACCGATTTTGGTGGTTAACGAACTCGTTCAATCGTTTGCTAATTGAATGCTATATACCAAGTTTCGTGACGAAAAAACAAAAACTCTGGCCGCTATCGTGTTAACAGACACATATATATATATATATATATATATATATATATATGCATATATATATATATATATATATATATATATATATATATAGATATATATAAATTTTAACGGGGGTCATTTTCGGTGTCTACTAGGTAGGATCGATAAAGATTTGAAGAAATTTTTCAAAAATTCCGTCATGAGTCCAACCTCAATAGCTACTTTCCTTCGGAGGAAAGTGCTAAAAGAACAGTTTGAATAAGCGAAATCAATTACTTAAAAGTTTTAAACACTTATTTCTCCGATTGACATCGCTTATTCAAAACTTTCTTTAGAACCTTTCTTGTAGACCATTTAGTAAGCTTTCGAATGGTAACCTTTCGCTTCCCAAGATTTTCAACCGTTTTCGAGATATTAAGAAATTATACGAAGTTCCCAAAACTTTTCATTATTTCTGACAACAGAAAATTGGTCTCATTTTACCTATCCTGTTTTACACACACATACATTTTCCTTACAAATACAACATAAGAAATTACAAAAATAAAAAGCAATAAAAAACCAAGGGAAAGAGACAAAAATTACAAAAAGAACGACAAAAACCCGTTCATAAGAACAAAACAGACGTATTTGAAGTTTTAAGCACTTATTTCTCCGATTGACATAACCTAATCAAAAATAGTTTTAGAATCATTTTTGTAGAGAATTTAGTAAGCTTTCAAATAGTTTCAATCCACTTACCACGATTTCCCAACCGTGTTCGAGATATTAATGAAAGTATACGAAGTTTCCAAAACTTTTCATGTCTGTTCATAAAATATTTTATTCTAACCCTTCCTTAACTCCAAACGTAACATAACTTTCAACATATTAGTTTTAATGAAAGTAGAACATGCAGATAATGTTTCAACTGAATCCCGTTATTCTAAGTACCCAAACCAAAAACGGTATTCAAAAACTATTTTTCCAATTTTCTCGACAACGGTTAAAGCTATCGCCTTGAAAATGGTTTCATTCGTTTTCCTAGCCCAAGAAGCCTATAAAAAGAGTACTTACAAGCTTATGAACTCAAAAACGTAAGCGTTACGATTTTTCTGCGCGAATTTTGCCCCAACCGCAATCTTCCAGTGGGCGGATTTTGCTGGTTAACGAACTTGACCTTTCAAATTGGACGACGGATTTTTGTACCAAATTTCATCAAAATCGGACCATCAGGGAAGCCAGAAATGAGCGAACAGACAAATATATATATATATATATATATATATATATATATATATATATATATATATATAAATAAATATATACATATATATATATATATATATACAAATTTGAACCACCGTTATTTTCGGTCTCTAGGGGTTCTGAAAAGCGAAATTTTCTTGTCGGCACGTTCGGATTGTTTCATTGTATCAACCTTATAAGCGGGGTTCCTCCCCATGGGGGAGGGAGGAACCGCGCTAAAACAATACACAGAGGAATCATAGAAACTTATGATAGGATAAGAAGAACACATTATTTCCCAAAAATGAGAGATATAATTTCAGACTTCATAAATAAATGCGAAATTTGTAGAAAAACTAAGTATGACAGACATCCTATTAAAACAAAATTTAGTCAAACACCAACTCCAGAAGCACCGTTTCAAGATTTAATGTTAGACACCTTACATTATGAAAGACGATATATAGTTACTATAATAGATTCTTTTTCAAAAAAAAAATATTTGCCAGAATCATCGATACATTAAACGCGACAAACATATTAAAAATACTAATTGAATATTTAGACACATTTCCAGCGCCAATACGAATAAAGATGGACAATGGAACAGAATATAAAAATAGGTTGATTGAAAATTTTCTAGAAACTAAGAACATCGAAGCTTATTATACCACCCCAAATCACTCTAACTCCTTAGGACTCTTAAATAGACATCACTCGACACTCATAGAAATTCTTAGATGTACAAAGGAAAAATTTCCCAACGAAACACTTACGAACCAACTCAGATACGCTATGATAGCACAGAATAACACAATTAATTCTCACTTAAAATTAACCCCGAACGAAATTACCTTTGGTTGCACACAACGGACAGAATTACAACAACAAACCATTCTAGAAAAATTAGTTGAACAATATCACGAAAGAAACAAAATATTACATGAAATCATTGCAGACACAATAAACAAAGAAAAAGAAACCAGGACAGAAAAAGTAAATAAAACTAAGGAGGAACCAACTTTTAATGATGAAACAGTCTATATAAAAACACATAAAACAGGAAAGAATAAAAATCCTTATAAACCAGTTAAAATAACAGTAAAAGATTCAAAAAATAAAATATCTGAAATACACTCTGATAATGTACAACGACCTCGAAAAATTCTTAACAAAAATCCTACAATTGTTGTAGATGATGCTGTACCAGGTACTTCTCATCTTCCTGACATTACAAACAACGACTAACACCTTGATGATAAAAGACTTAACTACTACCCCTGGAATCACACCAGTTCATCTTCCAGACGCTTACGAAATAAACAAATTCTACACTCTGTACCACTTTATGAATCTTTCTCTTTTACGAAGCGAACTTCAAAACATCCAAGAGATCTTACCTTTATTTAACAAAAGTAAAATTTACCCTTTAATTACTAGCCAAACACAGATTATTGCCTACAAATTGTCACTCATTTCAAACAGAAGGACTAAACGCGGTTTAATAAACGGATTAGGCACAGCTATAGGATGGATTACAGGAAACATGGACGCAGACGACAAAGAACACTATGACAAAATTAGAAAGGAATTCATATCACATACAACACAATGTACACTCAGAAATAGACGCTAATCGACAACTAATTGCATCATACAAAAATGACATATTGATACTTTATGCGAATTTTGAAAGAATAAAATACTTTACAAAGAAAATGGACAAAGACGAAGTAGAAATACAATTAAACAACCTTTACGTACACTTGAACTACATTTCATCCCGGATAAATGACATTGAACTAACACTAGAATTCTGTAAACTTGGAATAATACATTCTTCACTTTTGGCTCAAATTTTAAATTATATAGACCCCTCTATCAGCTTTGTATCAAATGAAACTGAGGTATTATGGTTACTGGGAAAAATCCATTGCTCTATTTATAGAGATATAATTCATTTTATAGTAAAATTACCGTTGTTATCTGAAACCTTTTCAACATACTATTTACTTTCCACTCCTGTGCGACATCAAAATTTAACGGTGACAACCCTTTCAGAAACAAATTTTGTTTATGTATTAAACGGCAACAAATATATTGCCAACTGTACTTACATTTTAAGTAATTTTTATTGTACTAATTTTAAGGTATATAATACTAACAAATGTGTAAATAATATTTTTAAAGGTAATATTAATAATTGTATAACTTCAACTATTACTAACACTTCATTTATTAAATATATTGAACCTTTAAATTCCTATGTTATATATAATAAAACTATCTTACATTCTTGTACTTCAACTAACCCAATATTTGTACCCTTTTCAACATTAATTAAACTTAATTATACAGAATGCTATAAAGAAATTCCTAGAGTCAGTAAACAAACCATTGATAGTACTGTTTATCCCTTTCAAGCACCCATTCTTGAAGTTTCAAAATTTAATATTAGTTTTGATAAATTAGAAATTCCAAATATGGAATTTTTCCCCTGTGGTAATGGAATCTTTAGAATTATACTCACCTTCAGTGAAAGATTACATATTATACATATCAAGTATATGTACTTGTCTATTAATTTTAGGATTTGTATATATGTTTAAGAAATTATATTTTGTAAATAATACAAGTGTCTGCTGTGGTGATGTCACTGATGGTGAAGATGTACCATCAGTGACATCACCACAGATCATCCCACTTCAGATCATCAGCCCTGCTGCTTATGACCCATGGGCCCACCCTCTTCGAGCATCCCTGTCGCAGGAGCTCCAGACTTAAGGATGGGAGGAGATAAATCGAACCCCCCCTAGAACCTCCCCCCCCTTCCTAGAACCTCTTATCTATCCCCACTCCTATATAAGCAGGTGCTTATCTCCTATCACAACTACTGCTCCTTCGGCTAGAACAGTCAGTCCTCTTCCAACTATTGTGTACACACGCCAAAATTCGAAATTGTATAAGTTTATTTTGTGATCTTTAAATAAAGTTAGTTTTTAAAAAGTGACTACCGAGGTTTGTGAACTTAACTAAGGCAGGAAATGTATGTTTCGATTACGTTTGGACTAGAGGAAGTGTTATGAAAAAAATTGTTCACCAACATTTTTATCAGTCCCTTAACCAGGCCATGAGGGCCCAGAGAGGAAGATACTATAGAGGTATCTGATTCATGACCACACGGCAAACTAGAGATAGTGCAGTAAGTACTATGCTCCGACTACCTGATTTTCCCCTTTGCAGGTGCCCACTAATAAATGAAACACCACGTCACACAGTGGGGCCGAATGACCGAAATTCCAACTAACAGGAACTGCGTCATCTTAGCGCGGTTCAGTTCTTATCCCTAGTCTCATTTGGCTTAAAATAGAAACAGTTTTTATTTTGGTTAGACCTATTTCTAAATACTTTTATGGCCCCAGATAAGTTACCGATGGCAAGGATACTTTTACCTGGAAAAATGACTCCGGCATTCTCATCTGTTCGATCTAGGAAACACGATTGCAAAAAAGTTTCTCATTTTCTTGTCTTCTTTTACTATATTACCAATTTTACAGATAAATGCAATTTAAAATAAAACAACAACCAATTAAGAAGTGATTTAAACAAGAACATAAACCCGTTCAAAATAACAAAATAAACATATTTGAAGTTTTAAGCTCTTATTTCTCCGAATGACATCGAATAATCAAAACTTTATTCAGAACCTTCTTTTGTAGAGCATTTAGTAAGCTTCCGAATGGTAACCTTCCGCTTACCACGATTTCAAACCGTTTTCGAGATATTAAGGAAAATTCGGCGCTAATGTCCTAGATGTAGATGCGCCGTAAAAAAAAAAAAAAAAAAAAAAATTAAGGAAAATTTAAGAAGTTCCCGAAACTTTTCATGTTTGTTAATAAAATATTTTTTTTTCTAATTCTTCCTTAACTCCAAACGGAACCGAAATTTAAATATTTTAGTTTGGATGAATTTCGAATATGCAGTATAAATTTTAACTGAATCCTATGATTCTAAGTACCCAAACCAAAAACTTTATTCGACAACACTTTTTCCAAATTTCTCGGAAACGGCAGATATCGCCTTGGTTTCATTCGTTTTCCTAGACGAAGAAGCCTGTAAAACGAGTGCTTGCAAGAATATGATGTAAGAGTAACGATTTTTTCGCGTGAATGTTGTCCCAAAAACCATGTTCTGGTGGACAGATTTTGCTGGTTAACGAACTTGGCCTTTCAAATTAGACGAAAGAGTTTTGTACCAAATTTCATCAAAATCGAACCATTTTTGAAGCTGTGAGAGAGCGAACAGAAAATATATTTATACATTATATATATATATATATATATATATATATATATATATACATATATTTATATACATATACATATATATATATATATACATATATATATATATATATATATATATATATATATATATATATATATATATATATATATAGTTACTGAAACTTAAATTTTTCTAGTCAGCACTTCCGGATTGTGTCATGAGGTCAACCTCATAAGCGGGGTTCCTCCCTATGGAGGGAAAGTACGAACCAACCTCCCACTTGAATTTTTTATTTCAACTGAATATGCAAAACTACTATTTATAATATTTTTGTATATTTGGACTCTTCTATTCTACTTTTCATTCATTTTCAACATCTTAGCGTGTTTCCTCAGAGAACAAATATAGGAGCGTGGCCATCAATTACAGTATGGTTTGGTATTCTAAAGAAACACTAAGACTGACCGAAAGTTCCTTTGTTCCAACCAAATATGGAATAGAATGTCATTACAATTTATATTGAATTTATTCTGATATATCCGAAGCTGGTGTTTTGAAGTGCAGGAAATAAGAGATTGTGGAGTGCTGCTCCTTGCGGTAAACCAGATAACCACCGACTCCCGACACAATTATTGATCTAGGCACGGCGTTAGTAAAGGCCCGCGAAGATTTAAAATTGTTTGATACTGGCTAACTCATTACAAGGGAATCAAAAGAGATTTATTTTAACAATAGGACTTAAAAATCGTTTCATTATAGAACAAGGAGGCCCGGTGGCCGTGAGCGTTAAGGCGTAAGCCCTTAACCCTCGTTGCCTAGGGTCGTGGGTTCGATTCCCACTATGGCTGGTGGCTTTTCTTTGGGAAAAAAGAAAGGCATCAGCCCTATCCTGGCTAGAAGAGGATGGTGACCTATAGATAACCCGTCTTATTTATTTATTTATTTAAAATTTAACGTCCATTTATTATTACCTACGAATTTTTGGACGGTTTATCTATAGGATACCACCCTTTTCTAGCCAGGATAAATAAATTATAATTAACCCGTCCTATAATTACGAGTTAATTATAATGGACGATAAAATTTAAATAAATAATTATAGAATAACTCAGAATGACAGGAGAGTTTCGCATGGAAGATACGTCAACATCTTTTAAATGATTTTTAACTTTCTTCAAAGTTAAGATACAAACAATAGAAGAGATTGAATTAACCATTAAAAGGCGAAATTCACATAGGACGCAAGAAAATGATCGAAACCTACGTTTTAGCCATGGTATTCTCTTGTTGAAAATTTTGATTTTTTACTTAGGAATTATAATTTTCTTTCCAACGTTCACCTTCCATTTTCACCGTGTACTCAAAGGAATTCTAGATATTTAATATAATAAAATCCACCATTTGTGCTACGCATAGATATTATATTTATGTATTATATTGCCGTTTTAATATAAACAATATATATTCCTTATAAACATATTTTTAAAATACTACTTCTCATCCAAACGTAACCAAGACCAAAATTATTTTTATTAGTTTGCGTAAATGTAAAATGTTCAGTCCACCCCTTTTGAGTGTCCGATCACAATGCTTTATTATTATTTACTTTGTTATTCTTTTCGTGTGCTTTATTATTTTTATTGTTCTGATAAAAAAATTTTGTTATAATCATCAGAATGAATTTGTGTGCATCAGAATCAAAGTGTCTTTGAAATTAATCGTATTTAGGTAATGTTTTTTTTTAACTATAAAAATTGCATTTTTCAGCTGTCTGCTAATTTTAAAAAACAACGGTTGTAGTTAATTTGATATTCATCTGTACCATATGAAAGGTTGATAAAAAAGGAATTGAATAAAAGGATTTTACTGTTTTCAGATTTTCTTTATTCTTTAATGTACAAAGCTATTCATTGACTCTTCATATCTGAAATGTGGTATACCCTTTATTATTTTAGGCGAAATAATTAATTATTTAATGGGAAATTACTTATTTAATTACCCAGAAATGACTAAATGAATGAAAATAAAAGATTTGTTCCAAACGATGGGGAATCGGGGCCTTGTCTAAAGGAGCTTCCTTGTTGCAAATGGAGTGTAGAATCTTCTCCGGAGAGTGGGCCGCCGAATCTGATTAAGTTCAGAAATCTACGGTATTTAGAACACCTTATTATGATATCACCTCAAACTATAAATAATGTTATTTATATGTATAGTAGGCATAGATAAGTATTTTAGGCCACGTTTTGTGGGGATAGTAAAGAAAATGGTGGATTGGCTGTGCTTAGGGATTGGATTTATACTTATAAAATAAATTCAAGGTTTTAATAATCGGAAATAATACATAATGCTTATAAATCGATTGTTAAAATACTTCTTCTCATTCAAACGTAACCGAAATCAAATATTTTTTCTTATTTATTTGTTTAAATGCAGAATTTCCAAGTCAATCCTCCCCTTTTGAGTGTCCAATCACAATACTTATGTATAGAGAACGAGGGGGGGGGGGTGTTATTATTTTCGTGTGCTTTATTATTTTTTATTGCTCCGATAAAAACATTTTTTTATAATCATCCGAACGAATTTGTGTGGATCAGAATCAAAGTGTCTTCGAAATTAATCGTATTTCGGTATTGTTTCTTTGAACTATATTAAACAAAAATAATTTTTGGTTAGTTAAGGAAGCATTTAAGCCCATACAAAAGAGAAAAATAGAATGGTAAATCAACTCATTGAAAACTTAATAATCATAGATCCTTTTAGCGCGGTTCCTCCCTCCCTCCATAGGGAGGAACCCCGCTTATAAGATTGACCTCATGACGCAATCCAGACGTGCCGACTAGAAAATTTTGCGTTTCAGAACCCAGAATCTGTAAATATATATATATATATATATATATATATATATATATATGCCTGTTCGCGCTCTGGACGCTTCAAAAATGGTCTGATTTTGATGAAATTTGGTTAAGTTCGTTAACCAGCAGAGTCCACCCACAGGAACATGGGTTTTGAAGCGAAATTCGCGCGAAAAAAATCGTTGCGCTTACTTCATATGCTTGCAAGTACTTGCTTTATAGGCCTCTTGTCCTAGGAAAACGAGTGAAACCATTTTTAAGGCGATAGCTTCGACCGTTTTCGAGAAAAGTGGCAAAATAGTTGTTGAATACGTTTTTGGTTT
Organism: Gonocerus acuteangulatus; assembly: GCA_946811695.1. Lineage (NCBI taxonomy): Eukaryota > Metazoa > Arthropoda > Insecta > Hemiptera > Coreidae > Gonocerus > Gonocerus acuteangulatus. The sequence continues at coordinate 61,696,648 of OX328132.1, read as the reverse complement.
GGGTACTTCGAATCATGGGATTCAGTTAAAAAAATGTCTGCATGTTTGAAATTCATATAAACAAACATGATTTCGTTTTTGTTTTTTTTTCTACGGTGCACCGACCAATCGTGGCCATTAGCGCCGGCCTCCAGGGTGCAGCCAGGAATTTTCTCAGCGAGACTTGAGATGAGAAAATTTCTGGCGCCGGTGGAGATCGAGCCCACCATCTCCCGCTTATGAATCCAGCGCGCTAGCCACTAGACCACGGGAGACCCCCTATTTTTTTCCTTAATATCTCAAAAACAGTTTGGAATCTTCATAATCGGATCGTTGCCATTCGAAAGCTTACTAAATGCCCTACAAAAAAGATTCTAAAGCAATTTTCGATTAGGCGATGTCAATCGGAGAAATAAGTGCTTAAAACTTCAAATGTGTTTTTTTTTTGTTCTTTTGAACGGGGTTTTTTCTTTGTTCAAATCATTTTTTAATTTATTTTTTTAAATTGAATTTTCTGTAAAATTAGTATTATAGTAAAAGAAAATAAGAAACAGTAAGTAGTGTGTTACTAGAGCGAACCTTCACAAGCCCAGGTAGTCAGGTATGACCCTTTCAACGGTTACCTATTTGGGATCATAAATTATTTCGTGAAAGGTCTAACCAAAATTATAACTGTTTCTAGGTCAACTTTTCCAACATTAGGGATAAGAACGGAACCGCGCTAAGATGATGCAGTTCCTGCGAGTCGGACTTTTTTAAAGTTGTGTTTTAGCGGAATGAGAACTTGTTGAGACAGCTCAGATGGTGTTTTGTTGAGGCAGGATCTGAGAGTGGGGAGTATTTTTATCGTTATTCAATAATTACGACACGCCTCCTCCCGGTTTCACTCCCAGCCCACTGATAATCGGACGATCGATAAGTCTTCTCTGATAATTTAGTTCATATATAACTCTGCCTAAAAATAAATTTTTAATCTATATTCTATATCTATTATTCCTATATAAGACAAGTGATGAAACTAAAAAAAAAAAAAAAAAAAAAAAAAAAAAAAAAAAAAAAAAACAAAAAAAAAAACAAAAAAAAACAAGTAAATAAAACATAAAGAGCTCCGGCTTGCAGAAACAATGTCAACCTAGTTCGTTTCCGTTGGGGAAAATATATTGGGCAATGAAGTGATTTTTTTTTTTTAAATAAAGAGCATTTAATGGAAGAAATTAACTGCTAAAATGGTAAGAATGAACACATATTCTGCTTTTCGAACCGTTTTCGAGATAATTAACAAATTATAAGAAAATCCTAATACTACTTTTATCTGTTTTTAAAATACATTTTTGCATAATTCCTATTCTGCAAAGGTAACAAGAAATTATATCTAGAGTTCGGATCAATGTGGAACATTTATGAATCCTTAATTTTTGAGTGCTCGAAAACAGAAATCCAGTTATTTACATGTTGTTTTTCATAAAAGGTTAATGATATATGGTTTGGATGAATGTCAAACATCTTGAAAAATTTTCAACTGAATCCATCGTTTCTGTATTCTCAACCCGAAAATTAATTAGGAAACTATTTTTATCGATTTTTCCCGAAAGTGGTTTCAAATATCGCGTTAAAAAAGGTTTCATTTGTTTTTATATGTCATAAACAGTCTGCAAGCATATTAGCGCTAAAATCATTTTCGCCCAAGAAAGCTTGTTACAAGTGATGGATTTTACTGGTTAACGAACTCGACCTTTTAAATCAGACAAAGTATTTTTGTACCAACATTTATCAAAAACAGACTATTTTGTTGTGTGTATTTGTCTTTTTGCTCTCTTGATTGCTGAGCGATATATACATAACTACAAATTCGAACCAACGTTATCTTCGTGTTCTATGGGTACTGAAATGTGGGCTTTTTTAGCCGGCACTTCTGGACAGCGTGTCATCAGGTCTACGTTGTAAGTGGGTTTCCCTCTTATGGAGGTAGGGAGAAAACGGACTAAAATAAGACGAGTTAGTGATATACTCTGCGATTTGTATTTTGGCACTAGTATTCGTTATTTACTGTGTAACCTAACGTAATCACATGCTTCTTGGGTGCCTTTTAACGCCAGCCTATATGGGCTAGAAGTGTCCTGGACGGAATATAAATTGAACAACTCAACTTGGGTCATTGTTCTACAAGGCAGGGGATTCGTTCTTCGCATACCTCCATGCATAGACTGTAGATTTTTAAGGATGGAATACGAAATAATCAAAAGATTCCTCCGCACTTTTTTCCGATTATAAACGTACTAATACACTAATTAAACCATTATTTTCGCGTGATTTGAGGTTTATGGTTGTTTTCGTATGGCCCCTATCGTGCATTGGCCCTGATATGGATTTTGTTCTTGACAAACCGAAAAGTTGAGAGCTTGATTGGATATATCAAAAATCGTTTCCAGGTACTCTTCCTTCCTTTTTTTGGTGCGCTAAGTCCTATTAGGTTAAATAGCGGATTATAAGCCCAAAAAAATACTATCTAAAAGCGTTATTAAATGACTTGTTTTTAAGAGGTTGTTAAGTGGAGCTACTTGGGGAAAACACTCAGCTTATTCCTAATATTCAAGAGATTATTTTAAATATTAAATTATTCTTAGGGTACTCCTGGGCGTTTAATTATTCCGAACAGATCCAAAAAAATATAATCCTTGCTTATTTTTTTTTTTATTTTTTTTTTTTTTTAATTTTTTTAAAATATATTTTCTACTCATCCCGACACCCTCCTGGCAACGTACGCAGATGATACAGCCATCCTTTCCCCCCACATAAATCCAGACATAGCTTCACAGACCCTACAATCACATTTAACTCATATTGAACAGTTGTGCAAAAAGTGACGCATCAAGATAAACAAATTATTCAAGATAAAAATAAAACAACAAATTATTCAAAGTATTATATTATTGTTAAACATTTAAAATATTTTATTAGCTTACTTTTTTTTTTACTATAGATTTTTTTAATTTCAACGTATAATTTAGTCGACGAGCATTTTCGTTTAAAGCGTCTATAGTCTAAACTTCTAAATTAATATAGACAGTAAAAAACTTCAATTAATCCGTGAAAAGTCTTCATTAAAAGTCTTTAATCTGCTGAATAACCAGTGGTTTTCAGGCATATTACAGACATTTACATGCTTCTGTTTTGTAAGTGAATCAAATTTCTTATAACAATGCTGGTTCATTGGAACATACAGGTACCACATGGAAGAAGTGAAATCGCCGTAGAAGCGATCACTTAATATTAATAATAATAATAAAAGCCTTCTAATGAGGCGTGGGTTTGGAATGCCTGCTCAACACTTTTTATAATAGATGCTTATATATAAACCTAGTTATAAAACTAGAAATAGAACCCGGTAAAAAATAAAAAAGCTCAGTGTATTTTCTCTGTTAACTGGTTTTAACTTATAATCAACGGCTTGAAAGGGTTATAGCTTTTTAAATTGATAACATATTGAAAACAAGAAACTGTTCATCGAGCACCACACCAGCTATTGGAAGAACATAAAACTCCCCATTTCCGGATGAGCTATGAGAAAATATATCGCTTTCCTGAGCAAATTGCAGGCTAGATAATATAGCTCTGTTAGGGGGGGGGGGGGAAGAGAGGCAGAAATGCACCTTTAGAATTGCACACGTGCATTTTATAGATAAAGACATATATATGTGAAATATTGCCAGGATGAAGTGGAGCTTTAGAACAGAAGCTATCAGTTTTAGTCAGACGAGCTCGCACTTCTAAGCCACTTTTTCCCAATCAGATTACAATCAGCAGTCCCTTTCAATGTTCTCTACTCGTGATGTGCTTCAAAGTCACTCGGGCAAAAAGAGTGATAACAATCGTTACTTTTTAGAACGTTTTATACCTGTCTTTAGTATTTCTCTGAATTATATTTTAAACCGTTCACAGCCATACGTATATGCTTGATAAAAAATCATTCAAGCTTGTCAAATCAAATGTATGATGCGTATACATGAGAGAATTACATGGTTGGACCATACGAATCAGTCAGATACAACGGAGAAGGTGCCTTTGTGTCAGTTGTAGAAAGTGGATACAAAATTTTGTATTATTCTGAGTTTGAACTGGCCTTGAATGGTTTGAACAGTTACAGATTTGCGTTATTAGATTTTAATATTAATTATTTGGTTTCTGAATTATTTTGGCTTTTTTAGATGCAGAAAGTAGGTGTAGCATGGCACCCTGCAAAGTGGGCCAAACAACTTTTTGTTTATTTATAACAACTTTGTCTAGCCAGATTTTTGTTTCCCTTGTTTATTAAATAACGTGTAAATAATTCATGAACTCTTACTATTAAACGTAAAATAATATTTTTTTTTATCTAACTTAATATCAGCACTGACACCGTTAAAATTAAACGATCAAATTCTAATTAGACTTGGAAAAGAACTGACACATCTTCATAAAACGTAAATTTATCATAGTTCAACAATGAAATTAATTGAAATAATATGATTTTTGAATGATTTGAAAATAGATTTTGATTTTTTTAAAGTCTAGTCAGGATTTGAATGTTTAATTTCAACGATATCAGTCCTGATATTAAGTTAAATGAAAAATAAAATATTGAGAGGATATCGTTGACCGTTGATGATGCAAGGTAGGGATTGTCGGGGTTCGGTCACTGCTTCTTAATAAAACTACATTTTACATTGAAAATGGTTTTATTGCGCCGACGTTTCGGCTTGAACTTCAAGCCTTCATCAGGGTGATGGGAAGGTTGAGAACTATACCTCACACTCATTTCTGACTGTGACTCACAGAAATGATCCCGCATCTGTGAGGTATATTTCTCAACCTTCCCATCGCCCTGATGAAGGCTTGAAGGTCAAGCCGAAACGTCGGCACAATAAAACCATTTTCAATGTAAAATGTAGTTTTATCAGTCGGGGTTCGGTCACTGCTAAGAAGCAGTGACCGAACCCCGACAATCCCTACTTTGAAAAATAACATATATTATTTTACGTTCAATTGTTAAAGTTCGTGAATTATTTACACGTAATTTAATAAACAAGGAAGTTTTTCTAAATCATCATCATTGAAAAATTCATTGAATTCGGTTAAGATTTAGAGTTTCTTGAAACACGAAATGTCGATTGTCAAAAAAAAAAAAAAAATAAGCTGCATAACTAAGTAATTTTTTTTTTTATATGAATCTATGGCGCTAACCACTAGACCACGGGAGACCCCTATAATGACGCTAATTATAATTGAATGTATTTTTTCAACTATTTTATATGTTTAGTAATTATTCTCTCAATAATACTCTCAATGTGTGCAGGACTAGTAGCTTTTGTATGTAATAAGATATTTTATATGTCTTACATATTTTCATAAAAATGTTGCTATCTAGTTATTAAAAAAAATATTTGTTTTTGCCAGCTGCTACTACAAATTGTTTCATAATAGAAGTATGCATCAAAATTATACATATGGACTATTTCCATGAATAATCTGCACTACTCAGCCACATCTATCAATCAATGTATCATCCACCATTCCCAAGTAGAAGTAGGAATACATGGTATAGTTTAATTTGTGTACAAAATATTCAATGGCTGAATTTCAATTATAAAGTGAACAAATTTAGCTATAGCCTGGGGTAAAATAAAAGTGAAATGCATCTGATCTGAGAGAACATATCAGGCTGTACCGTATGAAATGTCAGTTTTGGACTTGCCGATTTCCTTCAAATGTCTTGAAACTGTCGTGGCTCCTACTCCGAGTTCTTTGGCATATTCCCTAGTGCTTTTTGAGGGACAAGCTTCAACCCTTTCTTTCAGGTGGTCATTGTCAAGCTTGGTTTCTGGCCTTCCTCGCTCCTCGTTGTTAAGGTCAAAATTTCCACTTCGAAACCTCGAAAACCACCGGTAAACAGTTCGTTCATTCACCGTTCCCTACCTGAACGCCGTGTTAATGTTCATACACGCCTCAGCAGCGCTATGACTGAGCTTAAATTCATAACGAAAAATAATATGGATTTCCGTTGAAGTCATAATTTAAGTTTTATTTTCTTCTCAGAGGATCGTTCTCACAACACAGTACGCAAGTTATTGATTAAATAATAGGAATAATAGAGCTTTAATTCTATATGAATAACAATTATGTTTGTAAATAATGAAATAAAAAAGGGAAAGGATTAAATCGCAAAGTAAACAAAACTGACATTTCATACGGTAAAGCATGATACCTTTAGTTTACGTTATGTAAGTAAGAGAATACTGTTTAAATGTACTGACTGCTGTCTTTCAACAATTCTTTCTTGTCATGTGGAATACTGAGTTTGTGTCGTCTTCTGCATTTCGTAAGTAAGTGTTTCGCGGTAAAGCCTCTATTGCATATATCACAAGTTGGTTTGTTAAGTCCTGTCATGAGATATTAGTTAGTTTGTGGCTAATTCTGAGTCGAGCATGTACAATTTCTTCTCGTCTGTTATCAGGGTAGCAGGACGTCCATTTCAGAGCTGTATTGTTGATCGTACGTATTTTCTTTATAAATAAATGATAACAATAATTTACAGTCCTCCTGCATTGTTGACCCGATTTTACGGTTCCCATATAAAGGTTCTACCATCTTAACCACCCGTGTTTATGAATAGGATATTACAATGCCAAGAGACGCCTTTCACCGACCTTCACCTGTCTTTGTATACCGCCTCTGCTTAACGATACTTTTTGAAATTTTTTTACGGCAACAGATATGGACGCTTAAAATTTCTTTTTTTTTGTTACTACAGGAAACTGACATACCTGGACTTGACAACATATCAAAACGCCGTAAAGGAAGGAAAATTAGCAACGAGAATGGAATAGAATGGAAAGAGTTTAAGGACGAACCACTTACTGTTTTTATCGTCAATTTTTTCTTAAATGAAATATGTAAGAACATTATGTTTGTCTTATTTGTTTATTTGTTTTATAAAGTTATACCTACATGTACGTAACGTAATGTTTTATCTTAAATTAAATTAAAGCTGACAATAGATATTGTATTAATTTTTTATCTTAATTCATTCATATCTACATTACACATATTATATATGAACATCACTAGGTGATTTCGTGTCCTACTTGCCGGCATATATCACCAGCAGTGTGGTTTCGTAAACCACACATTGCCTCCGGCCTGACATCCGGCTTCTTCAGGTGGTACATGGTGCAGCTGATAGCAAAATGTCCAAAGCAAATTTTGCTTCCACCCAATGAACAATCTCCATGTCACTTTAGACAGCCGGCTGTAATGACGGAGAAAAAATCGCACCACTGCGGGGAAAAATTGAGATATTAGGTGACTTTCGAAATTCATTTTCGCTTGTTGCATCTATTGAAGAGATTTGTTCCCCCAATTCAAACAGAGACCCCAATCGCAGAGGGTAAAATAAAAATGTGGGGGGGGGGGGGTGGCAATGCATTCTCAGTCCCTAATCGATATTCCGCCTCTTCTGAATCATCTGTTTTGCAGATTCTCCATTAGCTCTCATAAGTCAAGCTATTCTATTCACTACTGTATATTGCTCTTAGAGTCGTAAGCACCATCTGTATAAAAAGTAATATTAAGACAATTTTTGTAATAGTATATAGTTGGTAAAAACATAAATTTCATCAGCATTTATAACCTTCACTATGTTTATTTATTTATTTTTTTAATTTGAATTTGAAAGTTTCAGGGGCAACTGATCTAGCACCTACTTAACACATTTTCATTCACGAACCCATCCAATTCCTAAAAAGAGCTCAGCGGGCACTCACTGCAACAAATGTCACTGCACTGCATGCATCACATGACGGCGAGACCTATAACCACCCTTGTAGCTATCCCCCTACCACCCTGCAAGCAAGCCAGCGATAAGCGTACACACTCGCATGCTAACACCTCATCCTCTTTTTAATGCGATCCGCTTTAAAGAGAAGGGGTTATGTGTGAAAAAAAGCCATAGATATAGAACGGAATAGATGACGAACTCCGCTGATTTTCCTGTGAAGAAAGTGAAGCAGGGCTAACTGGAGATCCGTCATTTTTTTGGAGGGCAAGACGGTAATGGGTAATTTCATATCAAGTGATCCAAAATTTTTTCCTCAGATTTTTTGAATTTTCGGAAATTTGGCTCATAAATAGTACCCTATACGAAAATTAAAAATCCAAATTATTAGAAATTTATCTTTATTAGTTTTTGTGTTATGGAACTTTAATGTTTAACACATTTTTTTGACAGACACTTGACCATAACTTCCAAACTAAATGAGCTAGAAAGGTGCGGTAAAAAGCAATCGATAGTGTAATAAATGCCGATTAAAATGATATGTATCATGACTTATTTAAAGACTTTAAAATTTAAATTTATCTAAAAACGTATGTTTAAAATTTATCATAACTTTTTTTAATTTTTCTTTGATATTTTATCTCGGTTCTGTGTAAATTTCAAGCTAGGATCTCAATGGGATCATATTTATTTTAATTGGTAACTTTATGTCGTTACTTAAAAAAATTGAAATTTTTCAGAAAATTAAATGAAATCCATATAATATATGTATTGGCTATTTTTAAAATCCTAAATAAAGGTTTTACTGGTTATAAATAACTTTAAACTTTGAATAAAGTAGCAGCCGAAATACAATACAGCATTCATAAAACAATATTCCATTTTTATTTTTCGCTTTTAACAAAATTCAAGATTAAACAATTATTTTCTGTACAGCAGAAATCTTAACAACTTTGGGTTACTTTTTAATTATTTAAATTAAGAAAAAAACTTAATAGAAACCATAGTTGCACTACAATTAAAATAATGTTGAATACAAAATCTAGAAGGAACAACATAAACTTTCCAAGGATTACTGTCAATGGGGCCTTTTTGGGAAGACCACATCTAGTTACTTCTCCAGTTACTTGTGAAGTATCTGTAGTGATTGTAACAGTGATTCAGCGCATGCGTATAACTCATTAGCATTTCCTATGGGCAATTCTATTGGTTGTTGCTGGTAGTAAAGTAATCTTTAACTCTATAGTCAATCCAACTCACAAAAATGAATAGAATTCTATAAATTTTAGCGAGTTGGATTGGCTAAATATAAATATGTTATAGAACCACCAGACAAAAAAATCGGAGAGGAGGCCCCTAAACTTTACAATTACCATTGATTTTATAATATTAACCTTTTTATTAATAAATATTGTTTCCCGAAATATATTCTGCTTATTTTCATTTATGCTTTACAAGCCTATATATTACTTACAAATACATGTTGTCGAAGGGTTAGTTAGAAACCATATTATATAAATATAGTAGTCAAAAAAAGTTACTTTTAGTAGTGATTGCAGTGATTTTAAATACTTTTCATTACTATATTAACTTTTGATTACTACGTTTATATAATATGGATTCTCACCTTAGACAACTTGCAAAGAAGTAATAGATAAACTGCAAAGAACAAGTAAGCTAATCCGTAAGTACGAAAATAACAGTTTAAAATCACGACAGATACTACAAAGTAACTGGATGTGTTTTTCGCAAAAAGACCCCTGTCAATGTTTTGCCCTCCGACAAAATGACCGCTAGAATCTTAGGGGTGCTTCACTGGAAGTAGCATAAAATAGGAATGGATGGAAAAAGCATATAATAGGAAGGCAGGCAGACCAACAGTCAGCAAAACTCAACATCTACAACGATCTTTGTAGCTCTGAAATTCCTACGCTTTCCCATTACTACCTATAGTACGACCGCAAACAAATGAACCAGAAGGGGAGTGGCTGGAGGGTAGCTAGGCCTTACCCCACATGGGCTGGTGGCAGCGCACTACCTTGTTCTTTTGTTTCTGGCACACCTATAGGCATATAACTGAAAATATTCTAGCCTCCCACTCTTCTCTCATCTCTCAGTTCCCGTCCAGGCCAGTATAACATATTAGTACTTTCACTCACCATAACAGTTGCCTACATCACAATACCAATACTAGGAGATTATTCAAAAAGCTTCTTAGTACATTGGAAATAGCATAATCCATAATTACCTTTCAAATCCGGCTTTAGCATTTTAAAAGCGGCAGCTAAAAGCTAAGTTATTCAGAAAGCACATTAGCTATACATTAATAATTATAATTACCATTACAACCCAACGATTCCTCTCATCCCATCAATCAAATTAGACCAATTAGAGGAACAGAATTACGTTATACGAATTGGAGGTTTGATGGTGCTACAGGGAAAACGAACAAGCATTGGTTTGAAGGACCAATTGTTTAGATGCAAAGGTATTTTAACATTAATAAAGAACTCATAAAAATAACTCTTTAAGGTTATTCTGAAAAGCTTGTTTAGAAATGTTTTTGGCCTTTGTCCACAAGAGTACTGCACACCAGTAAAGTTAAGTTCATTGCGCGAAAAAATTCTATCGAGGGTGAAATCATTGCATAACTCGCCCATTAAGAAATGTGATTACAACTAAATTTAGGCTACTCGAACAACGGATTGACATTGATTTGTTCAAGATCTTATTCGTATATTTTCTTAAATATCTGGAAAGTTGTTAGGAAAACGTAATATAATTAATAACTCCATTCAAAACCTTACAATATTTGCCACAAAAACGGTTCTCACGTGTTTTTCAATAGGCCGATCTCAGTTGGAGAAATTTAATTAATTATACCTCCAATTATTCAATTATACAATATTACATATACATTAAATTAAACAATTAATCAAATGTGTTAACAAATTTTACAAAATTAACCGGTTAACAAATATTAACTCCATAATGAGATGAAGATAATTATAATAATAATGAAGACAACCTAAATGTTTTTTGACCTTCGCTCCTGTCACGAGCGAATGATAAGTTTGTATAAGACATTAGTAAGACCTATTGTAACTTAAGCAGCGGAAACATGGTCCCTCTGTACAAGCACAATAAATATGCTGAATATTTTCGAATGAAAAATTATAAGAATAATTGGTCTAAAATTTGTTTTTTTTATATTTTTATTGATTTTCTAGAACTAAATTCCAGAAATACAACTATTGTTCACTTACCTGTTTAGTAACAACATAATTGTTCTCATATTTTAACAACAAATTGTTCTCAAAAAAGTTATTTGTATGTATAGATCTAACCGGTTTCCAAATGTTCCACTCCAAACTGTCCTACCATCCCAACCCCGAAGGTCTATCCTTATCGTCCCAATCCCACCCAGACAATCCTCCCAGGGGGCTTAAGAGACAGTGGCCATGAGACATTTTACTCACCTAACCTTATCATAATCATTGTAATATTTATTTAGAAAGCCCCGGAAGTTCCAACAATGGTTGGCTTCTTCCAAATTTCGTATGGTTCTTATTTTATTTTACTTTTACCGTTTTGTTCAATTTATACATAGCATATATCTGTATCAACTAACTTGATTATTGTACTTATAATGATTTGTACAGATTTCAAATAAATAAATTAATAATAAAAAAAATGTATAGATTTATCATTTATCTTACTGGTAAACCTTTTTTTCTGTTTATTAATTCTCTATGTTCTTGTATTTGTCTTTTTAGCTGACGAAGGCACATATATATATATGTGTGTGTGTCTGTTAACACGGTAGCGGCCAGAGTTTTTTTTTGTCACGAAACTTGGTATACAGCGTTCAATTAACAAACGATTGAACGAGTTCGTAAACCACCAAAATCGGTCCAACGGAAGGAGGGGGGTTTACCCCGAACCCGAAACACTTATTTGACAATGCCAGCCGTAGTAAGTGATATATTTCAACGAAACTTGGTATTCGTAGTGGTAATCTACAGACAAAAATGTGTTGTAAAAATAAACTAAATCGGTTCATTAGAAGGGGGGGGGGGGTTACTCCGGACCTAAATTACTAATATACTCATACCGGTCGTAATTTCTGCGGCATTGTAACGAAACTTGGTATACGTCGCGGGTAATTCATTAGAAAGAAGTGTCGTAAAAATGAGCTAAATCGGTCTATCGGAAAAGGGGGTTTACTTTGTACTATATTTGAATAGAATAGCCCGCCAGAAGTAGGTTCACAAAGCCGCCGCTAGGAGCGCTTTCTACCACTAAGAGGAAGTCTCCCTACAGTCCTGTATCCTCTTCCTGCGTCAGTTCAAAAGACGAAAATACGAAGTTTTTGTGTATTTATTAAGTTCATGTTTTCATTTTATTTATATAGTTTTTTTTTTAAGAAAATTATTCAGGAATGCAACCTTAATACCGAGGAAAGTGCTTAGTTATGCAGCTCCTGCGTGACGGACTTTTATAGATCGTATTGATGTTTTCTTAGCCCAATCCCAACTAATCCCTGAGTGCTTTACTAAGTTTAAATTTAAAGGAGAACGTCAGATTTTTAGAACAAATTACGAACGTTTCAGCATTCTCTTTGGCGGCCTTTTTTCAGCTAATATATATATATATATATATATATATATATATATATATATATATATATATTTGTGAGTTTGTATATACCACACTCGAAAAAAAGTCCGACTCGCAGGAACTGCATCATCTTAGCGCCGTTCCTCTTCATAGTTTTTTTTTTTTTTTTCTCTTTTTTACGGCGCATCTACATCTAGGTCATTAGCGCCGACAGGGTGCAGCGAGGAATTTTACCAGCGAGCCGTGAGATGATAAAATTCCTGCCGGAGGTTGGGAATCGAACCCACCATCTCCCGCTTATGAATCCAAGGTACTAGCCATTAGACCACGGGAGACTCCGGTTCCTGTTCATAACCCTATTATATTCTGTCATATGAAAAGCTTAGAGTAGAAACAGATCATATTTTCCTCGGCCTTTGTTCAAAGGGTTTTATGGCATTACCTGCTCGGGTCCGCCAGACTCTAGAATCCTCTTCTACCGATACTTCATTTCATACGTTTCAATGAATTGGAAAATATCAAAATGTTTCACATATTCCTGTGTTCTTTTACTATAGTAATAATTCTACAAATAAAATCAATTAAAAAATAAAATAAAAAAAACCAACAGCATGAAGGCAATTGAAAATATTCAAAAGACGTCATCGAATCTCTTTCTCTTGGCAAGCTATATTTCTAACAATGAATTGTTTTTCTTATTTTGCCTAATCCGTTTTATTGTAAAATACATTATCCAACTATAAGCAATTAAAAAATAACAAGGAATAAAAACAGACAAAAAGAACAGTTCGAATAAGCGAAATCAATTACATTAAAGTTTTAAGCACTTATTTCTCCGATTGACATCGCCTAATCAAAACTTTCATTAGAACCTTTTTTGTAGAGCATTTAGTAAGCTTTCTAATGGTTTTCTTCCGTTTCCCAAAATTCTCAACCTATCTCGAGATATTAAGGAAAGTATACAAAGTTACCAAAACATTTTATGTCTATTGATAAAATATTTTATTCTAACCCTTCCTTAACTCCAAACGTAACCAAAATTTCAACATATTAGTTTTAATGATAGTAAAACATGCAGAAAATGTTTCAACTGAATCCCATGATTCTAAGTACCTAAACCAAAAACGGTATTCAAAAACTATTTTTCCAATTTTCTCGAAAACGGTTAAAGCTATCGCCTTGAAAATGGTTTCATTCGTTTTCCTAGCCCAAGAAGCATATAAAACGAGTACTTACAAGCTAATGAACTCAAAAAGGTAAGCGTTACGATTTTTTTTGCGCGAATTTTGCCCGAAACGCCATCTTCCCGTGGGCGGATTTTGCTGGTTAACGAACTTGACCTTTCAAATTAGACGAACGATTTTTGTACCAAATTGCATCAAAATCGGACCATCAGGGAAGCCAGAAATCCGCGAACAGACAAATATATATATATATATATATATATATATATATATATATATATATATAAATATATACATATATATATATATATACAAATTTGAACCACCGTTATTTTCGGTCTCTAGGGGTTCTGAAACGCGAAATTTTCTAGTCGGCACTTCCGGATTGTTTCATTGTATCAACCTTATAAGCGGGGTTCCTCCCTATGGGGAGGGAGGAACCGCGCTAAAACGAGAGGACTTCTTAGCAAGGTTGGACTTTTAAAAAAATGTTTGGTAAAGTTATTTTAAAATCTGGATTTCTAAAATATTGTATGTTTTAAATATCTTTAATATTGGGAGGTACAAAAATGGATTTTGTTGTAGAAGTGCCCCTGATGAGGTGCGAATCAATTAAGCACGAAACATGTAGGGCATGAAAAATAAAGTGTTGTGATACAAGAAAGTACTACTTTTTCCGACCCTAAGCCTAAAAGAACGAAACGCATTAAGATATATATATATATATATATATATATATATATATATATATATATATATATATATATATTTATATCATTACAATAATAATTTTTTAATTTACTCTCAAGTAAGTTTACAGAACTACTGATCAATTTGTTCATAAAAAAAAACTTTGTTTACCTAATACCCACTTAAAAAATTATTTCGATTCCATTATATACGCCCTTGAATCGATGCATAAAAAAATATGATATAAAGAAATAAAAGGAGAGAAAATAGAGGGCGGCTCATAAAACCAAACATCGAAGTCAACAATTTGGAAATGATTGAAGTGACATTAATCCGAGGGCATAAGTTCCTTGAGAACAGGTGCGTTGTGGAATAGGAGCGCGTGGGTCGTGGATGTTGGGTTGAGCGGAGGTCCATGGCCTAGGTAACTGCGTATAGGTTACCTTGATCTTGTCCTTGTGACGTCACAGGTCGGCTAGGATATAGCCTCGTTGAGGACCGCTAACCTCTCTTCCGCTCTCTGTCAACAACCTTTCTGGCGTCTCTATATACGCATGGATTTCCTACAACGATGGATTGCATCTCAGATAGATTAGATGTGATCCTATGTCATGGGGTATTACCGGGATTTGTACATATGACAGAATTTGTATATAAGTCCAGGGCGCGTCTGTAAAAACGTAGCTATCATGGGCGAAGATCAGCCCTTATGGGCCCTTGTGGGGGCCATTCATATAAGGAAGTCATTGTTTGTTATGCGTTCTGAAACGTAAACATTCACTCCCGGGTTGCTTCATAATTTCCTCGTCATAAGCGGGTCTCCTTCCAATGGATGGAGGGACAAATACGCTAACAATGCATGGGCGTATATAGAAAATAATTTCGGAGGGGGCTGGGAAAATTTCGGGGGGGGGGGGGGGGCTGAGACCATTTCCGGCGCAAGGAATACTAACAATTTAGATCTTGGAAGAGCCAACTTAAACTCTATTACACCCAAAATAGAATATGTTTTATGAACTAAATGATTATTTAATTTATTTATTTTTTTATTTTTATTTTTTTTTTTTTACGGCGCATCGACATAAATCTTGGCCATTAGCGCCGACGTCCAAGGTGTAGCCAGGAATTTTCTCAGCGAGCCGTAAGATGAGAAAATTTCTGGCCCCGGTGGGGATCGAACCCACCATCTCCCGCTTATGAATCTAGCGCGCAAGCCACTAGACCACGGGAGACCCCATTTAATTTATTTTTAAGGGTTTTATGAAATTTTTACCGATAAAATCAAAATTTCGGGGGGCTGCAGGCCCCTTATATACGCCCATGTAACAATGAATGTACATTCGGTCTCCATGCTACACATCCGATGAACAAGGAAGTAACATATTTTGTTAATTGAATCAATCAGCCTCTATTTTTAAGTACGAATCCGATTTAAAGGTCAACGGGGAAATGCACAGTAGGAACACCAACTTCCGAATTGAGCAACTTCATCGATGAATTGGCTAAAGTAATATTTTATCAAGGAACTCTTTAATAAATGTTGCATAATATCCAACATAGAATCTATAAATGTGATAAAGTAGTCATGTTCAATTTCAATAAATAAGTTGATTTTACGATATTCAATTTAACTAGGGAGATAGCGTGGTCAGTAATATGGTCCGGCCGCCTGATTTTCCCCTTAGTAAGTACCCATTAAATTTATTAAGAACTGGGTGGGCCCAGGGGCTGTCTGGGACACCGAAACCAACCCTCGAATACGACAATCTACCTTCTTGTATCTTCTTTTTTACTAGAAGATAAAAGCTGCACGCCCGAGTTTTTAACTCTTGTCTACAACACCGAACAGTCTACCACCGAGCTAATTATATATATATATATACACACACACACACACACACACACACACACACACACACACACACACACACACACACACACACACACACACGTATGTATATATTTGCTGATGTTACGGTTTTTTTCTTCAGCGGTTATTCTTCTCTCCTACTTCTTCTTGCTACATTTCGCTGGATTGGCTACCTCCAAGGATGAAACAATGACCTGCCTGATGAAATATATATAGGGGAAGGTGTTGTACCTTTGACCACTTTGCAAAATTGAATTTTTTTTGGCTTGAATATTAAAGCTCATTGTTATTACTATTCTATTGCTTATCATATTT
This sequence comes from Gonocerus acuteangulatus, assembly GCA_946811695.1. NCBI lineage: Eukaryota > Metazoa > Arthropoda > Insecta > Hemiptera > Coreidae > Gonocerus > Gonocerus acuteangulatus. The sequence continues at coordinate 61,680,180 of OX328132.1, read as the reverse complement.
AATTTTTTCAAGGTTCTAGCTTTACATTTAATATTTTTTATTAATTTTTAAAAAAATAATTGTACAGTGGTCAAAGGTACAACATGTAGTTGTACCTTTGACCACGGGGTGTCGTATTTCTGATCACCTAAAAACAACACAGCAGTGCAGAAAAAAAAATTGTATTCAGTAATATTGTAATTAATTATAAGTTTAATAAATACAGGGCAAGGATGTAAGCATAATAAAAAAGCTATTATTGATATTTTGTTATCCAGATTTATATGCTGAAAAATCCAGTCCAATCGATAAACGTTTTAACTGTCGAGCAGATCCACTAGCAATAGTAGGGTATGGAAGTTTAGACACAATGTCTTCAAAATTAATATAATAAAAATTGTCATCTTCCCTCGTAAACTTGCCACTTAAAGTTTGTTTTTTCAAATATTGGATCTTAAACATTGGACATGTAATACCACAGATCTCTGCGACTAAATATGTAATAGTCTTTTTACTTTTATTTTTAACAAGTATAAAATTTCCTTATACAAATCATATTTTTCAAATTGTTGCTGGTCATCGACATAACTCACGACATTTATCAGACAGATCAACGTCACTTTCTCCTGAAGAAATTTCGGCGTCAGTATCAGAATCTGAACAGTCATTAGAATAATTTTCTTTTATTTACAACTTTTTTGGGAAGGGGTTTGTTTGTATGTGGTTTCATACGTTTAGGGTGGTGCTTTCGTTTTTTTTCACTTTCGCTAATTTGCTTTTCAGGAATATCTGTCAGGATACGAGGCCGTTCACTTTAGGCCGGCCCCATTTGACATTTTCCTTGCATGAGCTTTTTGATGAGGTCTTACAACTTCAAGTGGAACGATAAGGGGCGATAGGTTCGAACTGCTACAATGAGGATTGATAAAGTCAGTTTGAACTTATTCATTTATTATTTTCTAAATTCTTTGAACAATTGAAGCAACCAATATTAATTATTTGTTAAAAATATGTAGCAGAAGAACATAAAAGTTGAATTATGAAAAAATTACTCAGGAGTGTTGTACCTTTGACCTGGTCAAAGGAACAACACCTAGTCGTGGTCAGGGGTACAACACCCAGTAGTGCAAATTAAAAAGCATGCTAAAAATTTTAGGGTTAAGATCAATTTCAGAAGTTACACCATGTTTCTTATTTTAATAAGAAACACGGAATTCTTTTTTTGTCAAATGATTTCCATCTAAAAAGACGTAGTACAAAAAATATGATGAGGCAAAACGTCATCAATAAATAACTTACATTTTTATGATAGAAAAGGATAAGTATTTTTTGCAAGAATCCTTTCTGACTTGAATAGTCCAAAGTAGGTTACACAAGCCCTCTAATGAAGGACCTAAACACTAATTACACCAAAATTAATAAAATGTTGCTACATACTGACAAAGCCTCGGTGGTCAAAGGTACAATATGGTCAGAGGTACAACACCTTATATATATATATATATATATATATATATATATATATATATATATATATATATATATATATTTATATATATTGTATTATTGTATTAATTATTTATTTGTGGGTCAGAAGGTCCCAAGAATAAATAAATGTCGGTGTACACCAGATAATATAAATAAAACACTTTCTTCTTCTTGAATAAATAAAATAATAAAACAGCTTAAAAAATAAAATTAATAAATAACAGTTTATAAAAAAAGTAAGTCAAGGTACGCATGACGTCTTCCTCAAGGTCCAATACCCAGATCTTGGTGAGGGGTAGCAGCCGGGAGTTAACACCTCTGGTACCGCTTGTAATGAGGGAGGTAATATAAGGTTACCGCTGGTAACCTTAAACTAGTAATAAGCTTAGTACTTGCGCGAATTCATTGTTACCGCGTTGTTTAAAAGGCTTCTGTGACTTTGGACGATCAGGTAACGGTAGATAAAACGCTGTGGAAGACTGGGTTCAAGTAGGAAGAGCGATAAGAACTGTTAAAGTTAGGACCGCGACTGGAGTGGACTGATGTCAATCTAGGAAGCTGGGCTTTATTACCGCTTCTGGTTGAAGCGATAAACCTCAACAAGTTTTATCAGCACCAGCTTCTCATCCGATTTCTCTCCCCTTGCCTTTCTTTACAGCCGACGCAGGCTTACGGTTCCCCGTCTTCGCCGTAACGTCTACCAACCAGTAAAATAACATTTCAAAGTTCCGAGAGATATTTTTCATCCCTGCCCTGCATGGAGTATTTAATCAAGCAATATGATGTTATTAAAATTGCCAGGAGCGCAAAAGGAAATAAAACAAGTACAGCTTCGTATTTTCTTCATAGTAATTTATAATAGACTAATGAACAGAGGAGGTAGAGTTTAAACTTGGGAAAAATAAAGACCTGTACAAAGAGAAAGAAAATGAAAGGATGTCAGACACTATCAGGAACAGGAGAATTAAGTTCTTTGATCACATAATAAGGATAGATAATAGCAGACGAACCTTTAACCGTGTAGACGAGAGCAAAAAGGTTACCTGTGGATCCAAGGAAATGAAAATAGACATAGCAGAGAAGGTTGATGCAAAAATTCAAGGCATGGGAGTATATTAGGGGGGCTGAGGGACCTGCAGCCCCCACCTGAAATCGCTAAAAATTTATCATAAAAACCTTAAAAATAGATTAAATAAGATCACTTAGTTTAGAAAAAATAGCTTTTATTGGGTGTAATAGTGTTTTAACTGGCTAACTATTTGAAGTTCTAGATTGTTAGTATGCCATACCCCCGAAATTTTCTCAGCCCCCCAGAAATTCTTCCAGCCCCTCCCGAAAGTATTTTCTTTATACGCCCAAGATTCAAGGGTTTCCAGTATAAGGTGGAGAGAATATGGACTAACATCTTGGCTTTAGAGAGAAGGTAAAGTCAAAGCGAAAAAATGAACTACTGTATATCAAGGCAAGAATGTAAACATTAAGAAAATAATGTTTTCCTATTCTTGAATAGGTACCTTCCCTGTCCCTGATTATAAAGTCTTTTATCAGTGGCTGGCCGTATCTATAAGTAAAATTCCCTGGATTTCCTGCCCAGTGTCTTCGGCCCTTGCCCATAACCCTGAAAAATTTCTTCGAATCTTTATCGATCCTACCTAGTAGACACCGAAAATGACCCCTGTTCAAATATATATATATATATATATATATATATATATATATATAATAAATTAATAATTGAAACAGGTGCACATAACAAATGCAAAGGAGCAGAAAAATTTATGTTTTTATTTTATTTATTTATATAGGTTATTTTAAGCAAATTATTCAGGAATGCACTCTAACTACCCAATTTTGAGGAAATTACATAGTTATGGGGGTCTCCCGTGGTCTAGTTGCTAGCGCGCTGGATTCATAAGTGGGTTCGATCCCCACCGGCGCCAGAAATTTTCTCATCTCAAGGCTCGCTGAGAAAATTCCTGGCTGCACCTTGGACGTCGGCGCTAATGGCCAAGATTTATGTCGATGCGCCGTAAAAAAAAATAAAAATAAAAAAATAAAATAATAAAAATTAGTTATGCAGCTTATTTTTTTTGACAATCGACATTTCGTGTTTCAAAAAACTCTAAATCTAAACCGAATTCAATGAATTTTTCTTTAAATGAAAGCTAATACAAGTTAGAAAAACTTCCTTGTTTATTAAATTACGTGTAAATAATTCATGAACTTTTACAATTTAAGATGAAAATAATATTTTATTTTTCACTCTCAGGTTGGACGAAAAAAAAATTTAACAATTAAAAAGGGACCAATCGAAGCTCGCTCAAAAAATTATCTCCAAATCAGGATCGCGTTCATTCGGCCTCGGGACTTTACTCGGAAAATCGTATTTTTTGCCCATATAAAAGTTATTCTTGACATAAACACCCTAGAATATCATTTTTAGCGCGGTTCCTCCCTCCCTACATAGGGAGGAACCCCACTTATAAAGTTCACCTCATGACGCAATCCGGAAGTGCCGACTAGAAAATTTTGCGTTTCAGAACCCCAAAAAAGGTTTGAAGAAAGTTTTAATTAGGCGATGCCAATCGGAGATATAAGTGCTTAAAACTTTAAAGTAATTGATTTCGTTTATTCGAACGGTTCTTTTTGTCTGTTTTTATTCCTTGTTATTTTTTAATTTCTTATAGTTGGATAATGTATTTGACAATAAAACAGGTTAAGTAAAATAAGAAAAATAATTTATTGTTAGAAATATAGCTTTCCAAGAGAGAGATTCGAAGACCTTATGCGGGGGCCTTTCTGGGGTTGGCCGACCCATGCAGGTAAGATCATAAAACTATTTCAAGAGAGGTTGAACCAAAATAATAACTGTTTCTATTTTAATCTTTCCAAATTAGACGAGGAATAAGAACGGAACCGCTCTTTGATAACGCAGTTCCTGCGAGTCGGACTTTTGATTAGTTAAGGATGACTTTTAGCCCATTAAAGAAAAATCTTAGAAAAAAAAAGCTACAAGGTAGGGGGGGTAGTGTGACCCCTTAATAGTGAGAGTCCAGTTCTAAGCCTGCTTAAGAGAACTTGGTCTCTTCTAATTAAAGTCAATTGATTATCATGCCATGCTTTGATTGTGGTTTTAATTTTCCTTAACGTGTTCATCATTTACTTCACTTGTTGCCTTGTCCAACCTCTGCGCCTCCTGCCCTCAGAATCCGTGCTTTCATCAGATTCTATTAAACCTCTGGCACAAAACAAATTAACACCACCATTGGCCAAGATCTTCGATATATTTTATTTACAGAATATTACACTCTACAATTCAACTGTATTTTGTAATTTGATATTAGTTACTTGTCCACGCCTCAGGTTTCCCCAGTTGTCAACCGAATTCCTTCCTTGTTAGGAAGGATTCTAGGATGACCTGGAGTTAACCTTACACCCTGCGACTAGCAAGGAGGATTGGAGGCGAATGAGACGTGGTCTGTGATGACCAAGATAAAGAACTTATTATTATTGCAGGTAGTTGGTAACAGCTTTATTCAGTCCTCATATATTTTATTTTCAAGTACATAGGGTGCGGTATTTGAATTTTGTTACAGAAACGTTTCTGCTATAAGCCATTTTCAATCTGTTCATCTATATAATGGCGCACTATTTCTTATATTCTAATCTTCAGATATTGTATTTTATTGCATGGTTAATGCCATGTTTTGAGTATGTTTCTTTAATGTAGGACTGAATGTGCAAGACTGAGTTATTATTATTTTTGTGACTTATTATTAATTTTTTTTCTTATTATATAAGTATAAATTTTAATTTATTGTAAAACAAGTATTTCATTTTATAATTTTAATGTAACGTTATGTTATTTTAAGCACATTAAGTGGCCTCCCTGTAAAAAGTTAAAGCTTAAATGCAGTTTTTTTTATGTATCTCTCTACTTCTTGCCTTGTCATCATAATCTATATCGCCAATAGATTTATTATAGAAGAAGCGTGAATGGCATTATTTATATGTTCATTTTTATAAATACATTTCTAAAAAGAAAACTCATAAGTTTTTTAAATTTAACAAAACGGCTTACCTGTTTTCCAGTGGCGCTAAAATAGGTGCAGGTGTCATACATGCCAAGAACCCACGTCTCCCAGGTGGTTAGATCTGGGAGCTTGAAGTATGGATAGCAACGTCGAAAGCTTGTACAGGTTCCATATTGGCCTCTGCTGGTGTAGCATGGTCCCGCAGGCAGAAATCCAGGCCAGATCTGTCGACTTTTTCTTTCGTCTTTATCATCTCCAGCTGAAGAATAACAAGTAGAAAACGTCACATTAGAAAAGTCACTACTACAACACTTTTATTAATTATTGATCAGATTATTTTTGACAATTACTCATCTGAAGGGGGGGGGCTTCCCGTGGTCCAGTAATTATATTTATTAGGGTGCGTTTACATCTGAAACTTCTCGCAGGATGTATATGTCAGGTGTCGGATAGATATTCTCTTGCTGGTTTACGTACTGGCAGAAATAGCTAGACATTTATGTCATGGATATGTATACGCCAGTTCTGGATTTGTTGACATTTGCGATAAAAATACGGCTCGTCATAGGTCATGGAGCTAATAATCAGTGTTTACATCTGTTGGTATAGAAGTGTCGACAATACAGCTCTTAGCTAAGATATTTATCTCTGATATTAAATTCTTCTCTTTATAATCAGTGCTTACACCTGATGGTATAGAATTGTCGACACTTATAGCTCGTGATAGAAATATATATCTCAGATATAAATTGTTCGCAGTTTACATTATTCACAATTTCTGCCTTACATAAATATCCTGAAATAACAATCAGGTGTAAACGCATCCTAAACATGTGTACGAATTTATTCGTAACTTACTTATTTTTATTTATTTAAACAAAAAATCAAATAGCCGCTTAACAGCGTTGGTGATCGCCAAGAATTTAATCTAGTAAGTCAGAAAGCAGGCGTTGTTTTTTTTAGATGCTCATGAGATCTGCAAATCGTGAAGATATGATCTACAGACAGCTGAAGCGGAGGAGCGTTCTTTGCATGGGCGAATATAGAAAATAATTTCGGAGGGGGTTGGGAAAATTTCGGGGGAGGGCTGAGACCATTTCCGGTGTATGGAATACTAACAATTTAGATCTTGGAAGAGTTTTAGCCGACTTAAACGCTATTAAACCCAAAATAGAATATGTTTTATGAACTAAATGATCTTATTTAATTTATTTTTAAGGGTTTTATGAAAGTTTTACCGATCAAATTTAGGCTGCAGCCCCCTCAGCCCCCCTTATATAAGCCCATGGTTCTTTGACATGAGGATGGAGTGTGTGAGTTTTGTATGGCCCATTCTCAATCGAGGTAAGACCACCCAGTCCGCATATTGACTCGCTTGTTCCTTTTGGAGCCAAAAGCACTTTGCAAGAGTTTATTGTTATTTCAAAGTGCATTGTAGATCTTTCCCCTCTTTAGGTTTTTTTTTTCTCTACTTAATACCTCAATACCTTTTCAGTTGTTTGCATTTATAAAACAGGCCCTTGTTTGACGAAATTCCTCAAAGCAAGGTAAATGGAGGAAATAACCCGCTGGAACAGTTATATTATATTCAAGAATTCCTTTCTTCACAGAGTCCAAGCTTAGAGTCACTCCAGAGATCTGACCGACCAATATTCTGCGGGCTAAGATGAGGATGAGGAGACAATATGGGAGTAGTAAATAAAGTGGCTGTGTTGAGATGATGGTAGAAAGAGGATGAGGAAGGACAAGAAGATAGATGGAAGGAGGATAAAGGATGGAAGGAGGGGGTAAAACAGAGGATAGGAGGAGGTAAAACAGAGGATAGGAAGGGGTGGGCTTGGCGAGGGGTAACCATGGGAACCAGACATTTCCACCACTCCTACCCTCCTACTCCATAAACCTCGACACGATTTAAACCTAGCTCTAAACTTGAGATTTCAAATAGCTTATTAATTATAAATTTCCCTAATGCTCCTGTGTCATATAAAGTTCACAAAATTTATGAAATTTATCATATCCCGGAGTTAAAGTGCCAATTAACTGGTCGATTTATAACTGGATTCCACAATTAAAGGAAATACTCAGAGAAATAGGTCTATAATTCATTTCGCTCATTTCCACACATATTTAGAAATATGTCAAGATGACAAGACAAGGCCTAGAATACGGTGTGTAAAAAAGAGGCTGCTGGTTTTAAGGGGTAATTTTAAAACAGTTTTCTAATAATTGTTATTTAAAAAAAAAAAAAAAATATTTGAATATTATTAATCCAACCTTTTTTTTTTCTATAAAAGTGTCAATACAAATTTTTATATTATTTGAACTTCTAAACATTATCTATATATAGAAAAATCACGTGTCTGTCTGTTTTTCGTTTTATTTATTTGTTTGTTTGTTCCTTATACAAATTTACACCGTTTGACCGATATTCACCAAACTTGGCATACAGGTCGGTCTTAATACGAGAAATCTCCTAGGCTAGGTCAAAAAAGTCAAATTTCAAAATTTGGTCAAAAGGTCAAAAGTTTTGTTCAAGAAAAATTGGCTGCACTGAACCATTCAGATTGTGACGGCCATTTTGAATCGACTACTACTGGCCTCTGTCGGCTGTTAGATGAAGTGCTGTTGTGCTGGCCTCTGCCGGTATCATTATGAACTAAAACAAATTCACATTGTTTGACCGATTTTCGTAACTGGGTATAGACAACTAGGTATCAAGTAGATCTTGATACGGGGAGAGTCATAGACAGAAAGTAGGTGTAGCATAGCACACTGGGTAACAGCTAGTTTAAATTAAAAAACAATATTAGTGCCACAATGATGACTTTGATTCACTGACATAAATAAATAACTTCAAATAAACAAAATTTTCCAAATCAAGTATTTAATCTGAGGAAAAAATACATTAATTGTAGATCTCGTGATAAGTGATTAATTAAACTTTAATTATTAAATTAATGAACTGCATATCATTATTTTTTAAACTAGATTAAAAATATATCCATGTTTTTACTCTCACAGTACAAAATATTTTTTATTTTTAAAATTAAACTAGAATTTTTTTCACAAAATTTTAGTATAAAAATTTTCCCAACAATTTTTGTCGAGAAAATTTGTATATAAAAATTATTTCATAACAGTTATTCATTCCAAGCTTTCAAAATTACACAAGGGATAAGAATTATGGAAACACGCTAAGATGAGGTAGCAACAACCGGACGTTTCTCAAAGATATTTGTTAGTTTTGACTGATTTCAGAATGGTCTGAAAGTGTAATTGTATATCCCCGACAGGTAGTCATATTTTTAACTTAATATTTATTCCCTATAGGCAAGTAGGGTATTTTCCGCAATAGAAAATATTTCATAAATGTCTAACCAAGAGTGTGAGAACTCAGTTACGGCCGAGCTTATACTTAGGAAACATCTTTGTCATATAGTGGAAGAGTGCATTATTTATTCAGAATACAGTTAAATGTATTTTTATCAAGAAATTAATATTTGGTTTTATACCAGTATTGTAAGGGAAATATCTAAATCCAAATAGTAATATTTTAATGAAAACAACGACATATTTGACTAAATAAAATTTGAAACTTTTGTACTCAAATAGCCAACAATAATCAGATGTTGTTTAAACCGATTATGTTTGTAGTACAAATTTAAATTGGAGGATTTTTTTTTAATAGCTTAACACCAATTAATTTTACTTGGGCAAAAGATCACACTCCATGATCCAATAAATAATTAATTAATGTTTGTAGTTTTAGTGTTATTTTGTGTTAACAGCGCTTGTGTAAATAATATTTAATCCTTAATTGTGTAAATAAATCTGCTAAAGGCTAAAGATAAGATGGTGAAACGTGCGCCCAGTGATATCGATTTCGAGGTTCACCAATTGAAAGGTAACCTAAAAATACTCTGTCATGCAAATCTTTTTAGCATGCAAATGTGTTTTTGGAGTAAGTTTGGGTGAATTAGGCAGTTTAAATTTAAGGTTATGTCTAAAAAAAAAATACAAATATTTAGCGTTTTTATCGATTTTTGAGCATGTTCCGCTCTGAAAATGATTTCGTCCACCACAGCATTCGGAAGTACTGGGAAAATTATAGAAAAAAGAGCTATTTAGATGTTGGCCAAATAATATCTTCATATTTAAATAATCCATTTAAAAATTAAAACTCGTCTGAAAATTCGAATTTCGCGCCAAATATTTTGAAATAGATCGTGGTTGTTAACGTTTATAATTTACAGCTCTATATATTTTTTTTTAAATTTTTTGGAGTAAAATTGCGCCCGTAAAAAAATAAAATATAAACAAGACGTCCTAACCTATTGTGCCACTTTACGTTCTGAAGTTACTGATAATTGTGGAAATAAGTTGTATCTGTTTCTTGTTTCAAAAAGAGCAAATCACCATCGTTGCTGAGTTCTTTAAATAAAAAAAAAATATCTTTTCTGAAAAATTGCGTGTTTTGAAATGTGAAGTTGAAAAAAGTAATCGATTTGTGGGACAAGAACGTTCTGTTGACATCATTAAAATGGCCTAATTTTTTTCTACAGCAATGTGTAAACTTCCTGATTGAAAGCAACATCTCAAGAGCTCGCTCCTCTTTTGCTTACTTAATAGTACACCACGGCATAAAACCGAAAATCTTAATGAATAGAAAATGCTGATCTATTTGCCAAAGACTGACCTATTTGTAAATATTGTAATAGGGCTCTTACTATAAAACATTTACTTACAGAATGCACAACATTACAGACCACATGACATTAAATGATAGTCTATATATAACTAAAATACTACGAAATGTTCAAAACATAAACATCCATCAATAAATTTTACAAATATAATGTGTACAAAAAAATCTTGTGTTTCTATAATACTAATATAATCGTCACTCTGAATCAATTTTAATATCAAACTATAAACAGCCTTAAGCTATTTTTTGATTTTGCCACTTACTCTAAATACATTTTTATTTACATGTTTATCCAATTACGTTTAAAACTTGTAGATATGGGGTGGGGTGTCTCAGGTTACTGGAGGATATTTTTACGGGGTGATATTTCCAATCAGTAAAAAGTATATATAAAAATACTTATTTATTTATTAATTCTGGGCATTTAAACACTTTCTTACAATTCGAACAGTGTCGAGTCGTACTGCTTGCTGGGATTATATTATTAGTTCGGCCAACAATTTCAGATATTTGGGAACTGTTGTGTTTGGTATCAATCCATTGGTCGAGATGAAAACTGCCGTAACTCTAGCAGAATCTAATTTGTTGAAATCATTCATCTCAATGGCCAAGTGTTGATATTTTCGCAGCTTCTGATACCGGATATTTCCCGGATATTTTCATCATTCGACACTAAGATATTTATATCAGCAGTCTTATTATGTTTGTCGATTAAGCGAATATCTGATTTATTATGGTGAAAAGTTCGGTCCGTAATCATAGCTTCGTCCCAGTAGATATAATTCCATCACTTTCTAGACGTCTTTGTGGGAAGTAGCGATAATATGGTACCGTATATTCCATAAAGTGCTTTATGATATTTCTTGGCAACATTGTTGTGTCTCTGAATGTAATCAGATCCCTTAAGAATTTCGCTGCCTGCCGTCACATGTTGAATCGACACATGCGCCTTGTTACATGATCTGGACATGTCTGAAATAGTAATATCTTTTAAAACGTGCCGTCTATTGGATCGTGGTGCAATTAGTTGTTTGCATGGTTATTAAGAAACCCTGAGTTTCCGAAAATAGCCGACCAGAAGTCAACCATGCTGCCCACAATATCTAAACTATCGCGCGTGCAATTCCTTTGTTTGCCATTCAGAAAGGCGATCAGAATCTGTCCCAAGTTTCTTACTTTTTTTACGGCGCACCGACTTCTAGGCCATAATCGCCGACATCCATGGCACACCAGGGAATTTTATTAACGGACCCAGAAGTGAGAAAATTCCTTGCTACAGGGGGGACTCGAACCCACCATCTCCCGCATGAGAATCTACTAAACCACGGGGAGACTCCTGTTTCATAAATTATCTTCAATTTCAAGGCTGTATAATTCTCGTCCAATTTAACGATTTCCTTAAATAAGTGGCTCTTACTCATGTAATACCCCAGATTACTTTCCTGTGATCAACATAAATGTTAAATATTCATGAGGCCAAGGCCACTCTTTTCCCTTGGCAAATACAGCCTTGCAATTGAAGATGTAATATGAATGGGTGCTTTAGTCATTTCAGTTCGAATGAGTTGAACATTTTATCACTCCGAAATTATTGACATTACATTAATGAAGGTTATTAGTTATCAAATTATTTACATTAATGAAGGTATTGCCCAGGTGTTAATTGCTGTGACTTGGTACCTTCCAAGTTATTATTATAATTTTAATTTAGAAGGTGACTGTGTGAAAGTGTGTTCAACTTCTTCTATATGACTGTGGAACAGTCTACGTAAAGTGGCGGTCACACTGGCTGCTTAGCAGCCGCTAGCTAGTAGCGCCAGCAACCAGCGGATAAGCCGCGGTTACACTAGGCTGCTTACCAGCCGCTAGCTAGTAGCGCCAGCAGCCAGCGGATAAGCCGCGGTCACACTAGGCTGCTTACCAGCCGCTCCTGAACAGCCGCTAGCTTGTGAATAGCCGCTTATTCAGTTCCGAATTTGCACAAAATAACTTATATAAATCAAATAAAAGCATCAATAGTTCTGCTCTTTTACATCTGTAAAGAGCAAATCGATCAAATTCTTTTAATTATTAATTTCATAATTAATTTCCTTGCAGATTTTTGTGTATGCGTGATACTAAACTACTTAATAAATACACAAAAACTTCTTATTTTCGTCTTTTGGTCTGATGCAGGAACGGGATACAGCACCCCTAGCGGTAGACGCGAGAAATAATATCGAATTAGTAATTTCGCTCCAGAGTAAACCCGCCCCCCTCCTAATAAACGGATTTAGTTTATTTTTACAACGTAATTTTCTTTTTAGTTTACCACAACAAATACCGAGTTTCGTCGAAATATAATAAAAACTACGGCTAGCACGGTCAAATTAGCGTTTTGGGTCCGGGGTAAACCCCCCTCCCGGTGGTCCGACACACACACACACACACGCGCGCGCGCACGCACCCACGCACACACACACAACCTCGCACACACACACACACACACACACACACACACACACACACACACACTTAAATATTAACGGGGGTAATTTTCGGTGTCTCCTAGGTAGGATCGATAAGGATTTGAACCAATTTTTCAACAACTCCGTCATGAGTGCAACCTCAATAGCTACTTTCGTTCAGATGAGAGCGGTAAAATGAAAAAAAAATAATACAAAACTATTGATCAAAATAATACAATAATAGAACGTTCATTATCATTAACTAAGAATTTTGGGACGAGTTACCTATAGGTTTCCACCCTTTTCTAGCCAGGATAGGACTGATGCCTTTCCGTTTTTCTAAAGAAAAGCCACCACCTCATTGTGGGAATCGAACCCACGACCTTTGGCACGGAGTGTTTAGTTCTCACGCCTTAACACTCATATTATAATATAAATGATAGAATATTTAGAATGAAATATATAGGTTAGCGAGGAGATCACGTGACCGCCAGCGCTGGTAAGCAGCGCTAAAAAGTTTAACATGTTCAACTTCTGACTTTGGCTGGTAATAACCAACCCGCTGGCATTCACCAGCCGCTAGTCCTGGGTCAGACTAGGCTGCTTGCTGGTAATTCACCAGCGGCTGGCTAGTAGCGGCTGGTAACCAGCCTAGTGTGACCGCGGCTTAAGACAGACTGGGAAGAAAGTAGCCAAATATATCTGCTGTAGCTAGACACGGCGAAGAATGTCCCGGAAAAATGCATTGTGGCAAATCCAGGGTCCTAGCTGAAGAAGATAACCTACAACTTGTCAGAGAGGAAGTTGAAGTATACAAGCAACCGAACATACTCATCCAAGAAGACGGTGGTATCCTAGAAGCCACTCAAATTTCGGAGTGCGGCCCAATGTGCCCCATTTCGAAATCAGAATGAGTAAAATTGAATAAACTTATCAATAATCAAGAAACGAATTGAAGAAATTAGAATCTTTCCCAACGTGACACTTGAAATACGGCAAGCTTAACTGATTGCCATTTGAAGTTTGTAAGCTTTTTCTCTGTTCCCGAAATGGAGGAGGTGAAAGGTAAAGGATAGTCAAACTCCGATGCATAGTCGGGTGAGACTCTCATACTCCATGAATGCGTCGGACCTGGGAGTGAACGCGTTAAGGAAAGTCAATCACCGAGAAAAGACAATCACGGCCCTTGCAGCAAGAGAAGGGAGTGCGTTATAACCATCCAAATGACTCGACGCTAATTGAATCTAAACAGCGCCGACAGGCGCAGATACATGTAGATAGATCTCGGAGGCACCATATGTTAGGTTAATTATATAATATATTAACAACAGGTTATTTCAGAATTATAAATTTTTGAACACTTCTTAAACAATGAACAACTGTCAACAAGGGTTGCTGGATGTGATTCCTGCGAAATATTAGTCAAACAACCGACCGCTGGAGGATGCCCAATCAACAACAATAATACTCCCCAACGGAGAAACATCAACCAACAAAGCTTCGTTTTTGTTTTTTTTTTTAATTTCAGGATGGCGGACTGAGTTGAATGATATTCAACATGCTTGACATTTATCCAAACCAAAACACAACAATTTTCGTTAAGTTTGGTGTTGAGGAAGTATTAGAAATAAAAATTATAAACAGACATGGGCAATTTTGAGTTTTTTTTTTTAATATTATCATAACCATTCGAAGGCTTACTAAATCTACTATTTAGCTTCCTTCGGAGAAAGTGCTAAAAGAATATCTAAATATGTAGCAACGATTTGTATTTATGGCAGAATATGTAAAAGTATGGAGTTTTGACAAAATATGTAAACATATATAAAATAAAAATCTGTTTAAATGCTTAAAAATCACTTGAAACGTACAGAATTACATCAACAATTACGATTTAAGAATCGGAAAAAATATGTAAACACAATAACATCCGTTCCCTAGTTATCACCATCCATGTGCAATATGAAGCATGGGCTAATAAGCCTATACTTCATATTAATGTATGGGATTAGTATTAATGGGGTAGAGGATTTGTTGGTTGATTGATTTAGATTTTTAGGGCAAAACACCACAAACACCACAATTACAATAATTAGCTTTACCTTTTTCCAAATCAGACAATCCGGATCCGGATTGCGTCAATGGGTCCGACGTCAAAAACTTACTTATTTATGGAGGCAGGGTGGAAACAGGCTAATCCAAGTATTACATTTCGTAGATTTAAATTCGTTTTAGCGCTGTTCCTCCCTCCCTCCATAGCGAAGAAACCCGCTTATGAGGTTGACCTCATGACGCAATCCGGAAGTTTCACTAGACTACATAATTTCATGTTTCAGAATCCGTAAATCACGAAAATAACGGTAGTTCAAATTTGTGCATGTATATATAAGTTGTCTTTTTCAAACCCCAATAACTGTTCAAAAAATTCGAGTATCACTACTTTTCAAAAAAAAGTTCTGGAAACTGCCGAATCTCACAAAACTTGTAAAATTTAATTAGCTTTCCAACGGTATATTCAGATATGAGATTATCTCAGAATTTCACAATGTAATTGGAAATTTAGGGGAAAAGAACTGATAAATATGACTATCATTATGTTTATTTTTGTGATCTTATCAGAAACAAATGAAAATATTTCTAGATGAAATTGATATTCAATGATTAAATTAGGCCCCACGATAAAGATGGATTTTTTTATTCTAATATTATGGAATACGCAGAGAAAACAAATTTTTAAGGATATTATAATGAGATTATCCAGTGGCGGTTGAATGTTTTTACAGGGAAGAAAAATAATGAGATGAATAGAATATTGGATTTTGCGATTATTTGATGAAGCTGAGGACAGTATATCATTATAAACCAACTATTAAATGTTTCACCCACCCCCTCTCAACTCATGACAATCTGTTCTGGTATTTTCCTGTAATTCGATTGCTTAGGAATAATAATTGGATGAAATAGGACTAAGAAGATTGGAGAAAAATAAAGAATATCATTCTTTCCTTCCAGGTTCATTAATTAAGTTAAAATAGAAGAACGGAAGATTACTTTAAAACATTAAAAAAAAACAAACTTATTACATGGAATTTTAGAACTGAAATTAAGTTTACAAAGTCGGTAGCTACAAGAAATTTATTTTAAAAGACTTAGCACAGAGCCTCATTAAATAGCTTATTATAGGGGTCATTCAGTATTTTATTTTAATTCTTTCTAAACAATGTAATTACCAAAATAATGAAGTATTTGTGAATTATTAAGAAAAAGGGAAATAAGAAGAAATATTTTTGGTCATCGTCGAGAATTAATAATATATCATATATATATATATATATATATATATATATATATATATATACACACATACATATATATATACAGTTCTGAGTATATCGTCAGAAAGATAATGAAATTTTACAAATGTTTTACAATTCGGCTGTTTTTAAAGATTGGTGATTCTCAAAAATTGTTCGCTAGAAAGACTTTTTTATTAGTACCTGGATCCCTCGTTTTATTAATAGGAGGTATCTTTGAACAGTTCTTGCGTTTCAAAAAATACATTTTGAACATTGAAAGTGCATTAAACGTAAAACAAATTGTAATGCTCATTTCCAAAAAGTGATTTAACGTTGAAAAATAATGTGTTGAAGTATAGAAAATTCGGGGGCTCCTATAAAGAACACGATTTTTTTAAATAACCTTTAGAACGGCACATTTCTTGAACAAATACAGATTGAACCGTGAGGTTAACGGCATTTAACTAAATTTTTTGTCTAGTTTTCCCCGTAAAATGAGTAGAAACCTTGGTTCAAAATGATTTCGAAGCTAAAGGCATTGGAATAAAGGAAGAATTGAAGCCTTCTCAACTCTTCCTATGTGATTATCCCCAGTAATATTAAGCCAAACCCCCAAATTATCTGAAGCTTCTGATCGGATCTTGCCCAATGTTGCTGCTCCTGGATCTATCAGTCCAGTCAACGAACAGTTATAGTTGGAAATTTTTGGAACAAAATTTTTGACTTCGTAACTTTGTTTGCGCTGGATAGGAGGTGAACATATCAAAAGTCCTCCCCCGTAGCCTTCGTGCCGGGGGGGGGAGGGGGGGGGGTTTATAAGGTCCCATTTTTCGGGTTTTCACTTATATCTCAGAAGCGACATGACTATTCTATAACAAATGAAAGCTGATTAAATTTCCTACAAGTTCTATTCAATAAAGTTTTTCGAGATATCTTTAGTTTTCGAAATATCCACTCTTGAACGTCTGTCATTTTGGCGAAAATACTTTTGCCGCATATTTTTTCCCCGTTTTGACCGGATAACTCTTCAACGATGAACCCAAAAAATAAATAACGGTTACAGGGATGTAGATCATTGCATTCCCTTCAATAATATATATTACTTTGCTATTTGCTACGGGCGAGGACTTTTGATATATTTACCTTCTATCCAGCCCAAACAAATTTAAGAAGTCCAAAATTGTGTTCCAAATATGTCCACCTATAGCTGTTTTTAAGCATTCGATGCCTGGACTGTATGAAACCTGATCATTTCTCGGTTAGTTCGAGGACCTCGGAGAACTGGCACTGCCCTCTGCATTTCATCCTAGTATTTATCACTATATTGGGGAGAGTTGTTTCTATTTGGGCTCAATTATCAGGGGGAGACTATTTGGGGTTTAATTTTCATTTTTTATTCTAAACAAAGTACCAAAATAATGAAGAATTTGTGAATTATTAAGGATCATCAAGTCTTAGGCATAGTTTACACAAGCATAACTTGTCATTAGTGATTGTAACACTCACTTACATGTGGGGTAAAATATGCGAGAAGCTGTTCATACTAATTTCAACTTAGTTACTGAGTGTATTTGTGCAGTGCAATCAATCAGTTTTTAATTTGGGGTATACTGATATCATGGATACAAAAATTAGGGGTATGTAGATTCTATCTATGCACTTATTTGATATAAATTAATGGAATACACAAACATATGGACTTCGAAACAAAGGTGTTTTTCTTAAAGATAAATAAAAAAAAAGTTAATTTTCTATGGGCAAAAACTTTATGAAAGCCAACGAATAACAGACTGATTTTTTATTCATCTGATAGTTTAAAATGTGTAGTTTCAAACACCATCAACCGTTTTTTAAGATATATTACGACAATACTTATATACATTTTTTCCCCGTAGTTTTATTTTTTAAATTCTAACTAGTTTGTATATATATATATATATATATATATATATATATATATATATATATATATATATGTATATATATGTATATATATATATATGTATATATATATATATATATATATATATATATAATATATATATAGAGAGACGAATAAAATTACGTAGTGGTAAAAAAAAAATTAAATGGAACAAATTCCTAAAAGCTTTTTTACATTTTCATTATTGCTTATTGAAAAACACCTTATAAATTATTTAAAAACATTAGTGGCCCCGTTAACTTATTTTTCTCCGCAATATATATTAAATAAAATTATCTACATGAGTCTGAAAAATTTTACGCTAATATTTCAAAACATTTTGTCTGCCTAGATCTGCGAAACGGCGTGTGTTGGTTTGTAAGTATGGTATACCGCTGCATTATGTTCCAAATACTGATTTAATTGCGCATTCGCGGGACACTGTATGGAGTGGATGGCAAGCAGACAGGGAAGAAGTTAGGGATAACCGATGGGTTCTTAAATAGTGGAGGAAGTGTTATCTATCTTCCAATGGTAAAAATATGTTAGTCTAAAGTTGGACATCTTTCTATGACTAGTGACGCGTGAAAATTTGAATTTATGAATATAATTTAAAGAAACAATGAACTTAACGAATATCTATAGGTTATTTAATGTGGGAAAACGTATGAAACCACTTTTAAAGCGATATCTGTAACCGTTTACGTGAAAATGTGATTGAGAAACGATTGATTCAGTTAATACTTGTTCCACACATTGGACATTCGTCTAATCTAAGATATTTAAATTTTGGCCGTTTGGAGTTGAGGAAGTATTAGAAAAAAGTATTAATAGATATGACACGTTTTCGTATCTTGGTATATTGTCTATCTAAACCTCAAATCTTACTAAATTCTCTACAGAAAAGGTTGTCATCCAAAATACACTTTGAACTTACTTAATGCACTTTATTAAGAGAAAATTTAGAGCACCGTCAAAGATAATTTGCTTCGCAAAGGAATGGCGTTAATGACATAAAAGGTTGACATGGCGTAAATAAAAAGAAAAAAAAAAGTAATCAGTTGCAAGAAACCTGTCTAAAAAAGGAGCATTGTCACCCTGTCCTGATTTTAAGCATTACTCAAAAATAAAAAATAAAAAAAATATTTTAAATTTCGCTAAGACCATTAAAATTTTGTTAAAGATTCAACAATCCGGTCATAATTCAAGGAACATTTACCCGATTCAAACCAAACTTGGAGGGTCGGTAAAGGCCCTAAATTGACACATTTCTATTCAGTCGGGGTGTTTCTACGTGTCTGGAATCAACAATACATGCAAAAACGTTTACATTTTATTTTTAACTTCAGAACTGGTTTTTACAAGTACCTTCTGAGATAATACCATAGTCATTTATATGGTTAGAAAAAGGAGCTTTTCTTCTCTTGAAAGAGCTCAAGGACGTAAAAATCGGATTATCTCAAAGGGAGATATTAAATTTTAAAACGTCACGTTACTTTTTCGCTTACAAAATCTTTGGTCTCTTCCGGACAGGGAAAAATGATTATTTTTTGTTTTCAATGATATTTACCTTATTAGGGTTTCTTGGGGTGCTGATTTTAAATATGCTATAATATTTTTTGTGTAAAAAAATGTATAATACTAGTTTACTCTGAAACGTGAACATATATTTAAATTTTTTTGACGTGCTATAAATTATTGTTTAACGATTATATTTTTTCTTTAATCTACTCTATAAAACAAATGGATTGGCGAAAGAATCATGTCGATATCATTTTTTAAACAAGACATATAAAATAAATCATTTTCAATCTATTCTATTTTACTTCTCGGCTCCTAAGGCGCATTGGACGGAACGCTAGGACACATGTAGACTATTTTTCAATGCAGAATCACCAAAAAATGGGCCAAATCGGTTACCCCACCACAGTATATTCCCCTTGTAAGTGAACTAGGAAAGTGCAGTGCACCATAACCACTGTGTCCAGGAGCTCAGTTTAGGGGACCAGTTTTGACATAAGAATAGTGCATTACTTATTAATAGTATTGCGCAGGTCTGTAACACAAAATTGCATAAAAGTTTTTCACTTTTTCCCCAGGAGTTTTGCATTCTAAAGCCGAAAAATAATCAAAAACATTCAATAGACTCTAGTTCTTTTTAGCAATACTGTTTTTTTTCTAAGTACTTATCGCTTGAGTAGTTATTCTGCGTTAAACCTTAAATTCTGAAGAAAACTGCACCTACTCTGACATATGGAATTCTTCTATTGTGATACCTATTCTAAAACCAGGAAAAGACAAGAAGCTTCCCTCCAATTACAGACCCATTTCCTTAACCAGCTGTATTAGCAAGCTATTCGAAAGAATGCTTAATAAAAGGCTGTTATGGTTTCTCGAGAAAAATAAATTAATGACAGAATTCCAATGTGGGTTTCGCCCAGGGCATTCAACCATGCATCATATTGCCAGACTAGAAAATGATATACTGAACGCTTTTCTAAATACTGAATATCTCATCGCTGTATCCTTAGATATACAAAAAGCTTACGATACAGTATGGAAAAGGTTAATAATACAGCAACTTAAGGAATGGAATATTGAAGGAAATATTCTATGTTTCATTAATAATTACATATCAAATAGAAATTTCCGGGTCAGAGTGGGAGCAGAATTATCAGACATATTTCAACAACAAAATGGGGTCCCACAAGGAGGCGTTTTATGTCCAACCCTTTTTGCTATTGCTATCAATTCTGTAACAAGGTACATTCCAACTGGTATATCGTACTGCCTGTATGCTGATGATTTACTGATATATAACTCATCAAAATCATTTCATGAAACACACGACAACATTCAACAAGCTATACACAAACTAGAAAGTTGGAGTTCATCCACTGGTTTCACATTATCCCTGGAGAAATCCAAGTGTATTTTATTTACAAAGAAAAAAGACCGACCAAATCCAACTATCACACTATACGGAAACAAACTCACAAATGCCGAAAACAAAAAATGTTTAGGACTTACATTTGACAAAAAACTTACATGGTTACCCCATATTAAAGAACTTGTTACTAGGTGTAAGAAATCTATAAACCTTTTAAAAGTCCTTTCAAACACAAAATGGGGTGCTGACAGATCTCTCATGCTTACATTCTATCGTGCTTATACCAGATCTTTACTGGACTACGGATGTATAGCATATTCATCTGCCAGCCAAACAACACTAAAACAATTAGACTCAATACATAATGCGGGTATAAGACTTGCAACAGGAGCATACAGATCAAGCCCAACTGTAAGTATTTACGTTGAGTCCGGCGAACTTCCATTGGAGCTCAGACGTGAAATCTTGGGATTAAATTTCTTCAAAAAATCCCAATGTTTAAATACACCATGTGTAAATTGCTTTCTGGATAACCATTACCATGACTTATATAACAGAAAACGACCTAAACAAAAACCCTTAATTATTCGCCTTTCCGAGAACAGACATATTCGACAAGCTCCTACTCACAGAAATGAAATCTTGACGTTCCCTCCTTGGGAACTTAAGAATCTTAGTATAAATTTATCACTATCAAAAATGAAAAAGTCTGATCCACTGTCAACGACTTTCTACAAGACATTATTCACATCAATAAAAATACAAAACGCAGACAATTTAAACATATTCACCGACGGGTCCAAAACAAAATCTGGTACTGGATCTGCTGCAGTAATAGGTTCGCAAATATTTAAACAAAAGCTCCCAAACACTGCAAGCATTTATACGGCAGCATTGCAAGCAATCCTATTAGCTTTATCAAACGTTGATACAATAAATTGCTCAAAGATCTAATTATTTTCAGACTCACTCAGTTCATTGCTCTCTTTTAACAATATGTACAGCACACATGCCATTGTCAAACAAATATACCATCAACTCTACAGACTACAAGAACAAAACATATCCATCACAATGATCTGGCTACCCGGACAAACAAATATCACAGAAAGTACGACAGTCGACATTCAAGCAAAATTGGCTACAAGAAAACAGAATATTGACATAGAAAACGTAACTATACAAGACATAAAAAAAGAACTAGTTGATACTATACAAGAAACATGGCAAGAATACTGGACAAACATACAAAACAACAAACTCAGAGAAATCAAAAATACTATATACGAATGGAGCTCTAGTAGCCGAAGAAACAGACGAGAAGAGGTTATACTATGTAGACTACGCATAGGACACACTTTACTAACTCACTCTTATTTAATGACAAATAAAGAACAACCCATTTGCAGACAGTGTAACGTTCCAATGACAACAAAACACTTACTAACGGAATGCAGAATACTAGAATAACTAAAACTACCTTACAACTTACAGGAACTACTGACAGAGGGTAGCCCCTTCATCAACGATATATTTACATTTTTAAAACAACACAACCTACACACAAAAATTTGATTCCAGGAAAAAATTTAGATAATATATCGAGGGTATAATAATAATCTGATTTCAATTACATTTTTTTTTTTTTTTTTTTTTTTTTTGAACCATTAATTAATGTTAGTAGTTTTAGTCATATGTATGTATATATAAGTCATATGTATGTAAATATAATATCTATATTGTAAATAACAATACTGTAAATAATGTTAGCTCCTATTTCTTATTCTTAACACTTTTGTAATATTTAGTTCCATAAATTTCTACTTTTGTATATTGTATATTTTGTTTTGTAATTTAAAAAGAGCAAGTCACCTTCGTTGCGAAGCTCTTAAAATAAATAAATAAATAAACCTTAAATTCGGTAGTTGCTGCCAGGTTTTCAATCTTATGAATAGCATAGGTTTTTCCCTTTCTTATTTAGTCACATTACTGGAATGATACGAAACGGACCGTTTGGATATTTGTGGCGTCGATAAAAAAAAGTACTTTTTTTTTGTGGCATAGACACATCCACAAAAAAAAAAAAATATTTTGAAAAAAATATTTTCAAAATATTTTGATTTTTGAAATTTGTAGGGCAGTCATGGAATAGAGTGGTACAAAAGAAAAAGAAGTATTATTTTTTTGTTTTGTCCTACGCCACAAATATCCCCCAAAACGAATACACACACACACACATATATATACACACACATATATATATATATATATATATATATATATATATATATATATATATATATATAAATCAGTCCCGTAACAGGCCATGGGGGCCCTGAGGGGCAGATACTATAGAGGTATGTGATTCATGACCATACGGCACGCTAGTCAGATAGTGTGGCCAGTACTATGCTCCGGCCGCCCGATTTTCCCCTTGGCTGCTTCGACTGCTAGAGTCATTAGCACTCAAGGTACCCATTGATAAATTTATTTAAGGCTGGGTTGGCCTAGGGACGGTCAGGGAGTCCAAATTCAACCCATGAACGAAGACACTGGAAGAAAAAAATCTTCAGGGCTTGCTCGGGATTTGAACTCAGGACCTCCAACTTATTAATCCAGTGCTCTACCACTGAGATAACCTCGCCCCCATATATATGTATATATATATATATATATATATATATATATATATATATATATATATACACACACTTATATACATATACATAGGGATATATACAAAATTCAACCTCCGATATTTTCGTGACCTATAGGGACTGAAACGTGTACAACTCCCATCGGCATCTCCGGATATGCATCATAAGTCCTAGGTCATGTGCTGGTTTCCTCTCTATGGAGGGAGGGAGGGGATGCGCTAGAAATCAAGCGGAAAATTAAATGCACTCTAATTGAATGCAATCGTTGAAAAGTTGCATTCTTGACAAGGAGCAGATTATTGATTGGTTGCTTGGAGGGGGCGGGGAGCCTATAGGACCGCCTCCTCTTTCAGTAAATTCGCCCTTGACGCATGTACAGGTAACTCAACCAATATTGACTTCGGGAGAAAAATTCTGACTGGAGGCGAATGAGAAGGAGAAACAAACTAGCAGGAACTGCATCATTTTGGTGCGTTTATGCAATATTTTAAAATATTCTCTTCAGAATCCCTGACATCATGACCTATGTCTTTAGCCGGACCATACTCTAACGCAGGATATGTCGACTTGGGAGTTTTGCTAAGGATTTAGCTATGGCAAGCCGTGGCAGCCGAGTAGGGGAATGCATGGCGTTGGCACTAGAATCTCACCTAAGGGTGCACATACATTGGTTCCGATCCGATAGCCACCGACTGTAGGAAGAAAAACAAAAACATGCATCTCAAAGGAGGTATCTACATTGGTCCCGACCCAGCCCGATCCGATGCGAACCGATGGCGACCGATTCTCGCCCGTTCAAATTTGTTTGTAGACCGATTTCGGACGATCGTCGCAAAATGAGGCTAAACGACATATTGTGTTTCATAAAGATCTACAGCCTCTTAATCTTAACCGATTTCAATGCATTTCTTTAAAATGAAAGCTAATAAAATGTAGAACAACTGCCTCTTCACATTTTTGATTTTTGTTTCCTTTGTATATTAAATAACGAGGGAAGATGATTATAACCATCCAATATTTATATCCTTCTTGCTACCTTTCTTATAAAGAATTTTAAAATATGAATACTGATACTTCTATTATCGTAGTGTAGTAGTTAAAAATAAACTATCACGCTATGATTTTTTTTTCGAGACTGATATTCTTCCGGAAGATTGATGGCCTCTCAACTCCTCCTCCATTCCTCCTACATTCAACATAATCGAAGGTTTCTATACTTATTAGGTGAAATTTCTTGAATTAATCACTCATTTTCACTTCACTACGAGTTCATTAGTGACAAGCTGTGCCTAGATCGGCTCGGATCGGGTCGAGAACAATGTAGTCACTCACGTTGGCCTTTGTCGGTCAAAAGATATTGGATTGGATTGGATCGGATCGGACAGGGAGAAAAACGGGTCCATTGTAGGTTACTGAAGACTGATACATAGGAGGGTTGGACGTATATGTCAAAGAGACCGATTTATTGCGAAAATAGATGCAAAATCAAGCCTGTTTATTCAATGAACATTTTTAAATAACGAATAATGTATTTATTTCTTAGTAGCAGGACTTAAAGGAAAGGATCAAACATAAAATAACTTTGCAACTGTTTCAGCGTGTTTGCTGCCTCCTTCCATAAGGAGGAAACCCTCTTATGACGTCAGCCTGATGGTTGTCATTACTTACTCAATACCTATCCAACTTTTCCGTACCTCATGTGTCCGTCCCCAGCCACTCAGTGGGGCAAATGACCGATTTAGGAAAGCAAAATTCCGATCACTCATGGTCACTTTTTTAATCGAATGAAACACTAAAAAGAGATATGTAGCGAAGATTTGGAGCCATTGATTGAATTTGGACGAGCGAAGCGTTAACCTTAGCTTTAATTTTTTCAATTTGATCAAAATCACCTCCCTCTTCACCATCCACAGTGAATTTGTTAAAAAACATACTGCAATACGCTGGCGTTTTTGTCTGAAAAATTACGTTTTGTCCGCCAAACGTCAAATAGCTCTTTTCGTGGAATCACGCATGTATCTAGAAATTAATGTAGTTTAAAAAGTGGGAGAAGGTTGGTTACAAAATAATTATTCATCAACTCCCATTATTCCAGAGAACATGTTTTGTTTGAATTCGTACTAAATCTAGCCTAATCTTGCTAATTATGTACACTTCTATACTTTTAAATTTTACGCGTGTAAGGTATGTACTTTTTTCTTATCTTTAAATTCTTAATTATTGCTTAAATAGTAAAAATAATATTAACAATTAGTATTTAAATCTATGCTCATGCCTGGAGATTACCTTGTAGCCCTTCAGTACCGCACAAACAACTGTTTAGAAGCTTATTAATAAACTAGACTTATTTTTTGCGAAAAATGTGGACTCTGTCCTCTTCGCTTGTCAACAGTGAGCGCACTGTTTTTGAACCCCAAGACACTTGTGTTTACATTGCTAATAGTATTCATCTCTATATGTGACATTTATTTTTTGGCTTTTGCTCTCGTAACTTTGCTCATTTGCCCCACTGTGCACCACCTGCCCCTTTCTACATCGGCGAAAAGGTTTCATCTAGATCCAGAGAAGTAGTGACTTCCAATAAAATCAGTTATTCCTCTGTTCATTTCTGCAATTTGTAATTTTTTTCATTCAAAACACATTTCTACGTAACCCTATTCCAAATTCATGTTAAAATTTAATACATTTATTTTGTAATTAGTCACTAATTGCTACTCATATTTATCATCTTTATTCAATTGTTATTGTTACTTATTAAGCCGAAACGTTGGCAATAAAAAGTCACACTGACTAATTTCTACGATCTTTGATCTCTTCTGAAAATACGAAGACAAGGTATAGTTGGGATTCGGCTAGGAGAAAAACGTCAGACTTTCAGGAAAAATCTGTATTTGGACGTTTCGGCTGCACATTGGCAGCCTTCTTCAGCACTAGAGAATGCCTAGGGGGGAGGGAGGAAGACCTTTAGGACAACTTAGGTAACCATGGTGGAATGTATGACATTCCATGTGTATACATTCCACCATGGTACCAACTATACCTTGTCTTCGTATCTCTGCAACGGCTAACTATCTCCATCTTCTCTTCTGAAAATAATTATTTTGTGTAGTTATGCTTACTTAGTCGTTTGAAGAAATGGGGTGTAATTACATATTTTGAAACTTTTGAAAATCTTTTTTTTAAAAAAGAGCTCAGAAGTCTTATTCTTTTGTGCTACTCCATCGCTTAATTAACTTAATTACTCGTTTGTTCCTCTTGGAATATTTTTTAATTACACAGATGGAAATATTAGCTTCTTCTCCGCTTTCTTGAAACTTTCAATCGGCTTTGCTTTTCTTTGAATAAACATAGAAAGGATTATTCTTTCTAAAACTCTAAGTGTTCTCTGGGAATTTCTTTTTTTGGATTCATGGACTAATTATAACATCTTTTCCTCTTTTGTCCCATCATATTTCTCAGATTTTTCCTTCTTTGACATCAAGTCTTACGCAGACAGTATTGATCAGCCTCTTGGGCGTTCCTTAATGAAACATTTCTATTGTGTTTTGTGCTGTCAACTTTTCAAATGCACGGAAAACAAGAGATTTTATGGAACAAGTTAATTTTCAAGCGTGACTTTCAAGGCAGACGGAGACGTTTGACAGTATGATAAAACTTTCAATAACCATACGTTCTTTAGGAAAACACATGAAACGGCGAAACATACAAAAAAAACCATTCGCAGGAACTGCGTCATCTTAGCGCGGTTCCGTTCTTATCTCTAGTGTTTGTGACCAGTTATTACTTTGTTTAGATCAATAGCGAAACACCTATCCAAATGAAATCTCAAACAAACCAGTCTTGAAAGGTCTTGATTTACAATCTTACCTGTATGGGTCAGCTATCCCATAAGTCGGGCAGAAAGGCCTCCGCTCTGAGGCATTTGGAAAGCCTTGGGATCTCTCTCTTTGAACGCTACATTTTTAACAATAAATTGATCTTATTATTTTACTTAATCTGCTTTATTGTCAAATACATTATCCGACTATAAGCTATTTAAAAATAACAAGGAATAAAACAGTCAAAAAGAACCGCTCGAATAAACGAAATCAATTACTTTAAAGTTTTAAGCACTTATTTCTCCGATTGACATCGCCTAATTAAAACTTTCTTTAGAACCTTTTTTGTAGAGCATTTAGTAAGCTTTCGAATGGTAACCTTCTGCTTCGCAAGATTGTCAACGGTTTTCGAGATACTAACGAAAGTATACAAAGTTACCAAAACTTTTCTTGTCTGTTAATAAAATATTTTATTCTAACCCTTTCTTTACTCCAAACATAACCAAAATTTCAACATATTAGTGTTGATGAAATTCGAACATGCAGAAAATGTTTCAACTGAATCCCATAATTCTAAGTACCAAAATCAAATACAAAAAGAACAGTTCGAATAAGCGAAATCAATTACTTTAAAGGTTTAAGCACTTTTTTCTCCGATTGACATCGCCTAATCAAAACTTTCATTAGAACCATTTTTGTAGAGCATTTAGTAAGCTTACTAATCGTAATCTTACGTTTCGCAATATTCTCAACCTTTTTCGAATTATTAAGGAAAGTATACAAAGTTACCAACATTTTTTATGTCTGTGAATAAAATATTTTATTCTAACCCTTCCTTAACTCCAAACGTAACAAAAATTTCAACATATTAGTTTTAATGAAAGTAGAACATGCAGAAAATGTTTCAACTGAATCCAATGATTCTAAGTACCCAAACCAAAAACGGTATTCAAAAATTATTTTTCCAATTTTCTCGAAAACGGTTAAAGCTATCGCCTTGAAAATGGTTTCATTCGTTTTCCTAGCCCAAGAAACCTATAAAACGAGTACTTACAAGCTTATGAACTCAAAAACGTAAGCGTTACGATTTTTTTGCGCGAATTTTGCCCCAAACGCCATCTTCCAGTGGGCGGATTCTGCTGGTTAACGAACTTGACCTTTCAAATCGGAAGACGGATTTTTGTACCAAATTTCATCACAATCGGACCATTAGGGAAGCCAGAAATGAGCGAACAGACAAATATATATATATATATATATATATATATATATATATATATATATATATATATATATATATATATATACAAATTTGAACCACCGTTATTTTCGGTCTCTAGGGGTTCTGAAACGCGAAATTTTTTAGTCGGCACTTCCGGATTGTTTCATTGTATCAACCCTATAAGCGGGGTTCCTCCCTATGGGGGAGGGAGGAACCGCGCTAAAAACAAAGATAAGAATTCAAAGTTTCAACAAACCATTGTGTCGTAAGCTTGTGTCTTGAACGTCAGGTTTCAATTCCAATATATGCTATGTGTTAATATGTAGTGATTTTACCTTATTCTTTTAGCGCGGTTCCTCCCTCCCCCATAGGGAGGAACCCCGCTTATAGGGTTGATACAATGAAACAATCCGGAAGTGCCGACTAGAAAATTTCGCGTTTCAGAACCCCTAGAGACCGAAAATAACGGTGGTTCAAATTTGTATATAAATATATATATATATATATGTATATATTTATTTATATATATATATATATATATATATATATATATATATATATATATATATATATGTCTGTTCGCTCTCTAGATAGAAGACGAATGGTCCGATTTTGATGAAATTTGGTACAAAAATCCTTCGTCCAATTTGCAAGGTCAAGTTCGTTAACCACCAAAATCCGCCTACTGGAAGATGGCGTTTGGGGCGACATTCGCGAAAAAAAAATCGTAACGCTTACGTTTTTGAGTTCATAAGCTTCTAAGTACTCGTTTTATATGACTCCTGGGCTAGAAAAACGAATGAAACCATTTTCAAGGCGATAGCTTTAACCGTTTTCGAGAAAATTGGAAAAATATTTTTTGAATACCGTTTTTGGTTTGGGTACTTAGAATCATGGGATTCAGTTGAAACATTTTCTGCATGTTTTACTTTCATCAAAACTAATATGTTGAAATTTTGGTTACGTTTGGAGTTAAGGAAGGGTTAGAATAAAATATTTTATTAACAGACATAAAAAGTTTTAGTAACTTTGTTTACTTTCCTTAATATCTCGAAAAAGGTTGAGAATCTTGGTAAACGGAAGAATACCATTAGAAAGCTTATTAAATGCTCTAAAAAAAAGGTTCTAATGAAAGTTTTGATTAGGCGATGTCAATCGGAGAAATAAGAGCTTAAAACTTCAAAGTAATCGATTTCGCTTATTCGAACTGTTCTTTTTGTCTGTTTTTTATTCCTTGTTATTTTTTAATTGCTTATTGTTGGATAATGTATTTGAAAATAAAACAGGTTAAGAAAAATAAGAAAAACAATTTAATGTTAGAGATATGGATTTCCAAGATATATAGCTTTTCAACTGCCTAGCGTCCTTCCTAGGGAGGGTTCTTTGTCTTTGATTTTGGTTGAAACATTTTCTGCATGTTCGAGTTTCATCAACACTAATATGTTGAAATTTTTGTTACGTTTAGAGTAAAGGAAGGGTTAGAATAAAATATTTTATTAACAGACAAAAAAAGTTTTGGTAACTTTGTATAATTTCGTTAGTATCTCGAAAACCGTTGACAATCTTGTGAAGCGGAAGATTACCATTCGGAAGCTTACTAAATGGTCTACAAAAAAGGTTCTGAAGAAAGTTTTAATTAGGCGATGTCAATCGGAGAAAAAAGTGCTTAAAGCTTTAAATTAATTGATTTCGTTTATTCCAATGGTTCTTTTTGTCTGTTTTATTTCTTGTTATTTTTTAATTGCTTATAGTTGGATAATGTATTTGACAATAAAACTGGTTAAGTAAAATAACAAAAACAATTTATTGTTAGAAATATAGATTTCCAAGATTCCAAGACCTTGTCACTTGCGGGTCTGTTTCTAGTGTAGCGGACCCTTCCAGGTAAGATTGTAAATCATGACCTTTCAAGACTTTACTACTCACAGGAACGTTAGTGACCTTAAGGGTTGACACGCCATTATAATAATTAATTTAAAAAAAAAGACTGGTGGAACCAAAATAATAACTGCTTCTATTTTAATCTTTCCAAATTAGACTAGGGATATGAACGGAACCGCGCTAAGATGATGCAGTCCTGCGAGACGGACTTTTTCTTTTTAGAAATACACGAGGAGAGTGGATGCAAGGTGGTTGGCATCCTGGTTAAGTGGCTGCTTTGTGGGTACAAAACCGATTAAAAACTATTCATGCACCGACATTGCACAGGTCTGCGACCTCAAACCTGCATGGCATGTTTTCACTGCTTTCTACGGATGCAGAACCCGAAAAAAATACTCAACAAATTCAATCACGTGCATTAGCGCGGTTCCACCCTCCCCCCCCATAGTGGGAACCCTGCTTATAGGGTTGACCTCATGACGCAAGCCGGAAGTGCCGACTAGAAAATTTTACGTTTCAGAACCCCTAGAGAAAAAACGGTGGTTCATATTTGTATACACACACACACACACACACATATATATATATATATATATATATATATATATATATATATATATATATATATATATATATATTGCCCTCTTCTCCTCTACCTGCGTGAATCCACTCATAAAATTTCCTCCATTAAAATTTCAAATTTAGGAAAAAATTTTATTATTTATTTATTTTTTTATTTTTAGCTCTGAACGTTTAGGTCGAATCATTTAATTATATGCTCTAATATATTTTTTATAGACTAAATTTTTAATAGAGTAAATAACATTTTTTTTTTAGATTTTATTCTATATTTTTCACGAAAGATAAAAACCTACCAATAAACGATTCTATTGCTTTACTAAATGACACTAGGGATATGAACGGAACCGCGCTAAGATGACGCAGTTCCTGTGAGTCGGACTTTTTTAAGGAAAACTATTTCTTTGAATACCTGTAGCACGTGTTCAATCAGCGTTAAATTCCATAGTTTTTGACAGCTTATCAATCTTATGAATTGTCTCGGTTTTTAGCGCGGTTCCTCCCTCCCCCATAGGGAGGAACCCCGCTTATAGGGTTGATACAATGAAACAATCTGGAAGTGCCGACTAGAAAATTTCGCGTTTCAGAACCCCTAGAGACCGAAAATAACGGTGGTTCAAATTTGTATATATATATATATATATATATATATATGTATATATTTATTTATATATATATATATATATATATATATATATATATATATATATATTTGTCTGTTCGCTCTCTAGATAGAAGACGAATGGTCCGATTTTGATGAAATTTGGTACAAAAATCCTTCGTCCAATTTGAAAGGTCAAGTTCGTTAACCAGAAAAATCCGCCTACTGGAAGATAGCGTTTGGGGCGAAATTCGCGCAAAAAAAATCGTAACGCTTACGTTTTTGAGTTCATAAGCTTCTAAGTACTCGTTTTATATGATTCCTGGGCTAGGAAAACGAATGAAACCATTTTCAAGGCGATAGCTTTAACCGTTTTCGAGAAAATTGGAAAAATATTTTTTTAATACCGTTTTTGGTTTGGGTACTTAGAATCATGGGATTCAGTTGAAACATTTTCTGCATGTTCTACTTTCATCAAAACTAATATGTTGAAATTTTGGTTACGTTTGGAGTTAAGGAAGGGTTAGAATAAAATATTTTATTAACAGACATAAAAAGTTTTAGTAACTTTGTTTACTTTCCTTAATATCTCGAAAAAGGTTGAGAATCTTGGTAAACGGAAGAATACCATTAGAAAGCTTATTAAATGCTCTAAAAAAAAAGGTTCTAATGAAAGTTTTGATTAGGCGATGTCAATCGGAGAAATAAGAGCTTAAAACTTTAAAGTAATTGATTTCGCGTATTCGAACTGTTCTTTTTGTCTGTTTTTTATTTCTTGTTATTTTTTAATTGCTTATTGTTCGATAATGTATTTGAAAATAAAACAGGTTAAGAAAAATAAGAAAAACAATTTAATGTTAGAGATATGGAATTCCAAGATATATAGCTTTTCAACTGCCTAGCGTCCTTCCTAGGGAGGGTTCTTTGTCTTTGATTTTGGTACTTAGAATTATGGGATACAGTTGAAACATTTTCTGCATGTTGGAGTTTCATCAACACTAATATGTTGAAATTTTTGTTACGTTTAGAGTAAAGGAAGGGTTAGAATAAAATATTTTATTAACAGACAAAAAAAGTTTTGGTAACTTTGTATAATTTCGTTAGTATCTCGAAAACCGTTGACAATCTTGTGAAGCGGAAGATTACCATTCGGAAGCTTACTAAATGCTCTACAAAAAAGGTTCTGAAGAAAGTTTTAATTAGGCGGTGTCAATCGGAGAAAAAAGTGCTTAAAGCTTTAAATTAATTGATTTCGTTTATTCCAATGGTTTTTTTTTGTCTGTTTTATTTCTTGTTATTTTTTAATTGCTTATAGTTGGATAATGTATTTGACAATAAAACTGGTTAAGTAAAATAACAAAAACAATTTATTGTTAGAAATATAGATTTCCAAGATTCCAAGACCTTGTCACTTGCGGGTCTGTTTCTAGTGTAGCGGACCCTTCCAGGTAAGATTGTAAATCATGACCTTTCAAGACTTTACTACTCACAGGAATGGCGTTAGTGACCTTAAGGGTTGACACGCCATTATAATAATGAATTTAAAAAAAAAGACTGGTGGAACCAAAATAATACTGCTTCTATTTTAATCTTTCCAAATTAGACTAGGGATATGAACGGAACCGCGCTAAGATGATGCAGTCCTGCGAGACGGACTTTTTTACATTCATATATAGTCATATCACTGTCAATATGTTTGTGTTTCTTATGTGCCCACTTCTCACATCAAGATTATTTTATTTTTTTTGCTGAGTCGAATGAGACCCCACCATTCGATAGAATAATTATTTTGGAAGAACGGGCTTTATATTAAGAAAAACCTGCTAAACAGTAAATATTCAATTTAAAAAGCCATATTTTACTCAATGGATGGAGAGATGTATAATTCCAAATGTATTTTGAGCGATGAGTCGAATAAATTAACAACGATGTAATATTGTTAACTGTTTTCAACAGTATTCCCCTTTATTAAAATTTGCGCGTATAACGAATAATTATAAAGGTTTCACACGAGATAGTAGATGGAACTCACTGTTAATGTTCAGTTACTTGCTAGCACAAAATGTTCAACACCTCTGCAGAAAATAAGAATGGCAAAGTCGTTTTTCGTAAAATAATCCCAAGGCTAATTGACTCATTCATTATATTAGACTGAGTACAAATACGGCCTAGTAAGGCGATGAAACTTTTAAGATAGCAACACCAATAATTTTACTTCTATCCAAAACTAAGCAGAGACCATAGCCAAGTACGTGTTTTTTCCTACTCCAAATAAACTAAGAAAAATTCTTCACTGGCTGAATGCACCAAGTTCATGGTACATTTTGGCAAACAACAAATTTCTTTTAACCCCCTATAAATAAATATATACCGAAAACTTCCTGGGTAAACCCAATTTTTCAGGAATAAAATAATAGGTATGAAATGTTATTGTACTTTTCACTAAAAAAATAGAGATTTCTACACGATCAGAAAGCGGTCGACAAAAAAGTTTTTTGGGATCAGAACTAGAAATAAAATAGAAAAGTAATATTATAGTATATAGTAATATCAGCAATATTCTAAAAGTAACTAGGTATTAAAAAATGTTAGTTCAAACGTGTGAACGTGTCTTTACGCCACAGCGTCGGATCGGATCGGGTCGGGCTGGGACTAATGTAGGCACCTCCATTGACATGCATGTGTTTGTTTTTCCACCGCCAGTCGGTGGATATTGGTTCGGATCGGATCGGAACGAGTGCATACTTAATAATGGAGCTGGCGCCGTCGCCGTTTGGCTTGAGGATGACGCGGGGATATTGGTAGTGCATCCAGCTGAATGTCGGGCGTGTTTACGAAAAGGCCACGACTCAACTTTTCAGATTTTGTCTTTTGCTTTGTGGTGTTTTTTTTTTTTTTTTCACCTTCAATAATTAGCTTTTCAGGAATATCTGTCAGGATACGAAGTTTCCCTTTAGGCCGGCCCCTATTCGACATTCTCCATGCCACATATAACTGTACACAACTTATTTATTTATTTATTTTTTCTCATTAATTTAAAGCTAACAATAGATGGTATATTCCTTTCTGTTTCACTTATAGCTACTTCTATCTTTATATATATGTATATAAAGGGTGTCCCAGTATATGTGTCCACCCCCTTTTCCTCCTGGAGTTGTTGGAATTTCCAAATGAAACTTGGTAGGTCTTAGTTATGTTGCATGAGGTTTCTTTTAAAGGTTTAGTTGACTTTGTAACATTCTCCAGTTTTTCTCCAGCGCATCTAACTCTTGATTTTCCAATGGCGGCAGGTATTTATTTGACAAATTCTGATAGAAAATTTAATTTTAAGACTAATTTATTTTGTGACATCTTTTGATCCGACGCACCGTTTGCGCGTAAAACGCAAAAAACTGAAAAATATCGCCCTTTTGTAGACAAATTCCTATTATCACTGAAACCAAGCCTTTTACGTAAAAACACCTCGATACAAACGTTGTAGCCTATTAATTTTCCTTTTAGGTGATACCAAGATCAAAGTTGTAGGTTTAATATTTAACGGGATATTATGGATGAAAAAGAAACCTTAAAAGTTTTAAAAAGTAACAATTCAGAAAATCGATATGAATAGAAAAAAAAGTAGCTGACATAAACAATAAAAAAAAAGCACTTATTTACTTTATGAAAAAAGTATATACAAATTATTATAAAACAGAACAGAATAAATTTATTTTTCCATATGAAATTATTATATCATAAAACTAAAAAAAAAATTTGTCTTTGTTTACATTCATAATACCCCGTTAAAAATTTAATCTACAACTTTGATCTTGGTATCATCTGAAAGGAAAATTAATAGGCTACAACGTTTACATTGAGGTGTTTGTACGTACAAGGCTTGGTTTCAGTGATAAATAGGAATTTGTCTACAAAAGGGCGATATTTTTCAGTTTTTTTGCGTTTTACGCGCAAACGGTGCGTCGGATCAAAAGATGTCTCAGGATAAATTAGTCTTAAAATTAAATTTTCTATCAGAATTTGTCATAAAAAATACCTGCCGCCATTGGAAAATTAAGAGTTAGATGCGCTTGAGAAAAACTGGAGAATGTTACAAAGTCAACTAAACCTTCAAAAGTAACCTCATGCAACATAACTAAGACCTACCAAGTTTCATTTCGAAATTCCAACAACTCTAGGAGGAAAAGGGGGGGGACACATATACTGGGACACCCTGTGTATATATATATATATATATATATATATATATATATATATATATATATACACATGTACATACACATACACACACACACATATATGCATATATATATACTTATACTCTTACACCTAAATATATTTATTTACAAGTATTCCTTACATTAAATCTAACCGTACAAAATATATCTAATTTTTTTTTATTTATTTATTTTTTATTTTTATTTATTATGTATATATATATTTTTTAATTTATTTTTTATTTTTTTTATTTATTATATATTTTTTTAATTGATTTATTTATTTTTTTTCGATACGGCCTTACAACAACGGCTTTTCGATGAGGCCTTACAACAACAAAACCATAAGGGGCAATAGGTTCGAACTGCTACACTGAGGATTGATAAAGCCAGTTTGAACTTATTTCATTTATTATTTTTTAAATTCTTTGAACAATTGAAGCAACCAATGTTATTTTTTTTTTTTTTTTAAATTTGTAGCAGAAGAACATAAAAGTTGAATTATGAATAAATTACTCAGGTGTGTTGTACCTTTGACCTGGTCAAAGGAACAACAACTAGTCGTGGTCAGAGGTACAACACTCTGGTAGTGCAAATTAAAAAGCATACGATAAATCAATTTCAGAAATTACGCCATGTTTCTTATTGTAATAGCTACTTTTAGCACTTTCCTCCGAAGGAAAGTAGCTATTGAGGTTGGACTCATGACGGAATTTTTGAAAAATTTCTTCAAATCTTTATCGATCCTACCTAGTAGACACCGAAAATGACCCCCGTTAAAATTTATATATATATATATATATATATATATATATATATATATATATATATATATATATATGCATATATATATATATATATATATATATATATATATATATATATATATATATATATGTGTCTGTTAACACGATAGCGGCCAGAGTTTTTGTTTTTTCGTCACGAAACTTGGTATATAGCATTCAATTAGCAAACGATTGAACGATTGAGGGGGGGTTTACCCGGAACCCAAAACACTAATTTGACCATGTCAGCCGTAATATTTGTTATATTTCAACGAAACTTGGTATTCGTAGTGGTAATATAGGGAGAAAAGTGAGATATAAAAATGAACTAAATCGGTTCATTAGAAGGGGGGGGGGGTTTACTCCGGACCCACAATACCAATTCGCCACTACCAGCCGTGATTTTTGGTATATTTTGACGAAACTCGGTGTTCGTAGTGGTAATCCACAGGTAAATATGTGTTGTAAAAATAAACTAAATCGGTTCATTAGGAGGGGGGGGTTTACTCCGGACCCACAATACCAATTCGCCACTACCAGCCGTGATTTTTGGTATATTTCGACGAAACTCGGTATTCGTAGTGGTAATCTACAGGTAAATATGTGTTGTAAAAATAAACTAAATCGGTTCATTAGAAGGGGGGGGGGTTTACTCCGGACCCAAATTCCTATTATACTCATACCGGTCGTAATTTCTGCTGTATTGTAACGAAACGCGGTATACGTCGTGGGTAACTCATGAGAAAGAAGTGTTGTAAAAATGTCAATCGGAAAGCGGGGGTTTACTTTGTAATATATGTCAATAGAAAAGCCCGCCAGACGTAGGTTCACAAAGCCACCGCAAGGAGCGCTTTCTACTACTAGAGGGACTATATCCTGTTCCTGCGTTAGATCAAAATACGATAATATGAGGTTTTTTGTATTTATTACGTAGTGTAGTAGGTACCATGTGTAAACATAACTCTGGAAGCAAATTAATAATTGATCAGTTACTCATTACAAATTTAAAAAAGAACTATTCAGGTTTTTATTTTATGTATGTAGGATATTTTAAGCAAATTGTTCTGGAAAGCAGTCTACACTACCCAAATTCTGAGGAAAGTGCTTAGTTATGCAGCTCCTGCGCGACGGACTTTTTAAAATGATTTCCATAAAAAAAGACACAATACAAAAAATGTTATGAGGCAAATCGTCATCAATAAACAACTTATATATTTTTATGATAGAAATGGATAAATATTTTTTGCAAGAATCCTCTTTGACTTGAATAATCCAAAGTAGATTAGACCAGCTCTCTAGTGAAGGAGCTAAACACTAATCACACCAAAATTTGTAAAATGTTGCTACACGCCGCCACAGCCTCAGTGGTCAAAGCTGCATGGTCGGAGGTACAACACCGTCCTCTCTCTCACTCTCTCTCACTCTCTCTCTCTCTCACTCTCTCTCACTCTCTCTCTCTCTCTCTCTCTCTCTCTCTCTCTCTATATATATATATATATATATATATATATATATATATATATATATATATATATATATATATATTTAGACAGTCATATAAATTGGTAGTTTTTGTTGTTATTTTTGGACTGAATTGTTAAGATTTAAATATTATAATTATAAGAACGTTCATGAATTCGTAGAAACCAGTTCCTCGTGAATGTGCAATGTTTTTTTTTCGTAGCATGTCTTTTAAAAGTTAGCAGTTTAATGATTAAAAAGAGAAGGGGGATGTACAGGAATTGTGCATATTGAGCAACTAAATACCCTAACAGTAAAGTTTTGTTAAAATCCTAAAGTAATTTGCAACTTCACTTTAGCATTGAAGCTTCCCCCTGTAATTCTGTGAACGTAGTGGGAAGCGAACACGGATAATTGAATTGTTCTACCCGGAATCCACAAGAGAGGCTTAACCGTTTCTAAGCCCTCTAATTAACGGTATCGATGCAACGAGGAAAGCAGAGTGATTCACAATATGCACAAGGGTAGTACTTCAAAGGGCGCATTTAGATTTTCCCAGAGGGCTTCAGTACATGGGCGTATATAAGGGGGGGCTGCAGCCCCCCCTCGAAATTTTGATTTGATGGTAAAAATTTGTCGTGAAAGCCTTTAAAATAAAATTAATAAGATCACTTAGTTTATAAAAATATTTTATTTTACGTATAATAGCGTTTTAGGCGTGCTAATGACCTCAGCAGTAGCAAAAAAAAAAAATAAAAAAAAATAGAGTTTTAGTTGCCTAAAACTATTCCAAGTCCTAAATTTTTAGTATTTCTTAACCCGGATATGGTCGCAGCCCCCCCCCCCCCGAAATTTTACCAGCCCCTCCCAAAATTATTTTCTATATACGCCCATGCTTCAATACGCCAGATAATGCATCATATAGGAAATGCCTTTCTGTTATTTTACTCACATCGTTTTTTTCAAAGTAGTGTGTTGGATACAAGTCTATTATTGTCAATGAGTTCTTGGATAGTGGAGGGAGTGTTATCTATCTTCCAATGCTAAAAATATGGAGGCCTAAAGTAGGCCATCTTAGTATGACAAATGACGTGCAAAAATTTGAATTTATGAATATGATTGTAACGAATATATATATATATATATATATATATATATATATATATATATATATATATGTATGTATGTATATACAGCTGAATCCTTCCACCGGAATATGGTTTGTGGAGCGAAATTTGCCTGGAAATAAATCTTAACGCTTAGGATACGTAGGAAATCTTTAACCACTTACCAGAAAAATTGATATAACTACTTTTCCGAACTAATCTTCAGTTTGGGTGTTAGAAACGATTGATTCAGTCGAAACTTGTTCGAAACATTTGAAATTCATCTAATCTAATATATTTAAATTTTGGTCTTGTTTGGAGTTAAGGAAGTATTAGAAAAAATAATAATTCAACACATGAGCAACAAACGTCAGGCTGGCCGGATCCAACCCGCTGTAAGATTAGATCCGGCCGCTGTAAGATTAGACGGCGAACGTATTCGCACACTTAAGCTCGGCCCACGACATGACAAAGGTTGCCCATACTTGATATAGACGCTCAGAACCCGCTTCCATGAGTACAAACCTCTTACCCGCATCACACCGCTTATCCACATTTGAAGGGATGCCGCCTGGATTGAATATGTTTGGGCCAGTGTTTTGTAGTCTGGTGATTCGAGCTATAGGGAGGGGTTCGATTGAGGAGTTGGCCAGATGAGGAACATGCTGAGTGAAATGTAGCGGGAAGATTGTAGTACCAATGAATGCCAGTCTATATCATTAGAGGCAAGGATTGGCCAACATGAATTCCAAGGACCGCTATATGCCAATATTAGAATAGAATATTCGGTACTTTTTGCCCGGAAGGCTGAGGGCCCGGTAGAGCTGAGTCCTCTCTCTGTCAAAAAGAATACTAGAGCCCTTCGGCACACAATCTTAGCAATGTCCTAAAATGTATAAATAGATACACCAAGGTAATGTTATGTCATAAGGATTCTGAAAAGTCGACAGTTCTAGCTTCACACATTTTTCTCTTTAGTTAGTTCCTGATTGGCGCGACTCCTTATTGATTAAAATTTAATTCGTCTTGAGGCAGAATATAAAAGGGGGTGGAGCCTTGTTTTATAGTTAGTCAATAATGACGCCGCCACTCCTGGGTTATCACCTACCTCTTGCAAAACAACCGACTGGCTTTTTACTCAAACAGTCAGCCAAATTTATATATATATATATATATATATATATATATATATATATATATATATACCTATATATATGTGGGGGCGAGGTTAGTCTGTGTGTGTGTGTGTGTGTGTTCATACACATACATTTCAAGGCTTAGCATAAAAATAATACATTATGATGAAATTAAGTTAAAATGTATGTCTCACGTAAAATATCGAGTTGATTCTAAATTTCGCCGCTCAAATAAATCCTGAGTTCTTGACATACCCAAGGCTAAGGGATCCCTATCAGAGATTATAACTCAATTCATGTATTACTTCGAAACCCCCAGACCCCTGCCCACTACCCAAGAAGTAGTGGTACCCAAATTTTGGTCCCTTATATATATATATATATATATATATATATATATATATATATATATATATATAGAAAAAATCCCATAAAAAATTCCAAAATTCCCTAAACAAAGCATTCCCCAAGCCCCGGAATAATATTCGATTTCGCAAAAAAAAAATGTTGTTTCATGGATTTCATGCATAACACTTAACTACAACAGCACCTACATTAGACAAAGAAGGAATCCTATAAAAAAACAAAACCAATAAACTCACAAACAACGTAAAGAACAAATACATTAAAATCATTCTATACAGACACGGGATCACAGATGGAAATAATTTTTAGATTGACACGCTTTCCACAAAATCCCACCTCGAGAAAAGTCACTTTTCCGAATACGTAAATATCCACCGAGAAGGCAATCCTGTCAATGATAAGATTGATCTCATTAGTAATCTCTTCCTCCTACTCCAACACTTTCCATATCCCCAAATCACCAGGCTAGACAAATGTACGCTGAGCCACTCAAATTGAGCACACAACGCATGGATTTCTCGAACGCCGTGACCCCTTCGGACCCCTCTGATACTCCCTATGGCCAGTCCCCTGGGGCCTTCCTACCTCCTACCTTCTCCATCCTCCCTCCCCCACCAAACCTTTCCACCACTCCTTCCTTATCATGAATCCTTGTAAAACCAGTGATGCACCTAGTATCAAACCAGTTCTCTCTCTGCTCCTGGTATGTTTCCTCCTAATTTGTAATTTTTTTCACTTATTATGCAGATGCACATTAGTCTTTAAGTGCTACTCGTATTTATCGTCAGCATTTATAACTAGGAAATAACGATAAACATAAAATTTTAAACATGAGAATAATTAAAGTCGCCAAAAGTGACATAATTAAAGTTATTCCGAAAACATCAGTGACATTTGGGAAAAATGTCATCGGAGAGCTGAATTTTTTAAGGACCTTTCTGCGTGGCTTGAAGGGAATGTGTTTGAGTTTGAGTTTATGTCACATGTGACAGGACAGACCGCAAGTCAAGATGCAGGTCTCCCCTGGAATGAGTTTTACTGACTCGTGCGATAACAGACTCTAGCCGTAAATATCCCCGTCAATTTAGACTGCATAATACAAGAAAATGTTCTAAAGAGGCCGCAATCAAAGATCTATTGATGCTCTTAGTTTCATCGGACCAGATTGTCGCCAGTTTTCGGAAAGGCTTGCGTAAAAAAGCAACAAACCGATGTAGATGTAATTATATCTACCTATTGAAGTGTAGTTCAACTTTAAGAACTGTCATTAAAATATGATGCTGACGGTACTGACTTGTCAGAAGAAAATGCTGTAGGATGTAGAAGTATTGAATCAGACGATGATTGATGGGTAATACGTTTTTAGTGCAAAATTATATATTAAAAATAATGCAAGAAATTGCAACTTTTATACTCGCCAAAAATGTGTTGTAGGTGCTAATTCATTTGTACCAGTGAATGCCTAAAGAAAAAACAAATGCCTAAAAGTCTTGTTGTAAATTGGTATTAATGTGAGTAGAGGAATAATAGAATTCATCTTCCATGTAATGCGCAATTAATTTATGAAATAAATCATAATTTACGACAATTCTTCTAGACGGCGCTAATGACCGCAGCGAAAATTCGTCTAGAATACTTATCTAGACGTTTAATAACGGCTGTGGTTAGTTGCGCGATAGAGCCCCATATTCATCGAAACGGTTCGAAACGTAGCATTTATATAAGAACACATATATTTTTTTTTTTAATTTATTTATTTATTATTATTATTATTTTTTTTTTTTTACGGTGCATCTACATCTAGGTCATTAGCTCCGAAATTCAGGGTGCAGCGAGCCCTGTGATGAGAAAATCTCCCGCTTATGAATCCAAGGCGCTAGCCACTAG
This sequence comes from Gonocerus acuteangulatus, assembly GCA_946811695.1. Taxonomy (NCBI): domain Eukaryota; kingdom Metazoa; phylum Arthropoda; class Insecta; order Hemiptera; family Coreidae; genus Gonocerus; species Gonocerus acuteangulatus. Next base: position 61,637,707 of record OX328132.1, on the reverse strand, counting down.
ACCACGGGAGACCCCAAGAACACATTTTATTCCTATTACTGATGTACATCCTTTTTTTTTTTTTTTTAATTTATTTTACGAGCTCCTTAGCGACGGCGATTTTCTATCATTTAAAAACAAATAAAATGATAAATCCACAATTATCAGTAACTTAGGGAACTAAATACATCCAAAGTTTGAAGAGAACAAGAAACAAATTGAATTTAGCAGATATACAGAATTAAGAACTATAAACTATTTACAGCATTGCTATTTTCACCATAGTTACATAACATAACAACATTAAACATACTAACATTATTTAATTATTTAATGGGTCATGGAATTCGCGAAACATTTCTGTGGTCTTCCATTAACGCCCAAGTAAAATTAATAAATAATAAGTATAAAAGAAAAAAAAAATTAGTCTCTTAAATGTTTATTCATGAAATCAGATTATTAATGTAGCATTAAGATAATATTTTAATGGCTTCCGACTAAGAATCTAAATTTTTCATTATTAGCTCTCTGTTAGTAATTAGTTCCTCCAAGTCACAAGGCAATTTTATTTGTTCTCAGTAAAACGTTCCAGTGTCTGCAAGTGGGCTGTTCTTTCATTGTCATTAAATATGAGTCATTGAAATTCCTAGAATTGTATATATGTACTAATTAACATAACTGTATATGTATATAGTATTTATAGTATAATTGTAATAATAATTGTATTAGGCCTTAGTTATATATACGCAATGTACATATATAGACAATAACGTAATATAATGTAATAATATATACAAGATGTAAGTATAGACAATTATGTAATTTAATATAATGTAATAATATATAAACGATATAAATATATAGACAATAACGTAATATAATATAATGTAATAATATATACACAATGTAAATATGTAGACAATAATGTAATATATATATATAAAAAAAATGTAAGGTGAACATATATGATTGAGTTAGTAAAGTGAGTCCTATCCGTTATCTGCGGAGTATAACCTTTTCTTGTCTTATTCTTCGGCTAGTTGAGCTCCATTCGTAGATATTTAATATATCTCAGTTTGAGGTTTTTTTCGTTCGTCCAGTTTTTTTGCCATGTTTGTTTTATAGTATCAAAAATTTTCATGTCTTGAATAGTCACTTTTTAGCGCGGTTCCTCCCTCCCTCATAGGGAGGAACCCCGCTTATAAGGTTGATACAATGAAACAATCCGGAAGTGCCGACAAGAAAATTTCGCGTTTCAGAACCCCTGGAGACCGAAAATAACAGTGGTTCAAATTTGTATATATATATATATATATATATATATATATATATTTGTCTGTTCGCTCATTTCTGGCTTCTGATGGTCCGATTTTGATGAAATTTGGTACAAAAATCTGTCGTCCAATTTTAAACAAGTTCGTTAACCAGAAAAATCCGCCCACTGGAAGATGGCGTTTGGGGCGAAATTCGCGCAAAAAATCATAACGCTTACATTTTTGAGTTCATAAGCTTGTAAGTACTCTTTTTATAGGCTTCTTGGGCTAGGAAAACGAATGGAACCATTTTCAAGGCGATAGCTTTAAACGTTTTTGAGAAAACTGAAAAAATAATTTTTGAATGCCGTTTTTGGTTTGGGTACTTAGAATCATGGGATTCAGTTGAAACATTTACTGCATGTTCTACGTTCATTAAAACTAATATGTTGAAATTTTGGTTGCGTTTGGAGTTAAGGAAGGGTTAGAATAAAATATTTTATTAACAGACATAAAAAAGTTTTGGTAACTTTGTATACTTTCCTTAATATCTCGAAAAAGGTGGAGAATTTGGGAAACGGAAGAATACCATTAGAAAGCTTACTAAATGCTCTCCAAAAAAGGTTCTAATGAAAGTTTTGATTAGGCGAAGTCAATCGGAGAAATAAGTGCTTAAAACTTTAAAGTAATTGATTTCGCTTATTCGAACTGTTCTTTTTGTCTTTGATTTTGATACTTAAAATTATGGGATTCAGTTGAAACATTTTCTGCATGTTTGAATTTCATCAACACTAATATGTTAAAATTTTGGTTACGTTTGGAGCTAAGGAAGGATTAGAATAAAATATTTTATTAACAGACATGAAATGTTTTGGGAACTTCGTATACATTCCCTAATATCTCGAAGACGGTTAAGAATATTGGTAAACGGAGGGTTACCATGCGAAAGCTTACTAAATGTTCTACAAAAAAGATTCTGAAACAATTTTTGATTAGGCTATGTCAATCGGAGAAATAAGTGCTTAAACTTTGAAGTAATTGATTTCGTTTATTCGAACGGTTCTTTTTGTTTGTTTTTATTCCTTGTTATTTTTTAATTGCTTAAAGTTGGATAATGTATTTGACAATAAAACAGATTAATTAAAATAAGGAAAACAATTCATTGTTAAAAATATATCAGGCTGTACCGTATGAAATGTCAGTTTTGGATTTGTCAATTTCCTTCAAATGTCTTGAAACTGTCGAGGCTCCTACTCCGAGTTCTTTGGCGTATTCCCTAGTGTTTTTAATTGCTTTTAGTAGTGAAATGTATTTGTCAATAAAAGAGGATACGTATAATTAGAATCAATATTTTGTTTGTTAGAATTCGAAGATGCCGTATGAATATCTAGATTACAGTACTGGTGTTGATTTCGTTCTTTGGAATTATTCTTGGTATTCCCTATTTTCATCTGTTACCCATAGTTTTTTATTGTTAGTAGGTTTTTCTTATTGATTATAGAATATAAATCTATTTGGCTATTTTATACGTAAAATTAGTGACAATATTTCGGAGATTTCTGAGCGAAATACTTTTAAGATTTTCTACCACCACGAACGGCTTTCTTCCTCTATTTTTATCCACTAGATAGGCTTTATTTTGCATATTATTCTATATAAGTTTTATTCAGCAGGGGATTCTGATGAAATGTCGTGTTTTTGCTGTGGATTTTAAATACGATGTATCTAAGATTGGATAACATTAGGGAGTCTACATAGTTAAGAACCGACGACGGAGGATTACTTCTTGCTATGATTTAGTCTACATATGTATATTAAGTCCTAAATCCAAAAAATAAACTTCACAACGGTTAGATACTATGAGCGAATATGGCGGTTCAATGCCCGGAGAAACAAAGGGGCCGCAGGAAATTTACCTGCTAAGAGTTAATCCTCAAGAGCTGTAAATATACCCCAGGTATCTGCCGACACAAATACAAAGCCTAGGCGGAGAGCACCCCAAAAACTCAGATCCAAACATAAGGTTATATACTAAATATTCATAAAGACTACTTAGTTGTAAACCGATTCATCAATTAGCAATCAATAGTTTTCAACAAAGGTTATATACTAAATATTGATAAAAAGTATTTAATTACAAAAAAAAAACAATATTCCACAAGACTTGTTTTTGGTCCATTTGTGTCTACTCCATAGACTTAATTAGGTATATTATTCTATTGTAGTTGGGCAACTAAACTTTGTTTTCTTTTGTTAAATAAAGTTTTTTTTTTCTTGACTTGTTATTCGTCAAGACTTTTATTTGTCCTTGTGTATTTACTAGATAGGTTTTATTCGGCATATTATTCTATATAGGCTATATTAGGCAGGGTATTCTACTCAATCTTGTGTACTTCTTCTTGATCCTTCTGTACATGGGCGTATGTAAAAACAATTTCGGGGGGGGGGGGGCTGAGACCATTTCCAGGGTATGGAATACTAAATATTTAGAGCTTGGAATAGTTTTAGTCAACTAAAACGCTATTACACGTAAAATAAAATATGTTTTATGAACTAAGTGATCTTATTTAATTTATTTTTAAGGGTTTTACGAAAAGTTTTTATCATCAATTCAAAATTTCGGGAGGGGCTGCAGCCCCCTCAGCCCCCCCCCCCCTCATATACGCCCATGCTTCTGTATCCTCTAGAAAGGCTTTATTAGGCATATTTTGTATTGATTTATAGAGCTTTGCTTTAGAATGAGAGCCAGATTCTGTAATTTCCGCTTCTGTGTATAAGTTAGCTACTGTCGGTGTCCCTGACGCCTTAATATCACTTTTATTCGAGATGTTCGAGAGGATTTTGACCATTTTCACGAGATATATAAAAAAAGATAAGTTCATTGCTTTTCTAAGCTTATCAAATGGCACTAGGGACATGAACGGAACCGCGCTAAGATGCTGCAGTTCCTGCGAGTCGGACTTTTTTTATTTCAATATCCTGTTTTCTTGTAGCCAATTTTGTTTGAATGTCGACAGTCTTGCTTTCTGCGATATTTGTATGTCCGGTTTGCAAGATCATTGTGATATGCATGTATTGTTCCTGTAATCTGTGGAGTTAATTGTATTTCTTTGAATATGGTGGCTCTGAAAATAATAATATTTTTGTAACATTAATTGTATCAACATTTAATAAAGCAAATATAACTGGTTTTAATTATGCTGTATAAGTGCTTGCACTGTTTGTTTTAATATGTGTTAACCTATTATTGCAGCAGATCCGGTACCAAATTTTGTTTCAGATCAATTGGTGAAGATTTTAAAATGTTTTCAATTTTGTGTACATTTTAGCGGGCTCCTCAAAAACTAATGACTTTTGATACTCTAGCGTAGTTTAATTCCGCCTAGCAGAAGATAATTCATGGAAAATTAATTATATTCAATGTCTTATGTATTTCGAATTATTTCGTCCTAATTATCCTGTCTAGGCCACTGTTCGACGTTTAATTAGATGGCACCGAGGAAACGCTTTAATTAGCCTGGCTCAGAGTTCCATGCTCAGGTGGATTTTGGTTATGAAATGGACGAGGAAAGTCCTGGAGCACTGGGAACTATTGTTAAATCCCTTCTTGGTAACCAACCTCACCCCAGAAGGTACGATCTGGTTATTCTTGTCAACTATACCACAGGAAAACAACTTTACTTCTTGAGAGTTTTGAGGAAAGATAACACTAAATGTTACAATGAACAAGGAAACCATAATGCCTTTCGAAGAAATTTTCAACCTTGTAGTTTTGCGTTCATGTGCTTCAGAGTTGGGCTTTATTCGATAAATTTTGTATTTAATAATCATTCAAATACATTTTTATTGAATAAGAATTTATTCATTGGTTAAGTTATTCATCCACCAATTTAATTTTTATTCTATAAATGACAGGGTTGGCTCATTATTCAATAAATTCTTATTAGCCTAGAACACACTACTTGCCTAGAACATAGTACTTGCCATTAGTTCTTGTCACCTAAGAATTTGTACCTATGTGTAAAGTATTAGTAAAAAGTGAACAGGATTGGTGACTAAGCGACAACTTTTCACCTTGTGTAAACAGCCGAACGTACATTTAGTGCCATGTCCACCAACTTGAAAATGAGTACTTGACACTTGTCACAGAGGGAGCTTAGTGAGAGGGGCAAGCACTAACAACATATACTAATCACGTGTTAACCTTTCAGGCATTAGTCCAAGTTCTTCAGAGGGCATCCCATATCGCCCTCTGAGATAAGAATATATTGATACTGATAAATTCACAGACTGAATATCTTACATACATAAAAGAATTTACGCACAGACTGCATGAGACATAACCTACTACAGTAGTAGGTTATGTCTCATGCAGTCTGTATTAGACATGTGTCTCATGCAGTCTGTATTAGACATATGGTTATGTCTCCATTGATGTGTAGATAATGTTTTATTCAGTCTATGTGTTAGCTAAGGTCACTTAATAAATCGCATAAGTAGTAGTACTACTTATGCGATTTATTAAGTGACCTTAGCTAACACATAGACTGAATAAAACATTATCTACACATCAATGGATTATTCAACCTCATTCGAACGCAAGTGAATATATATTTTTATATATCTCGTAACAGTTTGAGAAATCGTAAATGTAAAGCAACTATTCGAAAGCTAACTAAACGTCCTAGAAATAAGGTTCTTATGCGATATTTGATAGAGGCATCTCATACGGAGATATCGGTGCTTAAATTGAGTGATACTGCCTGTTTCCGGTCGTGGCGCCTAAGATCTTAATTCTCTTTAAGATTTCATTTTACAGTTTACATGCGTTTACATTTTTCACAAAAAATTAAGACAAAACATAACAGAATCCCCTGCATCACACCGAACTGCAATAGTGCATACATTGGACAGACAAAAAACCCAGTAAGAAGGTGGTTTTAAGATGAACATTGAGATCTATGAAATAAGCAGTTTAAATGAAACCTTAAAATAATTATTAAATTTTATTTTAAAAAAGTATTTTTTAAACTTTTACTTTTATTTTCATTTAAAAAAAAGTAATAGTTATAAAATAGCTTTTTGGGTTTTAACTTTTCTAAAAAAAGTTTTTTTAACTGTTATTTTTCAAATTAAAAAATAAAAGTGTTAAAGTAATTGTTATTAAAATACATAATAGGAAAACATTTAAAGGGATAAATTAAAGCTACTAATGTTTATTTTTTTATTTGTATCAACAAATATCTTACAGTAAATAACGAAAAATAAATTTTTAAACAAAGAAGATTTCACTTATTTTGAAGAATTAATTCAATTTCTATAATTATTTATCTTGTAAGTTTGAGGAATTTAGATTATATCTATAATCATTTAATATATACTTTAGGGTTGAAGAGGCTATTTCAACACTTACTTGAGTGGCTAGGCTGGGGGTGTAGGATAAGTGCTAGTTAAAATATGTATGGAAGTGTGTATTTCCTTTCTACCCAATATTCCAGGTAATCTAAACCAACGGAACACTAAAATTCTTGATTACATAAAAGTTTTATTTTAGATTTAAAAAAATAAAAGTATTACATAAGTTTTATTTTCATGTACTTTATTTTAAGAGTTCTAAATAACTTTTACTTTTACAACTTTTGAATACAAGTTTTTTTAACAGTTATATTTAAAATTATAAAATAAAAGTTTTTTTAACAGTTTAATTTTAACTTATTAGATAAAAAAAAAAAATAACTGTTTTGAAAGTTCTTGTAGGTCGAGTGGAATGTTCAGTTTGTCCCATATTTTACATTAAGTGACTATATGTTTAATATCATCGGAATTTTATCAATTTTATTAAAGCAACTTTGTCAGATTAATTTTCCCTGAACTAAAATAATCAGCTTTTAAAGCCACAAAGAAAGAAAGATCCCTTTTTCTTCCTTTTTTTCTAAAAAAAAACAAAAAACATCTTAGTTGTAATTTCTATCTTGGAGAGCATTAGCCCCACTAAGTGGTAGACAAATAGGAATCACTTTAAGAGAAAGGAGTTGAATGAGTAAGGCACTTGGGGTTTCCCCTTTGTAGTCGGACAGCTCAGAAGGATGACACGCGAAAGCTAACGGGTCTCAGCTCAAAGCTCTAGTCTTCGTTTAGCTTTCTGAGTAGAGGATGTCTTGTCTTAGAAATAAAAGAAGCACCAGTATAACGACAAAGTTGTGTTCGTGGTAGGGCGGAGAGCGTAAGCAATTACTACCTAAGAAGGTGCAGGTTCGATCTCCGTCTGCAGTGGGTTGAGGCTGTGACAGGCCAGATGACAAATAAACAAAATTATATAAATATTCTTCTTTATTAAAAAATAAATAATACGCATCTGACGATAATATTAAATAAAAATAAAAGTCTTCGTGTCCAATTCACAACACAAAACTACTACAATGGACCGATCTCGAGGTACACAAAAGGAATGCTTAAAATCAACACGAGGTACTGCAAAGCAGCTGATGATCTTGCAATTCATTTCCCGCGCAAGTAATCAATCATTAATTTACTAATTAGTAATTTGAAGGCCGTGGTTTGAAAATAATGGATTTGTCGCGAGCGAGTTTTGACAGTTAGTGCAGTGGAAGGTTTTTGTGCGTCAGGTTCAGTGCGGCTGCTACAAGGCTGTTCATCTATGGGTCAGTTGAAAAATTCTCCACCATGGATGTTTAGAAGAGACGGTTCGTCGGATCAAAAAATGTCTAACTCTCTATGGAACAAAATGCCCATCCGATGGGTAATTCAACCTCGGTTATCTCGTATAACATTCAAGGTTTCGATGCGCCAAGTAGTTTTCTGTAAAAATAGGTTTTCATTTGCATGTATTCCTCATCTGAAATTCCAAAAAAAGGCACTTGAATTTATTTAAATAGTATTTTTGTTAAGGAAGGGGTAATTCAGCATAGTAGGATTTGTTCAGCACTCAACAAAAGGATTCCCATTAGTGTATACTAAAAAAGAAAATACATAAAAATTGGAGCTTTAGGCATAAGAGTTGCCAAAATTACATATCACAAATAACGAATGTATTTATTTATTTCTTTTGCAATGAATACAATTTTTAATGCTGAGCACATTCTCCTAAGCTGAATTAGCCCTCCCTTAACAAAAATACTATTTAAATAAATTCAAGTGCCTTGTTTTAGAATTTCAGATGAGGAATACACGCAAATGAAAACGTATATTTACAGAGAACTACTTGACGCATCGAAAACCCTTTTGCACGGTTCTTCCTTGTTTTGTTAGTACAAGTTAAAAATATAATGCAACATATGGATAAAGGGGAAACCCTTCCCTTCAAAGGCCTATTTGAGCCCTTAGAAGGGTTATTTTATCATTTCCGAGGGCACCATCTTATAGATCTCGACGAGAACTACAACTTTGCCCCTTTAAACATTTTGATATCTCAAACCGTTTATTAGTTATTTCTCCTGTGTCCCGCTTATCTGGGCCACCCTGTATATATATATATATATATATATATATATATATATATATATATATATATATATATAGCGACGATCTCCTGCAGGCTAATGTGTGAGAAAATCCTGTTGTAAGGGTGCGTTTACACTAGGATAGTTATAGCAGGATATTTATATCAGAGAGAAATTGCAACTAATGGAAACCATGTAAAATTTATGTCTGACATAAATTCTACATGGTTTACATTAGTCAGAATTTCTCTCTGATATAAATATCCTGCAATAACTATCCTAGTGTAAACGCACCCTAATAGTCGAAGAGCTAGTGTTTCATTGATTTTATCCTATACTCTATAGCACGCCATTCAAAACCGACATTACTTATGGGATGCCCTGGTTTATACCAGCTCAAGGACAACGATTTCAATATATGTTAATATTAAATTGGAAGGCATATGATAACGGTAAATTTAATTAGAGCAAAAGGGTTTTTAAGAAAGGTCGAATGAAAAATAATTTTAAATCATAATAGTGACTCGATATTTTTCTTCTGTATGATAATGCCTACAGCCTAAACGTTTTTAAAATAAATGGAGAAAATAAAAAAGATTCTATTAAATGTTGTTTTTCATAAACAATTTTTTATTAAAATTTTAAATTCCACCTCACAATAACCTTTAATTATGATTCTACGTTCAACTCTAAAATTTTCATTTTATTTCATTCATTATATTTATACCAAACAATAATTATTTTCCTCTGATCTTTTATTAATTTTTTTTTATTTGTTGAAATAATTTATGCAAAGAGTGGATCTATACAATCCGAGTTATGAGTTCTAATAATATAATAAAAAGAGAGAATTGTTTGTTTTTCACAGATATGAAAGCTTTATATGGTGGAAGAGGAATTTCTTTTGTGTAAACGTAATTTGCTTCGTTACGCGAACGAATTTTTGTATGTATACAATTAAAAATAAATGAAAGATATATTTTTAAAACAACATGAAATATTCGCTAATATGATTTATTAGCGAAAAATGTGCACAACAAACTCTAATAACACTTTATGAACTTTCCTTGAATATTTCATGTTATTTAGAAAATATATTTCTCATTTATTTTCTGATTGAACTGCTCACTCTAAATGTAAAAATATGGAAATAAAGTTATATTACAGTATATACAGACGTCCTCCTAGCCTAATAGTCCGTCACGCAGGAGCTGCATAACTAAGCACTTTCCTCAGAATTGGGTAGTGTCGAATGCATTCCTGAATAATTTGCTTAAAATAACCAATATAGATAATTAAAGTAAAAACATTAAAAGTTCCGCTATTTTTCATTTTTTATGAGCAGCTGTTTCAATTATTAATTTTTTAACTAATTTCCTTCAATAGTTTTGTGTATACACTGTGTAATAAATACACAAAGCCCCACGTTTTCATCTATTGATCTTGAAGAATAAAAAAGATAAAAAGAATTTTATTGTCCAAAGAAATATAAACAAATAAAATGAATTTTTACAATTAATTAAATGCAAGTATCCAAGCAATAAGCTTTTACAACTATTCTAAATTACCTATATCTGTTTAATTTTTATTACTAAAATATTATAAGGGAAAAATACAAAAAAAAACCCTATTGAAGAATAATAATAGAAACGGGATACGGTAATAACGCCCATCAGAACTCTACGGCCCACATTGTCATATCAAAACAGAGAAACTCCTACTGGGAGTTTCGCGAACCAACGTTTGGCGGGAGAATTTAATTCAAACATAGTACAAAGGACCCCCCCCCCCCCGCTTCTGATAGACCGATTTAGTTCATTTTCACAACACTTCTTTCTTATTAGATACCCTGGACGTATAAAGAGTTTCGTAACAATAGAACAGAAATTACCACCGGTATGAGCAAATTAGTAATTTTGGTCCGAGTAAACCCCCCCCCCTCTTAATGAACCAATTTAGTTTATTTTTACAGCACATTTTTCTATTCGGTTGACCACAACGAATACCGAGTTTAGTTGAAATATTAAAAAAATTACTACTGGTATTGGCAAATAACTACTTTGGCTCCGGAGTAATTAGTCCCCCCCTCCAGATGGTGCGATTTTGTTGGTTGTTGGAACTCGTTCATATGTTTGATGGTGGAATACTATATACCATGTTTCGTGGCGAAAAAACAAAAACTCTGGCCTGTATCGTGTTAACGGACATATATATATATATATATATATATATATATATATATATATATATATATATATATATATATATAAATTTTAACTGGGGTCATTTTCGGTGTCTACTAGGTAGGATCGACAAAGATTCGAAGACATTTTTAAAAATTCCGTCATGAGTGCAACCTCAATAGCTACTATCCTTCGGAGGAAAGTGCTAAAAGCTGTAAATGTTTCCTTTGCCAATCGAAGTGAAATCATCAAACAATATTTGGCAACCTCCGAAGGTATAAATTACTCAATCGCCAATCGGGATAAAACAATCTTACAACATTTCATTTATTTCCATATATACTTTATTTATTGATCCTCAACCTCAGCCAAATATATTGATGAACTAGTTACAATTCCTCATTTTTAAACGTTTCGGCCTCAGGGCCATCCTCATTAACTTCCTTTCTTAATCCACATATAATCCCCCTATTTTCACAAGGGCTTGTCATCACGTTACATCTAAAACTTTAAAACGATAGGATTTTCCATCTTCTATAAATAACACTTTTTTACTTTTTTAACATTTGAAATTTCCACCAGACCATGTGTAAATAGAAAATGGTGGAAAGTTGTGGCCACATGGTCTGGTGGAAATTTCAAATGTTAAAAAAGTGTTATTTATAGAAGATGGAAAATCCTATCGTTTTAAAGTTTTAGATGTAATGTGATGACAAGCCCTTGTGAAAATAGGGGGATTATATGTGGATTAAGAAAGGAAGTTAATGAGGATGGCCCTGAGGCCGAAACGTTTAAAAATGAGGAATTGTAACTAGTTCATCAATATATTTGGCTGAGGTTGAGGATCAATAAATAAAGTATATATGGAAATAATTTATACCTCAGAAAATCTTTGTGGATAATTCCTAACATGTCTATTTCATTTATTTCCAATTTACAACAATGTGTAAAATACATTTTCAGTAAAGTATTAAAAGATTACATTGACATGAATGTATATGAGAGAGACATGCTTTTTTTTCGCATTAAATGCATCTTCTACAGTTGTTCTCTAGGCCATTTGCGTTTCAGTCGGCGAATGGAGTTGAGGGGATGTATTGGGAGGAGAGGGAGTTTAATAAAACAGACAGGCACGGTCAGGCAGGCCTGTCAATTAGGCCTGAACAGTCCGCCTGAAAGCCGGACGCCTTAACGTGTATATATTCCGGCTGGTCTGTCAGTTAAGACTGTTCAGGCGGCCGGAATAAATACACGTTCAGGGGAACGGATTTCAGGCGGACAGTTCAGGTCTAACTGACAGGCCTGCATTAATCGTGTGTAGCCTGCTTAAAGAGTTAGGATGGCCGTGTAGGTACGAATGAAACTAGCAGTCGAGGGATTTGGTTAAAGGATGGATAAAAGGGATATTAAGGTCATATTGGAGACATAACATGGAGCATCGGTTATTTACGATATTTAAAGTTGTCTTCTCAACCTTCCGAGCTATAAATGCTCCATTGGTCAATATAATTACAATTGTCCAACAATATTTGCCAACTCTCTGTAAATTTTTAGCGCGGTTCCTCCCACCCTCCATAGAGAGGAACCCCGCTTATAAGGTTGACCTCATGACGCAATCCGGAAGTATCGACTAGAAATTTTTACGTTTCAGAACTCCAGATATGTTGAAATTTGGTAAAAAAAAAATCATTCGTCTAATTTGAAAGGTCAAGTTCGTTAACCAACAAAATCCGTCCACCGGACATGGTTTTTGGAGCGAAAAAGAAAATCGTTACGCTTACAAGTACTCGTTCTATAATCATCTTGGCCAAGGAAAACGAATGAAACCATTTTTAAGGCGATAGCTTTAACCGTTTTCGAGAAAAGTGGAAATATAGCCATTGAATAAAGTTTTTGGTTTGGTTATTTAGAATCATGAAATTCAGTTAAATATTTTATGAATGTTTGAAATTCATATAAACAAAGATGTTTAAATTTTGGTTACGTTTGGAGTTAAGGAAGGATTAGAATAAAATATTTTATTTATAAACAATAAAGGTTTTAGGAACTTCGTATATTTTCCTCAATATCTATACAGTTGGAAATCTTGGTAAGCGGAAGGTTACCATTCGAAAGCATAATAAATGCTCTACAAAAAAGATTCTGAAGCAATTTTCGATTAGGCGATGTCAATCGGAAAAATAAGTACTTAAAACTTCAAATGTGTTTGTTTTGTTCTTTTGAACGTTTTTTTTTAATCACATTTTAATTGATTTTTTTTAATTGCATTTATCTGTAAAATTACTATTTTTGTAAAAGAAAATAAGAAGCAGTAATCAGTGTGTTTTTAGAGCGAGCCTTCACGAGTCCAGGGAGTCATTTTTCTATCAGGTAGAGGCGAGGGTCTGGGCGGACCCTTACAACCGTGACCTATTTGAGGCCATATGGTTCGTGAATGGTCTAACCAAAATTATTATTTCACCCTTTCCAAATGACATTAGGGATAACGGAACCGCACTATGATGATGCAGCTCCTGCGATTCGGACTTCAGCAGCACAAAAAACATAAAATTCAGCTAAAAGATACCATGCAAAAACAAATATATTCTGTAGCAGAAATTTGTAATCAGACTCGATGTTCGATCAAGACAACATCATGATTTTACCAATTACTTGAATACTACGCAGTACAAACACCCTTGATAGAGAATTTGTGTAAGGCTGTAGAGCCTGGGGTAATGGACAGCCTCAACAGGGATTTGTATTGAGGCGGGTTTGTCTGAACCTTTGCTCGCCTGTTGGAATCGATCGTCCATCCATCTCTTCACCTACAAGTATCTTGTGTTCCTTTTGACCTTCTAGTATTTCGAAATTATATACACTTCATTAAGATTCTGTGGAAATCGACAGTTATCTCGGGCTTCAATGAAGCAGGGGGGGGGAGTCCGTCACGCAGGAGCTGCATAACTAATCAGATTCCTCAGAAGATGGGTTGTGTACACAGTATTTCTGAATAATTTGCTTTTTATAACACACACACACACACACACATATATATATATATATATATATATATATATATATATATATATATATATATATATATATAAACATGAATACTTTTGCTCTTTTATACAGGGTGTCCCCCCAAAAAAACGGCCAAACTTCGGGAATCGATGCAGGATGAAAAAACATGAATATTATAGTCGACAATAATAGTAGAATGTATCATTCATGTTTTTTGAATTATTCAATTGTATAATGCAATTTGATAGTAGTAGCTTTCCCACGCCTCAGGTGTCCCCAGCTGTCTGCCGAATACCTTCCTTGTTAGGAAGGATTATCAGGATGACCTGGAGTTTACCTTCGCCATCCAATCACAACCTGCGACTAGAAGGGAGGATTGGAGGCGAATAAGACGTGAGAATTGATATTCTGAGGAAAGAAAATATCCATCGATATCACTCTCAATTAATATAATTACAGATTTTTTTTTTACAACGTTACTTCACTGCCTTAATAGATCTCGAGACCACTTCCTATTAAGACGTCTTGGTGGAGAGGAAGGGTGATTGGTGCTGGATAAGGATTGGTTAATATACTATGGAAAGATCTTTGGCAAAGATATCGCGAAATCGCCGACATCTGTTAGCTGATATTTTCTTTTAGTAGGCGTAGTTTATTTGGTTTATGGACCTTACTTATTAGAAGATTCGCGCTACTGTTAATTCTGCTAATTATGTGAAAATGTTACGGGAGTTTTTGGCACCGATGCTACTGGAATCTGCTGGCTGAAATCGTTTCAGGAAGATGGAGCCACTTGTCACACATCCAACGAGTTCCTACCGGTGGTCAAAGAAATGTTTTCAAAAAAGTTGATTTCCAGGCGAGGCGACATCCCATGTCCACCCAGGAGTCCAGATCTATCCCCAGCAGGTTTCTTTTTATGGGGTTATTTAAAGAGTCGTGTCTGCATCCATAAAGCAAATACACTACGTAAACTAAAAGAAAAAATAAGCCAAGAAATTTCGTCGATCTCGCAGTCACTTCGCCAACGAATATTCGAAAAATTCGGTAGTCGCATAGAAGAAAATGTGGTCATTTTGATGAAGTATTTTTGTTTTATTCCAACTAATTAGGTTTCTTGTAAATACATTTTTTTTTAAAAAACATGTCAAATGTTTTTTTTTGTGCGAGTTTTTCAAATGTTAACCTTTTTCTTGTTGTAATGTTGTGCAAATGGCCATCAGGGTGAAAAGAAGTCGTGGAATAGTTGGGTTTCGTCTGTGGGCCCGTCGACGGAGCCACGGATTTTTGGGGAATTTTTAAGAAGTGGCCACCTATAGCTAGCCCTGCGCAAATATCCTAGATGCAGATGCGTCACAAAAAAAAAAAAAATGAAATGAATACAACCTCCTATTTCCATGGACTTCGCTAACAGTTAGAAAGCCCATCCTGTATTGTTTTGGCGATTGTGGGCTAATGTAGGTAGTTGAATCATACATTTGAATTATAAATATTCATCTTCATTATACATTCCGAATTCTGTATCTGATATCACTATGACAATAAGCCGCCATGGATTCCGAGTATTTATCCGACCTGGGGCATGACTTTGAAGGGAGCTATCCTACCTACGCCTCATTTAATTTTGGTTACACTTTGATCAGTCGACTAAATATTTATATGCCTTATTTGTAGTCTTAATTACTTGCCTTAGAGTCCTTGCTACCTGTCTATTGCTATGAAAAGCTGCTTACTAACATTGTCAACCTCTCAGAAATACTAATTATCGAAAAAGTTCAATACTACACCACTAATACTTTACCACACACTCTCACGCTTTTTATTTAACTTCCCTACATGTTTCACATCACTTTGGTGCCTCATCAGGGGAATATGCTTCAAAACACAACTTCAGCCCCAACTTGAGGAGGAGAGCCTTCCACTAGCAAGGCCACGTCTAGCCATTAACTGAACGAATCCAATATGGTGTAAAATAGTCAGCTGATAAATAATCCATATGGCAGATCTTTAAAATTAATTTTAATTTCTAGATTAAATATAGTCATATAACCCTTTTGCCTATTTTTTATCAAATAAATTAATGAAAATATTATTAAGATGCTGTATTTCCGTTTTTAGCGCGGTTACTCCCTATCTCGCTTATGAGGTTGACCTCATGACGCAATCCGGAAGTGCCGACTAGAAACTTTCACGTTTCAGACCCTATAGATCACGAAAATATAGGTGGCCCAAATTTGTATATATATATATATATATATATATATATATATATATATATATATAAATATGTATATATTTATATATATGCTTGTCTGTTCGCGCTCTAGCAAGCCCAAAAATGGTCCGATTTTAACGAAATTTGGTACAAAAATCTGTCGTCTAATTTGAAAGGTCAAGTTCGTTAACCAGCAGAATCCGCTCACTAGAAGATAGTGTTTGGAGCGAAATTCGCGCAAAAAAAAAATCGTAACGCTTACGTTTTTAGCGCGTTTACTCCCTATCTCCATAGGGAGAACCCGCTTATGAGGTTGACCTCATGACGCAATCCGGAAGTGCCGACTAGAAACTTTCACGTTTCAGACCCTATAGATCACGAAAATATAGGTGCCCCAAATTTGTATATATATATATATATATATATATATATATATATATATATATATATATATATATATATATTTATTTATATGCTTGTCTGTTCGCCCTCTAGCAAGCTCAAAAATGGTCCGATTTTAACGAAATTTGGTACAAAAATCTGTCGTCTAATTTGAAAGGTCAAGTTTGTTAACCAGCAGAATCCGCCCACTAGAAGATAGTGTTTGGAGCGAAATTCGCGCAAAAAAATCTTAACGCTTACGTTTTTGTGTTTATATGCTTGCAGGTACTTGTTTTATAGGTTTCTTAACATAAGAAAACGAATGGAACCATTTATAAGGCGATATCTGTAACCGTTTTTGAGAAAAGTGGAATCAATGTTTTTGTAAGTCATTATATTTTTGTGAGTACTTAGAATCGTGGGATTCAATTGAAATATTTTCTACAACTTGGTAATTAATCCCAACTAAGATGTTTATATTTTGGTTATATTTGGAGTATGCGAAAAAAAAATTTTATAGATAGACATGAAAAGTTATCGGATCTTCATATATTTTTCGTAAATATCTCGATAACGGTTGGGAAATCGTGCTAAGTGGAAGGTGACCATTCGAATGCTTACTAAATTCTCTACAAAAAAGGTTCTGAAGCAATATTCGATGGGGCAACGTCAATCAGAGATATAAGCGCTTAAAACTTAAAAAGTGTTTGTTTTGTTGTTTTGAAAGGGGTTTTATCTTTGTTTATCTCACTTTTTAATTGTTTTTTTTTTTGTTTTAAATTGCATTTATCAGTAAAATTAGTATAGTAGTAAAATAAGCTAAGAAACGGTGAAAGGTATTGCTAATAATAAGTTTGGAGTGGCTGTGGTAAACAAGATGGCTGTGGCTAATCATGATGACATAGTTTGTTTTGAATTCTGCTGTCTATTTCATTGAAAGATTTAACCCACGACAGAATGGAA
The DNA here is from genome assembly GCA_946811695.1 of Gonocerus acuteangulatus. Classification (NCBI taxonomy): domain Eukaryota; kingdom Metazoa; phylum Arthropoda; class Insecta; order Hemiptera; family Coreidae; genus Gonocerus; species Gonocerus acuteangulatus. Next base: position 61,620,267 of record OX328132.1, on the reverse strand, counting down.
TTTTATTCGCCATGAAGCACATATTTACAGTTGATTATAACAGTAAGACGAATTTCCTAGTAAAACAAGATACTTAAAATGACAACGATTTTTGGTTGTTAAGAAGAGCCTTCTCAGGAGTAGTCGAAGAGTAAGTACGTTTTCACTACATAATTGTATTGACTTATACAGATTAAGAATTATCCGTTTCTGTGTAAGTTGACTACTGTCAGTTTCCTGTGATTTGTGATGCTAATTTATTCCATTTCTTCGAGATGTACGTAACCGCGCTAAGATGACGCTTTTCCTGCGAGTCGGACTTTTTTATTTATCACTAGGGAACGGATGTTCATATAAAATAAAATTCAAAATATGTACATGTATATTCTACTATTTATAATGAAATATGTAAGACAAAATTGAAAATATTTAGTAAAATAATACCTAAAACACTATTAAATATTGAAAAGAAACGCATTAATAATTAGTAGGAACTCTATTATTATAAATGGAAAGAAGAAAATTTGAAAATATATAGAAAAATGACTAAAACTCTATAACATATTGAAAAATAAAAATTAGGAATTCATTTTAAAAGAGGAAAATAATTTCTACAGATGAATATTATTTTGGAAAATTGTTTGCAACAATATGCAATTGTCAAACGTGAAATGACGCAACTCCAAACGGAACCAAAAATTAACTATCTTAGATTAGACGAATTTCAAACATCTGAAACAAGATTCAAGTGAATCAAACGTTTTTGAATATCCAAACTGAAAATTAATGTGGAAATGTATTTTTATCAACGTTTCTCGTAAACGGTTACATATATCGCCTCGAAAATGGTTTCATTCGTTTTCCTATGTAATAACCGAATACATGCAAGCATATATATATATATATATATATATATATATATATATATGTATATGAAAATTTGTTATATTCCTGAAATATGGGATCTGAAACATGAACTTTTCTAGTCGGCACTTTCGGATTGCGTCATTATTTATTTATTTATCATTTACAACAATTACAGCCTCGGACAAATGAAATTCGCGGAAACAGGACAAATTGTCATACGGAAATTGAAAAATAGTAAATATACAACAATAATCGCACAACAAATACAAATCAAAAGAAAAAAAATATATATAAAATATAACCTCACAACTATATACTAATTTCAACTGACTAAAGATATTTTTTGGAAACATCACCATTGTAAAAGTCTTTATTTTTTGGAATTGTAACATTCCAAAGCACACAGAATGCCGAGTCTTGTTTTGTATAGGAGCGAATTGACGCATGTTCTCATTAGGTCTCTGCATTGGGTCAACCTCATAAGCGGGGTTCTTCTCTATGGCGCACAGTGGGTCCCAACGACTTTTCGTGTTTTAAAAAAGGTTACAGCCTCCAAATCTTAATTGATTTCAATGATTTTTTTAAATGAAAGCTAATAAAATTTGTAACAACTTTGTCTGTGCCGGATTTTTGTTTTTTATTTCCCCTGTTTATTATATTACTTGTAAATAAGTCACAGATTCGTCATAAATCCGTCCAGACAAAGTTGTTATAAATTTTATTAGCTTTCATTAAAAAAAAAAATATCATGCAAATTGGATGAGATTTGGAGGCTGTGGCCTTTTTTGAAACACGAAAAGCCGGCCCCACTGGGTGGCGGCGGGAGGAGGAACCGCGCTAAAACGCAGACAAATCAGATTAATTTATATACCAATAAATCATTTTTCCTAAATAATTTCTTCTATCGACTCCTATATTTTCCACAAGCTCCCCGTACACCATACATAGTTTTTCCCATTTCCTTTTTCCATGTTTCCGGTAGTTCCCTTAATGTTCTCTCCGACCTGTCGCTTCCCTTCCTTGGGGTCTAGCCAAATAATCCCTGAGAGAATCCGTACGGCTCCCGACAATATGCTTCCTGAGTGCCCTCTTCTCACGTTAGACTCCGACATCCTCGAAATTTTTCTACCAGAGAACTCCCAACTATTATCAATGACCACTTAAAATACGATAATAAGTTGTTAAGCTGCTTCTGCCCAACAAGAGCATGAACTCGTTTTTTATGTCTGTGATACCTGTATTTTACAGCAAGGTTCTACATGGTTACTACTTTATCATCAACGTATTGATTTGGGTGTCGATATTTCCCATTTTCCTTACATGCTCCTCTTTTACGACCAATTACTGACATAATATTGCCCATTAATATACAGGATGCCCCTAAAATAAAAGGACAAACTTCGGGAATCGATGCAGGCCGAAAAAATAAAGAAAAAAAGTCCTTTGGCATATATCTCTTTATTTTTTTGTATCCGAGAAAAACGAAAAGAAATTATGAAAAGGCAGTCTTTCATAAGGCATTTATACACATTGTTAAAATTATATGTTTTATCCCCCACCCCATCACCCTCCCACCCCTCCTCCTTTAATCCCCCCTCATCTCAAAAATATAGGACTCAGTATGCCTCGGATTTTGTGTGGGATAATGAAATAATAGGTCCCCATTTTTTGGCCCTTTGACTTAACGCAAAGTCTTTCCACGCATTCCTCAATAATGAACTGTCTTTGTTCTTGGAAGAACTCCTTTTGACACGGAGATTTGGAAGCTGGTCCCAAGTCTACAGTGGTCTTTCCCACTACGGGAGGGCCGTTCGAAATTGGTTGGAGACTAACTATTCATGGCATCGGATAGGACGTGGTGGCCGGTATCTTGGCCGGCAAGATCATCAGACCTCACGCCCTTGGATTTCTTCAAATGGGGACACATAAAAGATTTGGTCTACAGGGAGCCCATGGCTCAAGGGAGCATATTATCCGTCGCATCAGATGGACCTGTGGACAGATTACAGCAGAGGAATGCACAAATTCCATTCAGTCTGTCAATGTGCGATGTGATACCTGTATTGCTGCAAGGGGTCAAACCTTTGAACAATTTTTAAACTGACCCCTAACAGTTTAATTTTTATTAAGAATTAGAAGTTTTTTTTTGTTTAATGTTTTAGGACTTTCCTCGGAAGAAAAGTACCTATTTTAAATTATGTTGAATTTGTAGCGTTACATTTTTTTTTACGAAGAAGATTTTTTGCTGTCTTTTTTCGGGGAGGGGTTGCGTTTTTCTCGAAAACGAAGCAAAAACGAGATATATACCCATAACTTATTTCTTCTTTTTTTCATCCCGCATCGTTTTCCGAAGTTTAGCCGTTTATTTTAAGGACACCCTGTATATATATAAAATATATGAAGCCTTATATTTATTGTTCAATTGACCCAGAGATGGGCATAATTTTCTTTATAAATAAAAATACGAATTTATTCGTACTTCATATATTTGTGAATACGAATATAAATAAATTCGTATTCATAAGTGTGAATACGAATTTATTTTTATTCACATATATTAAATATAAAAATACAAATAAAATTTTATTCGCAAATTTTTCTACGAATAAAAATAAATTCACAGAAAAAATTGTAAATAATCACAAAAAATGTGAATATTTACAAAAAATCAAGTGATTACAAAAAAAAATCACATTAAAATATACAAATAAAAATTTATTCACATTATAATTTGTGAATAAAAATTTATTCACAATAAAATTCGCAAATAAATTATGAATTTATTCGTATTAAGATGATATTACGAAAGTTATTGAAGGTGATTTTTTTTTTTTTTTTTTTTTTATGGAGGTACAGATGACAATCTGTGTCTCTGCAGCATGGCTGGTGGTCTCGCGGCGGACTCGGGGTAAACAAAAAATCTACGCGCTAATAGCCTAGACGTTAAACGGCTTAAAAAAAAAATTAACTTCAATAACTTTCGTAATATGATCATAATACGAATAAATTCATGATTTATTTGCGAATTTTATTGTGAATAAATTTTTATTCACAAATTATAATGTGAATAAATTTTTATTCACAAATTATAATATGAATAAATTTTTATTCGTATATTTTAATGTGATTTTTTTTTAATCACTTAATTTTTTGTAAATATTCACATTTTTCGTGATTATTTACAATTTTTTCTGTGAATTTATTTGTATTCGCAGAAAAATTTGCGAATAAAAATTTATTTGTATTTTTATATTTAATATATGTGAATAAATATAAATTCGTATTCACACTTATGAATACGAATTTATTTATATTCGTATTCACAAATATATGAAGTACGAATTTATTTATATTCGTATTCACAAATATATGAAGTACGAATAAATTCGTATTTTTATTTATAAATAAAATGTTGCCCATCTCTGAATTGACCAAGGATCCGTAGAATAAGCATTTTAGTGTATTTTTGGACGTAAACCGTTTAATTCCATCCCCTGTGTTCTCTCTCATCATAGATAAGTGTCGATATAGGATGAAGCCATGAATCACTGTGGAGCAATTTGATACAACTTGGAAAATTATCCAACGACCCCGAAACATGGTTGGAACCAGAGAGTAAGCTTGATTTTGTTTTCAGAATTTTGAAGGCAAAACAACACAGTTCGGAGAGTTATTATGATTTTGTTCCGCTGTGTATATCTCTGGGGCACATTACTCGGCTCGTCGTGGGCCTCAATTATGAAGCACGTTGATCTATCTTATCCTGGCAATTTGTAAATCAAGACTGATTTTCCCATGATTGAATTCGTTATTTCTCATTTTTGATATTCATATTACACAGTTTCGCCTTTCAAAGAAGCGCAGGAGATTTCTTGACTGATTGCCATGTCTTTTTGCATGGTTAAACCGGAAAAAAATATTATCAAAAACTATTACGTTAATGTAAGATAACCCGTCCCAAAATTTATAGTTAATAATAATGCACGTTAAAATTTAAGTTAAATAAAAATTATATTATTTAATCTATATATATATAAAAATCTCTTGTCTGTCACGTGTTTTTCTGTTTATTTATTTGTTTGTTTGCTCCTTATACAAATCTACACCGTTTGACCGATATTGACCAAACTTGGCACACAGGTAGGTCTTGATACGAGAAATCTCCTAGGCAGGGTCAAAATAGTAAAATTTCAAAATTTGGTCAAAAGATCAAAAGTTTTGTTCAAGAAAAACTGGCTACACTAAACCATTCAGATTGTGACGGCCATTTTGAATCGACTACTACTGGCCTCTGTCGGCTGTTAGATGAAGTGCTGTTGTGCTGGCCTCTGCCGGTATCATTATGAACTAAAACAAATTCACATCGTTTGACCGATTTTCGTAACTGGGTAAAGACAACTAGGTATCAAGTAGATTTTGATACGGGGAGAGTCGTAGAAGAAAGTAGGTGTAGCATGGCACACTGCGTAGCAGCTAGTTTTAAATAAAACCAATTGTAGGATATAGGTCCGTGTAACATAATAAGCCTGATTCGACTGGATTTAGCTGCGGTTAATGAAATGAGAAGGATTTGAATGCAATAAACCAGTGACCTCTGCTGCCCTGTGACGCTCGGGTTACCCCTCCCCGGCACACAGTGGGGACAAACGACGCGTTTCAAAAAGCCTCTAAACTTAACAAATTTCAATGATTTTTTAAAAAAAATGAAAGCTACTAGAATTTAGAACAACTTTGTTTAGCCAGATTTTATTAATTTACGTGTAAATAATTCACGAACGTTTACAATTGAACATAAAATATTATTTCATTTTTCGTCTAACTTAATATCGGCACTGATATCGTTGAAATTAAACATTCAAATCCTGATTAGACTTGGAAAACATCAAAATCTAAGTTCAAAAATCATATTATTTAAATTAATCTCATTGTTGAATTAAGATAAATTTACGATTTTAAGATGTGTCAGTATGATTTTTTTCCATGTCCAATCAGGATTTGTATGTTTAATTTTAACGATATCGGAGCTGATATTAAGTTAAATGAATAAAAAAATATTATTTCATGTCGTAAAAGTTCGTGAATTATTTACACGTAATTTAATAAAGAAGGGAAACATAAAACAAAAATCTGGCTAAACAAAGTTGCTCTATATTTTATTAGCTTTCATTTAAAAAAAAGTTATTGAAATCGGTTTAGATTTAGAGGCTGTACCCTTTTTTGAAACACGAAATGTCGCTTGGCCCCACTGTGCGGCCCTCTCATTGTGTACCATACAAACACTCTTGGCAAAGAATTTGTGTAAGGCTGTAGAGCCTGGGGTAAAGGACAGCCTCAACCGGGATTTGTATTGAGGCGGGTTTGTCTGAACCTTTGCTCGCCTGTTGGAATCGATCTCCATCCCACTCTTCACCTACAAGGATCTTGTGTTCCTTTCTGCGATTTTTGGATTCAGTGCACCGATAAACATAAAACTCATCTAACCGATTCCATGAAACTGAGTAAAGAACGTTTTTATCAACCCTTTGTTATTCTGGGTAAAGGCGAGATATATTGTACATTTTTTTTTAATATCCTTCTTTCGTTTATTTTTTTAATAAGTAATTCTTGCTTTATTTAAAGTACGATCTTTTTTAGGCTATTCCCCAATATAGATAATGTGAGTACAAAATTAATAACCTCTGTTTCAAAAGAAAGCAACGAAGTATTAAATAAAAATTAATGGCCTACTCGTTGTATATTAGTTTCTTTACGCCTGACTACCGACGATTATAAATCAAGAGTCCAACATTTTAACGTATATATTAACCGAAAAAAAATCTTTAAAACGATGATAATCATGGAAACGAAAATGGAAAAATCAGTTTCTCTCTTTAAATCACCTCAAACAAAATAAAATCCATTTCTCGAAAATTATAACTTTCCGGGCATCAGTAGAAATGTTTAAAAGGGGGGGGGGAATCAGGACCAGAGATACTGCAGATATTGCACAGGTGATCTAATTCTTGACTAACGGTCAAAGATGGGCCCTTTTTGGAGCCCTTCTGGCAAGCAATGAAATATTAGAAAGAGAATGGAAAACACAAACTTTAACACAATGTCTGATTTGCGAAGAATTGTACTCCTCCAACAATGTACCAGACAATCGAACAGAGGACACCGCTCAGCATAAAACGTCTGTGAGTAGATTTGGGCTATGTTTAAAGGTGTTTAAATAAAACACAATATAACTTTTTGTTACATATTCCTTTATTATCTCGCCATGGCCCAGGTGGCTTTTAGATTCCATTGATGTAGAAGACGTCATTTTTATGCAAAGAAATTACATTTAGTACATCCTGTTTAGAATTCAACTTTCCCCGAGTAAAATATTTTGTGAACATTGCTTGGGACAATGACCAGGGAGTAAGCAGGATGCGCCAAAGGCTCACAAATAAATTTAATGATATTTTGTAGCATTGTTTGAGACGAGTGGTCAAGGGTCATCATGATAAAACCACTCTTTGTTGATTTAAAGTCATTCGTGAGCTATTTGTAATTCATGAGATGAATCCATTTATTCTCCCATCTGATGCACTGGTAATTGTGGCTCTGACTTCACAAGATTATTATGAATGTCGTTATTGAAATTATCTGGACGTCTTGAACGGGTTTAATTATGAATTCTGGGGGCTCCACGCGGTCTAGTGGCTGGGGTTTCCCACGGCTCGTTGAGAAAATTGCTCGCAGCACCTTGGATGTCGGCGCTAATGGCCCAGATGTCGATGCGCCGTAAAAAATGAAAAAAAAAATATGATTTCTGCTTTCTCCAACTATACTTTTTTACAGCGCAGTCTATAAACTGATAGAATGGTGATCGTATATCGATGTTTACGAATATTTGCGACAGACTGACTAATACTTTAGTCAAGCGAATTGGGTTTCGAAAAGTTCGAAATGTTATTCGTCTAGTAGTGAATCATAGCGAATACCATGAACATGCTTTCAATACGCACAAGGGTATTGACTGATCCAATACATTTTGAATGAGAGACAGCCGCCTGGAATAGGAAGATAAACATTGGACGGCCTATCCTAACGCCGCCTGTGATAGGAAGATAAACATTTGAAGGACTATCATAAGGATGCCTGCAATAGGAAAATAAACATTTGAAGGCCTATCATTACGCCGCCTGGAGTAGGAAGATAAACATTGGACGGCCTATCATAACGCCGCCTGCAATAGGAAGATAAACATTGGAAGGCCTATCATAACGCCGCCTGGAGTAGGAAGATAAACATTGGAAGGCCTATCATAACACCGCCTGCAATAGGAAGATAAACATTGGAAGGCCTATCATAACGCCGCCTGGAGTAGGAAGATAAACATTGGAAGGCCTATCATAACGCCGCCTGCAGTAGGAAGATAAACATTTGAAGGACTATCATAAGGATGCCTGCAATAGGAAAATAAACATTTGAAGGCCTATCATTACGCCGCCTGGAGTAGGAAGATAAACATTGGACGGCCTATCATAACGCCGCCTGCAATAGGAAGATAAACATTGGAAGGCCTATCATAACGCCGCCTGGAGTAGGAAGATAAACATTGGAAGGCCTATCATAACACCGCCTGCAATAGGAAGATAAACATTGGAAGGCCTATCATAACGCCGCCTGGAGTAGGAAGATAAACATTGGAAGGCCTATCATAACGCCGCCTGAAGTAGGAAGATAAAAATTGGAAGGCCTATCATAACACCGCCTGCAATAGGAAGATAAACATTCTAAGGCCTATCATAACGCCGCCTGGAGTAGGAAGATAAACATTGGACGGCCTATCATAACGCCGCCTGCAATAGGAAGATAAACATTGGAAGGCCTATCATAACGCCGCCTGGAGTAGGAAGATAAACATTGGAAGGCCTATCATAACACCGCCTGCAATAGGAAGATAAACATTGGAAGGCCTATCATAACGCCGCCTGGAGTAGGAAGATAAACATTGGAAGGCCTATCATAACGCCGCCTGCAGTAGGAAGATAAACATTTGAAGGACTATCATAAGGATGCCTGCAATAGGAAAATAAACATTTGAAGGCCTATCATTACGCCGCCTGGAGTAGGAAGATAAACATTGGACGGCCTATCATAACGCCGCCTGCAATAGGAAGATAAACATTGGAAGGCCTATCATAACGCCGCCTGGAGTAGGAAGATAAACATTGGAAGGCCTATCATAACACCGCCTGCAATAGGAAGATAAACATTGGAAGGCCTATCATAACGCCGCCTGGAGTAGGAAGATAAACATTGGAAGGCCTATCATAACGCCGCCTGAAGTAGGAAGATAAAAATTGGAAGGCCTATCATAACACCGCCTGCAATAGGAAGATAAACATTCTAAGGCCTATCATAACGCCGCCTGGAGTAGGAAGATAAACATTGGAAGGCCTATCATAACGCTGCCTGGAGTAGGAAGATAAACATTGGTCGGCCTATCATAACACCCAAGAAAATAGCTGAGGCTACTCCCAAGGAGCTCATGTTTTATGCAAGGAGCTGCAACATTGAAGGGGTGTCAAATAAAGGACTTCACAATCACAATAGGCCGAGGTGATCAAAGCCTTAAACTAGTTAAGGTTCCCTTTTACTGAATTGTATTCTACAGTTTACTTTAAAAATTAAAGTAGTTTTTATTCCATTCCCTACTTTTATTATTACTCTAAAGTCGACTGACAATAGATTTTATTCGAACGATCCTCCGTTAATTTTCTTTGCTGTGGTCGTATATCTTAATTAAAATCAAGTTTTAATATTCAGATTATTCAGAGTAGACAGATTCTAAAAGCAATTGTAACAAGTAATGGTGAAAATGAAATATAGCCTGTAGTAAAAGGAGGAATTCTTATTCTCATACTATTTAGCAAAACCTACTTTTGCTTAATGGTTTTCACTGCTTTTTTCACGCTGGAAATACTCAAAATAAAAATTTAACTTGTTTGTATAAAATATCGCAATAAGATATCATGTACACATACACTCATTAAGCTACGTTGTAGGTGTACAATAAATTTACAAAAATAAAAATAAAAGAAAAAAAATAGAACAAGGACATTAGAGCCTAGATGAGCAGATGCTATAGGGATTCTTGATCATATTGCACACTAGGGAGATAGTGTGGTCAATACTATGCTTCTCAGTTTTCCAGGTTTCTATTTAAGGCTGTGTGGGCCCAGGGGTGAGGGGTTGGGACACCGATTTCGGCCCTCGAACAACACTTTAGAAGATATTTATTCAGCGTATTAAAAGAATTGGCGTGAGACTCAAAGTCCGATTATGACATGATCAGGATGTCATTGTCCGATACTTTTCTACAATGCTGTTTTTTTTGTTTATCTACGAGAGGTGAGGGGAGAGAGATAGTGTTTAATGATAACAATACTTAGCCAAAGCTGAGGCTAAAAAGAATTAAAACCTCCCAGTTACAAGGTTATATCAGTGGGACTCTTTCCCACCAATAGGCCACGCCCTTTTCCCTAGAACTACAAAACCTATTTGAACAGAAACGTTATTGTTTGAATTGAAAGCTATCGCTCAAAAGCTTTGGCTAAGTGTTGTAAGCATTAAACACTATCTCCCTTGCCTGACCTCTCAAAGCCATTCTCGATCCTAAACGAAGCATAATCACTGTTCAAAGGTCATTAAACGGCTTTAAACATGGCCGAAAGGAAGTGTGAGTGAAAGGAAGTATTTACCTTAATTGAACTTTTCCATATCTGAACAGACATAAGAGATCCCGATGGGACAGGTACCGTGGTCGAATTCTATCACATCCTATTCTACCCTTCCACCGACCATTTTAAGATTCTGCGATTTTACAGAGATTGAATCTGTATTTCACTTCATAAGCCCATAGTGAAGGCAGTAAAGTATTTTGAAGTTTTACTTGTTCCTTACGATAGTCAAAGTCTCGCATAAAGTATCAGCCGTTAGTTTCAATGGTGTCATTTTGATTGTTGCAAATCCTCGACTCACATAAGTCCAATGTGAAATTCTAAATTCCTTTACACTGTTATGGAGTTATGAAGGGAAATTTGTTATTCATTAACTCTGAACAATTGAGGCGTTGCGGATACGAAGGGTGAACTCAACATACGGTCAAATTATTTTTCCCCGCCATCCAAATCTAGAGGCTTCAGACAATCTACAGGTATATTTTGCCTGTTGAGTTTGCCTTTCTTTCCCTCCCAACATGCTGGCTGGAAACTGCCATAGGAAGGCGAATACGAAAGGCGAATTCAACACTCTACTACCGGTCTGCTGGATGATGATAACAATAAAATGCTCTTTTCATCCAAGGTGATGTTCACATTAATTCTTGGACAATTATTACATATTTTTTTTATCAATATAAGGGCGCGTTTACACTAGGATAGTTATTGCAGGATATTTATATCAGAGAGAAATTCTGACTAATGTAAACCATGTAGAATTTATGTCAGACATAAATTTTACATGGTCTCCATTAGTCAGAATTTCTGTCTGATGTAAATATCCTGCAATAACTGTCCTAGTGTAAATGGACCCTTAATTAATAAAAAAAAAAAAAACAATGAGACATCCTACAACGAAAAATGATTTGAATATCTAGAGGAGTTCTCCCCCATGGAAAAAAATATTCAAACGCATTTTTCTGAAAACTACCTTTTGTTCAGTTCACCCATCGTATCCGCAACACCTCAATCTTGAATCCCAATTATATAGATTTATAATAATAATAATAGTCCTCTGTGAATTAGATGAGAAAATTAATGCCAAACAACGATTTTAAATTTTTCTTTTTACATCTATCATCGACGCATATGCCATTAATACAATAAAAAAAAGTATTAAAGAAAACCTTGAAAAAGGTTATGAAGATTTAAATTTTTTTACTTAAAAATAAGTCTTGCATTTGTAATATGAATAAAGTAGACGTAGTGAGTAGCTTAATTTAATTTATCGTCAATACGCAAAAATTCACAGCTTATTTTGTAAATTTCTTTTTGAATGTATTTATATTAACAAATCAATATCTGAATGAATTTATATTGATGGTATTGATTCGAATTTAAAAGCTACTCTTTATATAATATATTAACGATTACTACTTTCATTGGATTACGAAAATAATATATTCAAATAATTTTTAGGATTTAATGAACCCTGAGGAGGAGGCATGGAGGCCCACAAACATGTAGGGCGATCAGAGAATAATGTAGTACAAAACAGAAAAAAGCCCGACTCGCTGGAACTGCGTCATCTTAGCGCGGTTACGTACATCTCGAAGAAATGGAATAGATTAGGATCACAAATGACACGAAACTGACAGTAGCCAACTTACACAGAAGCGGATAATTCTTAATCTGTATAAGTTCTGTCGTGGTTAAATGTTCCTATAAAATAAGAAATAACGATAACTTCAGTTGTAGGCTATGAGGAAGGTTATATAGATAGGAGAATTCAAAACAATCTAAGCATACGTCATCATGATTAGCCACAGCCATCTTGATTACCACAGCCACTCCAAACTTATTACCAATACCTTTTCACCGTTTCTTAGCTTATTTTACTAAAATACTAATTTTACTGATAAATTCAATTTAAAACTAAAAAAAAAACAATTAAAAAGTGACATAAACAAAGAGAAAACCCATTTCAAAACAACAAAACAAACACTTTTTAAGTTTAAGCGCTTATATCTCTAATTGACATTGCCCTATCGAATATTGCTTCAGAACCTTTTAGCGCGGTTCCTCCTTCCCTTCATAGGGAGGAACCCTGCTTATAAGGTTGATCTCATGAAACAATCCGGAAGTGCCGACTAGAAAATTTTGCGTTTCAGAACCCCTAGAGACCGAAAATGACGGTGGTTCAAATTTGTATATATATATATATATATATATATATATATATATATATATGTATGTTTTGTAGAGAATTTAGTAAGCATTCAAATGGTCACTTTCCACTTACCACGATTTCCCAACCGTTATCGAGATATTTACAAAAAATGTATGAAGATCCGAAAACTTTTCATGTCTATTAATAAAATAATTTTTTCGCATACTTCCTTAACCCCAAATATAACCAAAATTTAAACATCTTAGTTGGGATTAATTTCCAAGATGTAGACAATTTTTCAATTGAATCCCGCGATTCTAAATACCCACAAAAAAATAATGACTTACAAAAATATTGATTCCACTTTTCTCAAAAACGGTTATAGATATCGCCTTCAAAATGGTTTCATTCGTTTTCCTATGTTAAGAAACCTATAAAACAAGTACCCGCAAGCATATAAACTCAAAAACTTAAGCGGGACGATTTTTTTTTGCGCGAATTTCGCCCCAAACACTATCTTCCCGTGGGCGGTTTCTGCTGGTTATCGAACTTGACCTTTCAAATTAGAAGACAGATTTTTGTACCAAATTTCATCAAAATCGGACAAGACAAGCATATATATATATATATATATATATATATATATATATATATATATATATATATATATATATATATAGGGGCGAGGTTAGCTCAGTGGTAGAGCACTCGACTAATGAACTGGAGGACCAGGTTCAAAACCCGAGCGCGCACTAAAGATTTTTTCTTCTAGTGCCGTCGATCGAGGGTTGGATTTGGGGTCCCAGACCGTCCCTAGGCCAACCCAGCCTTTAATTAATTTATCAATGGGTACCTTGGTGCTAATGACTCTAGCAGTCGAAGCAGCAAGGGAAAAATCAGGCGGCCCTGAGCATAGTGCTGACCACACTATCTCCCTAGTGTGCCGTATGGTCAAGAATCAACAACCTGTAACAGGCCCTTGTGGCCTGTTACGGGACTGATTTTTTATATATATATATATATATATATATATATATATATATACATATATATATATATATAAAATATATATATATATATATATATATATATATATATATATATATATATATTTCGTGATCTATGGGGTCTGAAACAAGAACGTTTCCGGTCGGCACTTCCGGATTGCGTCGTGAGGTCAACCTCATAAGCGGGTTCTCCCTATGGAGATAGGGAGTAACCGCGCTTAAAGAGTATTATTTTTTTTTTTTTTTACTTTTGCCATAAATATATCCAAAAAAGTGAACATACGTAAGTAAGTGGTCAGAAATACGTGGGAGAAAATACATTTGTGAAGTTCGCATAAATTCTTATTCGTTCTAATAAATAAAATTATGCTCAACTGTGGTAATCAAGTGAGAATGAAGGAATATAGATTAACTAAGCAGAATTTTTGTTTCATTCAACGTAGAAAAGTCCTTTTCGCAGGATCCCCCCACTACTGTTATTTCGAAAGCTTGTAAGGCATGTATTTAATATTCTGTGAAACATTTTAACATCTACTCCAATGAAAGATTCCGGCTTAAGGAAAGTATAAAAATAAAAAATAATCCAGCATTACATTTTCCAATGGTACAGGGAAATAAAATATTCTGGAGCTCCATTATTGGTAAACTTTGAGGAAAATCCTAATATCATCTGGCTTATTTAACTTTCAAAGAATCTCAATATTTAGAAGTTCAAGGTTACCTCTTCAGATCGAGAGCCTCATTTCTGCTACTCAAAATGGATCTTATCTTCTCAAGACTCATTGGATTGTTGGCATAAGATTGTTCTTACTCATAAAGAGGGTATAAGCCGTGGAATGAAATAACCAATCTATATTGTAGAACTCATGTTAATTTGCTTGACTACTGACTTTATCATCGAACTTATCCTTTCTTCTGTTATTATTATTATCAAGTATTCCCACATTAGACGCTCATACAAATGTTACACATTAGTCCCCTGCTTATATGTGATGTCTCAGCGCCCTATACATTCACAGACGGAGTCGGTTTATTCGTTAGAATAAACAAAAAGTTCCCACTCGTGGAAGTACGTCATCATAGCGTGATTCCATAAAGGTTTTATTAGTACTGTCGCTTGGATAGATTTCAACAGTTCATATTTTGTGAAAACACATACTCCAAACCCATCTCAACGATATTTTACTTAACCAAATTAATCTCTCTGCCTTCCCAACATCACTTTCTAAGGAATAGCGGTATTTTGAAAAAGTCTGACTCAAATGAACTGTTTCATCATAGCGCGTTTTCGTAACGTACCTAAAAGCCTATTAACGGAAAAAAGGAAGCTATATGATTTCTTTCTAAAAAAAAAACAATACTACGGTAAACGTAGTCTACTGATTAACTTGACCTTTTGAATCAAACAAAGGATTTTGCACCAAATTTTACCAGCATCGAAACATTTTTGGGGTCACTGGAGAGCGAACAGACAAATACATATATATATATATATATATATATATATATATATATATATATATATTATTCTTTAGGGTTAGGGCTCTTCGCTTGGGAGAATTATTGATGTTAATAAGGCATTTTCCAGCGGTCGGTTTTTCTGGGTGATATTTCGCAGAAATCCCACCCTGATTCATCAGACCGTTGCCATGTTTTCTTGTTTTTTTTTCTGCGACATTTTTGTTAGCTATTTTATGATATATATATATATATATATATATATATATATATATATATTATAGTGTGGATTGTTTTTATTGTGTTTTGACAGTGAAATGTTAATTTTTAAGTTCTTTGTTCTCCGGGGAGGTTTTGATAGTGTTTTAAAAACGTGTATAGGTGTTTATAGTACATTGGAGTGACGGGTGTATTCTAAATATTAAGTTGTGGAAGAACTATCCTGCCGAATGTGGTGGTGAAGGAAGAACTAATGACTCGGAATCGCTAATTTTGATAAAAGTCTGCCAATAATATATAGGTATATATATATACCTATATATTATAAGTAAACATACCAAATAAAGTAGATAAAATGAACTAAGAGTGTACTGCTTTATCGACCCCCTGCCAGAAAAAGAAGCAAGAAAAAGTGGAAAATATATATCGGGTCATATTTCACAAGAATTAATATATAGGGGAAGGCGTTGTACCTTTGACCACTTTGCAAAATTGAATTTTTTTTAGCTTGAATATTAAGGCTAAATTCATTTTTTTTATTTCATTGTAATTAGTATTCTATTGGTTATCATATTTAATTTTTTCAAGGTTCTAGCTTTACATTTAATATTTTTTATTATTTTTTAAAAAAATAATCGTACAGTGGTCAAAGGTACAACATGTAGTTGTACCTTTAACCACGGGGTGTTGTACCTCTGACCACGTAAAAACAATACAGAAGTCCAGAAAAAAAATTGTATTCAGTAATATTGTAATTAATTGTAAGTTTAATAAATACAGGACAAGGATGTAAACATAATAAAAAAAGCTATTATTGATATTATGTTATGCTCAATATGTTGAAAACTCCAGTCCAACCGATAAACGTTTTAACTGCCAAGCAGATCCTCTAGCAATATTAGGGTTTGGAAGTTTAGCTGCAATATCTTCAACATCAATATCATACAAATGTTCATCCTCTCTCGTAAACTTGTCACTTAAAGTTTTTTTTTTCAAATATTGGATCTTAAACATTGGACATTTAATACCACAGATCTCTACGACTAAATATGTAATAGTAATATTAATCATTTTTTTAAAATTTGTAGGAGAAGAACATAAAAGTTGAATTATAAAAAAAATACTCAGGTGTGTTGTACCTTTGACCTGGTCAAAGGAACAACACCTAGTCGTGGTCAGAGGTACAACACCCTGGTAGTGAAAATTAAAAAGTATGCTAAAAATTTTAGGGTTAAGATAAATCAATTTCAAAGAAATGGATATTTTTTTATTCTAGAAATCGATAAGTATTTTTTGCAAGTATGCTCTTTGACTTGAATAATCCAATGTAGGTTACACAAGCTTTCTAGGGAAGGAGCTAAACACTAATTACACCCAAATTTATAAAATGTTGCTACATGCCGACACAGCCTCGGTGGTCAAAGGTACAATATGGTCAGAGGTACAACACCTTCTGGTACACACATGTATGTATATATATATATATATATATATATATATATATATTAATTCTTGTGAAATATGACCCGATATATATTTTCCACTTTGTCTTGCTTATTTTTCTGGCAGGGGGTCGATAAAGCAGTACACTCTTAGTTCATTTTAACTACTGTATTTGGTATGTTCACTTATAATATGTAGG
Organism: Gonocerus acuteangulatus; assembly: GCA_946811695.1. Lineage (NCBI taxonomy): Eukaryota > Metazoa > Arthropoda > Insecta > Hemiptera > Coreidae > Gonocerus > Gonocerus acuteangulatus. The sequence goes on along the minus strand of OX328132.1, from coordinate 61,603,233 downwards.
TATATATATATATATATATATATATATATATATATATATATATATATATATACCTATATATTATTGGCAGAATTTTATCATAATTAGCGATTCCGAGTCATTAGTTCTTCCTTCACCACCAGATTCGGCAGGATAGTTCTTCCACAACTTAATATTTAGAATACACCCGTCACTCCAATGTACTATAAACACCTATACACGTTTTTAAAACACTATCAATTCGAATTTAATTGTCTTGAATATTTTTTGTGCAATTCTTTCTTATTCATTAAAAAACATGACTACGTTAAAAAAACAGAAAATTGGACATAGCTCCTTTTCCTGCCGGAATCGGACCATACTTCAAATGAACTTTTTTGTTGGAAATTATTTCAACAATCACCTCCTGGAGTTTGGCTATTTAGACTTGAATCACCCTGTATAATTTATACTATTAAATATTTTAAGAATTCAAAATTTTTGTTAAAAAAAATTTTTTAGAAAAGTTTGTCTGTGATAGGCCAAGTTCGCCAGAAACTATTCGGCATATATGAAATGGTTTAAATGAAGTTTTAAAGCAATTTCGTGGTCTGTAAGGCCTTTATTTGTTGTATTAATTTGTCAGTTATTTGTTCTATCTGGCTTATTTTAAATTTAGCTCCTTTATTTGAAAATTATATTTTAATATAACTATATTAAGACGGGATTGTCTGAAGCTTTGCCCGTCTGTTTGAATCGATCGCCCATCCCCCTCCTCACCTCGAAGGATGTTTTGTTCCTTTTGACCTTTTACTCTTTTCAAAGGATTTCTACTTCATAAAATTTCTGTAGACGTCAACAGTGAATAAATTTATTCGTCACAATGAATTATAGTTACAAAAAAATATGACAGTAAGATATCTTACCTCAACTGCCACATTTGTCTGGTATCATTTATTCAATTATAATCATATTTAATTCGGGTTTATATATAAATATATATACCGTAAAACCTCGTTTACCCGGGATCAACTGGGACCACAGCCCGAGGGTCCAAGATAACGAAAATCTGGGTTATCCGGAGAATGACGGAAAAACGAAAAATAAAAAAAAAAACAAAATAAAACACATAGTAAACGCCGAAATATTTTTAATGGAGGTTATAAATTATTATCACCATACTTTCACCTAAAACACATACCATGTATCTACTGTATTAGCCTATGAATGCTGAGCTTATACTCTCAGTTTAGTGTATCGCTTACGAGCAACGCGATCTCGCATCCGCTGTAACATTAGAAGTTTATTTCGCAATGTTTTTACGTTTCGTCTAAATCGCGGACAACGAGCAAATAAAACGGCAAAACGATATTGTGACACTGGGAAAACCCGCTTACATTAACCTAGAAAAACTCGCGTAATTTACCAACTGAGAATACCAATTTATCGACTGTAAAACAAGTCTTCATTTACTACACTGAAATACTTAATTTCGTTTTCAAAACTTGTCCTGGTTATCCCGATATCCGGGTTAAGGAGGTTTTACTGTACAGTCATCCCTCGATGAGCTGTACAGTAAAACCTAAAGCTGATAAGTTAATCAGAATCTGTGTTCCCGAGTATTTGCACGTAATGTTCACCTCAATAAGGCAATTTCAAACAAAAATAGTCTGAAACTAACAATAGCTATCCTTAGAGGGGACTTCTAGGACTTCCACCTCTATTTAGAAGTCATCACCTCTATATCCCGAACTCCATATACCAACTTCACCGATTCTTTAATCACCTCTATATCCCGAACTTCATATGCCAACTTCACCGATTCTTTAATCACCTCTATATCTCGAAATCCATATACCAACTTCACCGATTCTTTAATCACCTCTATATCTCGAATTCCACATACCAACTTCACCGATTCTTTAATCACCTCTATATCTCGAACTCCATATACCAACTTCATCGATTCTTTAATCACCTCTAGTTACACCATCACAACGGCTTTATCTGCAATCATGGAATTTGTCCCATTCGTGGACGTTGATCGTGACGTTAGCTGAAGTTCTGTAAATAGTGGACAATATTGAATTCAAAAGTGATGATTAACCTGAGGAATAAGTGCCCTTTAAGCCACAAATGTGTATAATAAACTTTGGACCATAAACCTGCGACAACATCGATTATCACATGTCTAGACATCTAAGTAAAATTTCAAAAGTGGTTATAAAAAAAGAGGAAAACAATTTTCAAGAAAAAGATTGGATATAATTTCACAGTTAGTGAACAGTGAGGGTCATTAGCACCAAGGTACCCATTAACAAATTAATTAAAGTCAGAGTTGGACTAGGGACGGCCAGGGAGGCCGAATCCAACCTATAAACGAAGACACTAGAAGATGAAAATCTTTAGTGCTTGCTCAGGATTTGAACTCAGGTCCTGCAGCATATAAGCCCAGTGCTCTACTACTGAGCTAACCTCGCCCTCTCTCTCTCTCTCTCTCTCTCTCTCTCTCTCTATATATATATATATATATATATATATTTAGACAAACAACATGTATTTGTGTGAAATTAATATAGATTGCTAAGTCCTATTATGCGTTCATTTTCCCCATTGTACATGTAGGTAAGTCATAATTATAACATCGATAAGTCTATGTTCTGTAAGTCGAACTGTAGTTAGTATATGTATTGTAATATCTATTATTTATTATTGGTATTAATTTGAGTATATATTGTTTTATAGTTATTCATGGTACTTGATTGATTAATATATTTATAAAATGTGAATATATATTTATAATATGATCAGCTCTTAGATAAAAATCTAGTTTGATAAAACTAAGGTATTATACATTTTCATTTATTATTTTCTTTCAGTATGATATTTTTCATTGATATCTAATTCCAATATTTTGAAAGGTTTGATTAGAACAGTATTATTTTGAATATGTTTTTCTTGAAATTTAAATTGAACAACTTGACTGCTAGAGTTTGAAGTCATAATTCAGAATAAATAATGTTTGTCATCCCAGTAGGCCATTGGACACGACACAGTGTCTGCAGGGATTTCTTAATAACATTTTTAGAACATCTATAGGCTACATAGAACATATCTATAGATGTTCCTTAATGAATTATTTCAAAAATTATTTTTGATTCGCCGATAGATAAAAGTTAAATAATAATTACTTTCTTTTTATTCACATTTTTATGAAAGTCTTTTAGTATAATTATCTAATTGAAGAAAATATATTTTATTGATCGATATAACTGTCACTTTTCTTTCTTATCAGTCAGTATAAATCTCATGTCTCATGAATTTAACAAAATATACTCGTATAAATGAATAGTTGCTATAGTTTTCCTGGGTAATAGATGAAGTCCATTTTTGTAAAAAATATATTAAATTACAGAATAAATAGAGAACTTTTTATAATGTATTGTTAATCATTTTGCTTAAATTTTATGTATTGTTATTTCCCAGAATTTATTATCAAAGCAAAATTCAAGAATGAATATGAATACTGAATAATTATTATTATTTATTAATGTGTACATTTAAAAAATAAAATTGTTTATTAAATTAAACTAAGTTTTAAAACTTCCAGGTCATTAACTGTTCTATCATACTTTAATAAAACTTATAATTTATCGCTTTTCTTTAATATATATTGTCACTTTTTTTAATACGGGAGTTTTATTTTGCCTTTGCATAGAAGCATCGATTTATTTATTCTCTCCCTTATTTTTTCCTCGATCAGCATTGTCCTACAAGAAATCTAAGGGTGGTAGAAATACTTTAGGTTCCCAGAAGTAGACAATTCTGTTTCTTTATTATTTTTTTAGAGCATCCTTTTATACCGAAGGTATTTCAGTAGCTTCTATTTTTACCTGAGACATATTCCTGTATTGTTCATTCACCGATCCTGTAGAATATAATAATAAAAACCCAATTATATTATATTATTACCTCCATTAGTTTATATACTGTTTTATTATATACTTGAAATACTATTTTTTTATCTAACAAAGATCTGGGCCTCAAAACATAACGTACTCAAATAAGGTACTCGAAAAAAAGTAAGATATTTTATGATGAATTGATGATATAACTCACACATTTCCTTTCTTATGGAGCTCAATGTAGGATAAGTATGTATGTGATATCAAGACCTTAAAGTAATTTATTTTGATTTTTAAATTTATTTCCAGCTTTAATTTATAATTTTTTTTCCATTTATTGTTAATTCTTTTAAAGCGATTTTCCTGAAAAATCCATTGCGAAAAACTGGACTATTATTTATAAATAAAAATAAAAAAAATCTTCGAAGTTTTAAATAATTAATCGAAAAAAAAAATGCGATTGACACGACTTTACGATTGCAGAAGTTTTTTGTTGCTAATATGTAAGTTGCTAATAGCAACTTACTGTAAATTGCTAATAGCAATACTAAAATAATTATTTCACAAAATGTTTTTATCTTGAAAATTCTTCATGTGTATATTAATTCGATTTTATTCTTTAGTATATGTATACGATTGCGTTAAATTATTATAAACTATTTATAGTGTACCTCCCTGGCCTATCTTGATTTTTATCTTTATTTTATTAATAAAATATTCCTTAGACATTCCAATTATAAGAAATTTACCTAATGAATAAAAATTAGTAAATATTTAAATGGGATTTCATTAATATCATGACTGGTCCGATCCTAAAAAAAAAGGCTTTTTCGGAGAATACAGAAGTTTATTATTTCATGTTATAATTTTTTTTTATAACTTTAATATACTGCGATTGAACATGAAAATTCCGGTAATAAAACTGAACGTCAAATTTATTAAACCACAGAAACAATGTTTTTTTTTTAAAACTCCGTACGAATTATACCTTAATATAACCCGTTTAGGGATGACTAGTTTCCAGGCAAATTTTTAATATATATTTTGAACTGAATAAATTTTGAAGGCTATATTATACAGTGATGGATAGAGAAAAATCAGCTTTATAGTTTCAGATATCAAAAAAAGACCAATTGTCTTGAATCTTTATTTGCAAATTATTAGTATAAACGTATGCATTATACGTTTTACGCCTCGACTTCGTTCAGATGTGGAACAAAAACGACATTCAGGCCCAATAGCGCCGTCCCATCTACTGGGCTGTCCACCCATTTTAATGCCGTACGGTACTAAGCTCACGAGCAGAGACAGTTCAGCTATTTGGTATTAAACCTCGATAGAGGATCAACTATCACATGACTTGTAAACAATATTTGTAATAAAGCAATGTAGACCAGGCTTACTATATAATAATATTATTACCTATGCTTGTCCTGTCTGGATCTACATCTAATAGCAATTATTAAAAAAAAAAAAAAAAAAAAAAAAAAAAAAAAAAAAAAAAAAAAAAAAAAAAAAAAAAAAAAAAATATCAAATAATTCAAAATTAATGCCTCTGTATAATAAAAAGCAAGCCTATGTATACAACAATTATAAAACTTCATTCACTTGACAATATCATAAGCATTAAAACATTTATCCACTATCAGACCCACAATTGTTTTAATTTATCATTGGAACATAAATAAAAATAATTTAAGTAGGCAGAGAGATAAATAAAATAAGACTAAATTATCAAGGTTTGTCCCATGGGCGTATATAGAAAATAATTTCGGGGGGCTGGGAGCATTTGGGGGGTAAAGAATACTAAAAATTTAGGACTTGGAATAGTTAGCCAATTAAAACGCTATGACACCCAAAAGAAATTATTTTTTCTCAACTAAGTGATCTTATTTAATTTATTTTTAAGGCTTTTGTTGTTACCGATTTCGGGCCCCTCTTATACACGCCCATGGTTTGTCGATAAATTACCTAAATACATAATCTTGAAATAATATTAAAGATGTGTAATACCAAGACCTTTTAATATATTTCTGCTCTATCTAAATAAAATTTCTAACCTTTTTAGTATATATCTAAACTAAGTATTTTGTTTCTATCTTTCTAGAATATTTCTATCATTATGGAATATATTTATGTTTATGTATATTACTATTTATGTTTAGCAACATTTATGTTACTGCACTCTTTCTCACTCATGCATAGGTTTTTTACTTTTATTTTTTTTCCTATTATAAAATAGACTTAATAGGAAAATATACAGAAACCAGTATTTGGTATCAGCAAAAAAAAAAAAAAAATAAATAAAAAAAAAATCTACTGGTCATTACTCTTTCTAAACTGAAGTAGGGGCTTTTTTGAGCGAGTGGCTTCCCCAAAAAAAGTCCGACTCGCAGGAACTGCGTCATCTTAGCGCGGTTCCAGTTTTTTTTTTTTTTTTTTTTTTTTTTTAAGGCACATCTACATCTAGGTCATTAGCGCCGACATCCAGGGTGTAGCGAGGAATTTCACCAGCGAGCAGTGGGATGATAAAATTCCTGCCGGAGGTTGGGAATCGAACCCACCATCTCCCGCTTATGAATCCAAGGCGCTAGCCCTTCATATCCCTATTCTCATTTGAAAAGCATAGAATAGAAACAGATAATATTTTCCTCGGCCTTTGTTGAAAGGGTTTTATGGCTATGGTATACCTGGGGTCAGGTCCGCAAGACCCTAGAATCCTCTTCTACCGATACTTCATTTCATACGTTTCAATGAATTGGAAAATATCAAATATTTTCACACATTCCTGTGTTCTTTTACTATAGTAATAATTCTACAGATAAAGTCAATTAAAAAATAAAATAAAAAAACCAACAGCATAAAGGCAATTGAAAATATTCAAAAGACGTCATCGAATCTTTTTCTCTTGGCAAGCTATATTTCTAACAATGAATTGTTTTTCTTATTTTGCTTAATCTTTTTTATTGTAAAATACATTATCCAACTATAAGCAATTAAAAAATAACAAGGAATAAAAACAGACAAAAAGAACAGTTCGAATAAGCAAAATCAATTACTTTAATGTTTTAAGCACTTATTTCTCCGATTTACATCGCCTAATCAAAACTTTCATCAGAACCTTTTTTGTAGAGCATTTAGTAAGCTTTCTAATGGTATTCTTCCGTTTACCAAGATTCTCAACCTTTTTCAAGATATTAAGGAAAATATACAAAGTTACCAAAACTTTTTAAGTCTGTTAATAAAATATTTTATTCTAACCCTTCCTTAACTCCAAACGTAACCAAAATTTCAACATATTAGTTTTGATGAAAGTAGAACATGCAGAAAATGTTTCAACTGAATCCCATGATTCTAAGTACCCAAACCAAAAACGGTATTCAAAAAATATTTTTCCAATTTTCTCGAAAACGGTTAAAGCTATCGCCTTGAAAATGGTTTCATTCGTTTTCCTAGCCCAGGAATCATATAAAACGAGTACTTAGAAGCTTATGAACTCAAAAACGTAAGCGTTACGATTTTTTTTTGCGCGAATTTCGCCCCAAACGCCTCCTTCCAGTAGGCGGATTTTGCTGGTTAACGAACTTGACCTTTCAAATTGGACGAAGGATTTTTGTACCAAATTTCATCAAAATCGGACCATTCGTCTTCTAGCTAGAGAGCGAACAGACAAATATATATATATATAAATAAATATATACATATATATATATATACAAATTTGAACCACCGTTATTTTCGGTCTCTAGGGGTTCTGAAACGCGAAATTTTCTAGTCGGCACTTCCGGATTGTTTCATTGTATCAACCCTATAAGCGGGGTTCCTCCCTATGGGGGAGGGAGGAACCGCGCTAAAAGTCACCACAGGCATAATTGGAAACGGGATGTCAGACCCTCAGGCTAGAATGACAACGATGTAATGTGTCAGAACTTTCAAGTACGATGAGACTATGCTACAATTATTTTTTTATACTAAGAATGAACATCCAATTATTTTTGATAATTACTTAATATTTTCAAATCCTGTTTTGCATGAAATTGTTTTTTTTTATTGGTTAGATGAGCGAGTTCAACCGCATAAGGTCTGGGCATCCCAATGAGAGAGAGAGAAATTTGCTCGAATATTAAGCCTGGCATATTATTAAATATGATGTATATATTAGTATAAATTAATTTTTGAATTTAATTTTGCCCTCCCCTAAACGGCACTTATGCCATACCCAGTGTCTTAATGGCAACCCTTCTGTTGAATTGCAATATCCTTTCTTAAAAATTGCATTCCCTGCCATGGCCCCCCAAACATTGTGTAAATCGGGAGCTCTTTCAACAGATGTGTTTCCATCGCAAGATAACATACTTCAAACCAGATATGAATCTGAGTTCCCAATATCCCCGGTGTGAGACGCCTCTTTTCTAACTTGTGAATCAAATTGAGCCCCGAAAAGTATTTTTTTTTGGTAATATTAATATACTACTACTCCTTCTTTTTTTATATTGCATCAAATTCTTTTTTTTATTTTCTTACCTCGCCAATCATTCGTCACGTTACACAATACCATAGTACTCACCTGAAACAGAAATTTTGTTTTAATGCACAATTTTATATAGAAAAAAATTATATAATACTTTAGTGTTTTTGATTTCCTGGTGGAAGAAAAGACCATCTATCTGCAGCTTACATGGAATGGGGCTATTATTAACCCATTCCGTAAAATAAATATATGTACAGGAAACAGGCAGTAGCCAAACGGAAATAACTCTCTTCCGCTATTAAAAAGAACAAGTAATACAAAGAAAATTAAAGCTTCTCACATATTTATCTTGTTGTAATTACAAATAAAAACAACAACAAACAATTGCTAAAAAAAAATGACCCAAAAAGAGGCAGAAGTCCCTTCAAAAGAACGAAGCCGGGACTTTGAATTTCAAGCACCTGTTAGTGCAAATCCGCAAAAGCTACGAGTTTTTCCGCAAAATTTGGAGATGATATATCGCAATGGCAATAAATACAAGTATTCAATAAAATTTATTTTTAATGTTTATTATAGTGTCTATGTGTGGGCTACCTTCCTTCAGAATCTCTCGCATGTCCTGTGGCACATCTAACAAGAGGAGTATACAGTGGTTGGGTCACCGATTTGGCCCATTTTTTTCTGGTGATTCTGCATCGAAAAATAGTCGACATGTTTCCGAGCATTCCTTCCAATGAGCTTTAGGAGCTGCGATATAAAATAAAATAGGTTGAAAATGCTTCATTTTATATATCGAGTTTAGAAAATTATATCGACAGAATTCTTTCACCAATTCATTTGTTTTAGGGAGTAGATTAAAAAAAAAAAATACAATCGTTAAACAATAATTTATATTTCGCCAGATAAATTCTAAAATATGCTCACGTTTACGAGTAAACTCGCATTAAACATTTTTTTGACACCAAAAATAATAGCGGATTTAAAATCAGCACCCCCAACAAACTCTAATGTGGTAAATATCATCGAAAACAAAAAATAACAATTTTTTGCTGTCCGGAAAAATTTGTAAGCGAAAAATTTACATGACGTTTTGAAATTCAATATCTCGCCTTGAAATAATCTAATTTTTAAGTCCCTGGGCTCTTCGAAAAAAAGAGAGCTTCCCTTTTCTAAATATATAAATGACTATCCCCCCCAAAAAAACATAAATGTAAAATAGAGGCCAAGTTCCCCCCCCCCCCAAATATTTGCCAATACAAGAGATGATACAAGAAAGAAATGTCCAAGTTTATTATTTAGAAGACCTATTAGTTTCTTACTAAGAACAGTAAAGACACTTCAACTGACCTTTAAAAACAACAATAAAAATACTTTTATCCAGTTACTAAAATATCACTTTCCTCAACCAGGTATATTCTTGAACTTGGTAATGTTTAGTTTTCTCACTAAAGATAATTTCGGCACAAATAAAACATTGCCAAGTTTAAGAATATACCTGGTTGAGGAAAGTGATATTTTAGTACCTGGATATAAGTATTTTTATTGTTGTTTTTAAAGGTCAGTTGAAGTGTCTTTACTGTTCTTAGTAAGTAACTAATAGATCTTCTAAGTAATAAACTTGGACATTTCTTTCTTGTATCATCTCTTGTTTTGGCAAATATTTTTGGGGGGGAACTTGGCCTCTATTTTACATTTATGTTTTTTTGGGGATCTCATTACTTTTTACTAAGTATTAATTAAAATTGAGTTGCCGCATACCTACTGGCTTTAGTACTTCATATAAAACCAGGGTCTTTGGATTCTGTATAAAGTTCTCCTTACTGCTTGATATTTGATACCAATACGTAGCATACTTTTCTACATCTAATCACTAGACTAGAAAAGTTAGAAGCTCTTCCAGATGACAGTACTCTAGAGGACAAAGCGATTGCTCTCTTAACTAAACTATTACACTGTAAAACACAGGAACCTTATCCCGAGGATAAAGATCACAATAGGGAAAGTGTAGAAGGCCTTCAAGAAAAAGATAAGAACAAAGACGATACATTTTGGGTTTGTGATCCTAAACTTTGTAATTTAGATGACTCGACTTTGAAAAACTTAGTACCTGCTTTCAAGTATGTTATGCAGATAACCTCTACGACTTTATTTACAACATTTAAGAAAGAAGTCACACCTGTTGTTGTTAGTATGCGTCGAAATGTTTCTTAAAACATCAAATATAGGTTCTCCTTGCCAAGACGATTCCTTTGATACCTCACATGATGGGTTTCAGAAGGAATGATGGCTTTCCGATGGAACAAAAAGTACAAAACATCATAGGTAATATGACATTCCCCTATCAAGACCAACCTGTGTGCCATGTTTGGTAAAAATAGGCCAAACGGTGTGGATTTGTAGAAGGAACAAACATACAGACAGACAGCTGAAAGACCGTTTTGACCTAGCCTAGTGAATTCCCCGGACCAAGACCTACCTGTGTGCCAAGATTGGTCAAAATTGGTCAGATGGTGTGAATTTCTGTAAGGAACAAACATGCAGACAGACAGCTGATAGACGATTTTGACCTAGCCTATGACACTCCCCGGATAAAGACCTACCTGTGAACCATGTTTGGTCAAAATCGGTCAAATCGTGTGGATTTGTATAAGGAATAAACAGTTAGGCAAACCGCTGATAGACTATTTTCAACTAGCCTATGACACTTCCCGGATCAAGACCGACCTGTGTGTCAAGTTTTGTCAAAATCGGTCAAACGGTGTGGATTTGTGTAATGAACAAACAGACAGAAAGCTGATTGAAGATTTTGACCTAGTGTATGCCACTTCCCGGATCAAGACCTACTTGTTTGCCAAGTTTGGTCAAAATCGACCAAACGGTGTATATTTTATAAGGAACAAACAGAAAGACAGACAGCTGATAGACAATTTAACCTAGTCCATGATTCTCCCCGTATCAAGACCCACTTGTGTCCCAAGTTTAGTCAAAATTGGTCAAACGGTTCGGATTTATATAAGGAACAAACATACAGACAGACAGCTGGTATAAGATTTTGACCAAGCCTATATGCGTCTAAATGTTTCTTAAAACATCAAATATAGGTTCTTCATACCGAGACGATTCATTTGATACCTCACATCATGGGTTTCGGACGGAATGATAGGTTTCTGAAGGAAGTACAAAACTGGCACGCCCCCGCTCCGGAAGCGGAGTCAAACACAACTTTTCAGGATTTTTCGATTTTCTTCCTTTAATAACACCTTCATATCTATCATCCTGCAAAATTTCAAGTCTCTAGCATCATGGGAAGTGCCTAATAATTTTGATGAGTCAGTGAGTCAGTGAGTCCTATAAATACCGATTTTCGATCGCTTATATCTCAGAAACTATTCGATGTAGAATTATGAAAATTTCCTGTTTTACTCACATCTAGTAATATAATACCTTGGTCAAATTTCATAACTTTATCTTTACCTGGCTGAAAGTTATGAGAGGGTAAATATCGGCTCTAAGACCACCTGTAATATACACACAGTATGCTTAGGCCGGAACTTGGCCTGGCGCACTTCAGTGCACCTAGATTGAATCATCTTAGATGATACTTGTAAGAAATGGTTCTCGAAATAAAAATCAAATTAAAACTTATTTGCATATAACGTTGCTTCCAGAACATGTAGAAGTACCCCGATTGGACTAAAATGTGTAAATTTTATACTGGTATATTTTGACGAATATATGGGCTTTTAAATTATATTTTTTATTTAATCTCCTCTTTAAAACAAATTAATTGGTGAAAGAATCATCTCGATATCATTTTCTAAACTCGATATATAAAATATTTTCAACCTATTTTATTTTATTTCTCAGTTCCTGTGGCGCATTGGACGGAACGCTCGGACACCTGTCGACTATTTTTCGATGCAGAAACACCAGGAAAAAAATGGGCCACCATTTTTCCGTAAATGGTACCCATGGATCACAAAATCGGTGATCCCACCACTGTATACTCCCCTTGTAAGTAGTCCGGGTTTTACAATCCGTCAGTATGTGTTTTATAGTCAATGTCACATTACAAATTCAGCAGAGTGGTTCGTCATGTCTTGTCATTACATGTGAATAAGTTAGGAATGGATGTCCTCTTGTTTTGTATGTCGGCGTCCACGGACTTATGTACTCTTCTACGTAACGTAATTTATTGGCTGTAGTGTACGTCTATGATTTTTGCCATTATTAAAATAAGTAGTGACCCAAATCTCAACAAATTTTTTTATATGTAGGTAGAAGGTCATTCAATAACATTCGAAATTAACATAATTGTCAATTTGTTAAAATAGCTCCAAATGTTTCGCATCATATGATGCCTCTTCAGGAGCATAGACACTAAATACAGTCTAATAGAAGATAGGTGAAAACGAAGGCTAACCATTCTATACAAATGAAACATATGTTTGACTTTGCAAATGTAAATAGCTTAGATAAAGATAGAAATTAAATGAAGCGAAAAATAAAATTAAATATACACATAATAAAAAATAGGGATAAAGTGGTGAATAAGAGCACCGAAATAAATTATTTAAATTATATATTTTTAAATTTATTGGAAAATGAATACATTTTTTTTGTTTTACAATTGATAGGCTCAGTGCCAAAGGTGACTAACCAACAATTAGAACAAACTGAGAAAATTAAGGTTAAACTTTGGAAAAAATTAGTGTTGGTGGCAGAAATGATTTTAATTGGTCTTTAATCAGTAGATACACAAAATGCTTATGAATATACCATAATAATCAGAAGTTTATAGTTAGACAGGATAATGAAGAAAAAAAAGTATAGTCATGTTTGGCTCTCACATAAATAAAAAATAACTTACACTTGAAGAACACTCGTCACATATCCGGAGATTAATAATTAATGAAAAATTATTTTTATTAGATTTCTATGATTATGTATGATTATTTTAACAAAACAATGATTTCCAGATTAGGAGAGTTCTGTAGTATGTGGGACAGGAACAGTCAGGAACACAATCTTAATATTGCAGTTTGGTCCTCGAAAAGCGTAGTTCATGAACATTCCTTGGTGGTTCATTGACAGGATCTGCCACAGAGTCATCAGAAGCTTCAACTATATCACTCATGTTGCTGCTTACCATTAACAAAGCCAACCTAGTGTGGGTTGGTCAAGTCTGCCTCTCACATGATTTAGCTTTGCAGTAAGTTCCAAAACAAACTTACAGAAGTCAGTACTAATCAATAAGGTGTAAAGGCTGGTCATTTCTATCAATTATAAAACTTAAAATTCTCTATCAGAAAAAGTGAATAACTCAAATTTGTTAAAATTTTGGGTTAGTCACCTTTGGTACTGAGCCCTTCAATTAATAATAATTTAAGTTCTTGATTTGGACTATATAGATTTTTTTTAATATAACAATTTGGCTACAAACAGCTGATTGTTGCTATGTAGATAGTCTTCAATTGAGGCGTGGCCATTGTTGTGGAAGGTTAGCCTACGTTCTATTAGGCTGTATTTATTGTTTAGGCTCCTGAAGAGGCATCATATAATGCGAAACGTGTAGAGATATTTTAATATCTGGCTCCAAACAGCTGATTGTTGCTATGTAGATAGTCTTCAGTTGAGGCGTGGCCATTGTTGTGGAAGGTTAGCCTACGTTCTATTAGGCTGTCTTTATTGTTTAGGCTCCTGAAGAGGCATCACATGATGCGAAGCATGTAGAGATATTTTAATAAATTGACCATTTTGTTAATTTCGGATTTTATTCAATGACCTTCTGCCTAAATATGAAAAAAAATTGAGTATTCGTTTATAATATGTGCTTGAATATACTGAGATTATTGTGCTTATGTGATTTAATGTGCTGATATTATTGTGCTTATGTGCTTTAATGTGCTGATATTATTGTGCTTATGTGCTTTAATGTACTGATATTATTGTGCTTATGTGCTTTAATGTACTGATACTATTGGGCTTATGTGATTTAATGTGCTGATATTATTGTGCTTATGTGCTTTAATGTGCTGATATTATTGTGCTTATGTGCTTTAATGTACTGATATTATTGTGCGTATGTGATTTAATGCGCTGATATTATAAAAGAGATGCACTCAGTTGTATCTCGAAAGCAAAATAAATCCATTTATCATTTATTTTCTAATATAAGGCTTCGCATCTATGTGGATGAAAGAATATTAAATTTCACCTGAGAATTACGTCAGGTGAGCCCGAGTAGTGGCGCACCAGCAAGCTGTTTACGCAAGGGAGATGGAAATTAATCCGATCCCTGGAAGCAATGAGGTTTAATGTACACAACCGAGCTTCATAGAACCCACCGTCTCCCTTTGAGCAAGCTCCAAATGCACTATGTCCCCGAATTATAGTGCTTCCTGCAAACCATGCTATCTGTTGACCTGTCTGGAGGTTTGGGGGTATACTGCTAAATCTGCTCCTAAGCAAAGCCTAATATGCATTAATTCGAGGTTGTATTGCATCTCCTTCTCCGCGTACAAGTGGTTAAGCCGCTTCTCATTACGGCCTGCAGTATTTGTCAAGTATCGGCATCTGTCAAAGCCACAAATCCAATTGGATTATGAATTTACAGCGATCTTACTGGCAGCGATCCCCAACCACGGTACCGTACCTTGGTGATGACCCTAACTAGGCGAGCAGGTGTTGGGGCTTGCGTGCTTTGAGGAACCTTGGTGCTATGTCAGCTCAGGTTCAACCATGCTGAACAGGACCTAGGGGAGAAGCCAGACTAAAGTGGTACCAGGGGTGGTGGTAGTGTTTTTTTTTTTTTTTTTTTTTTTTTTTTTTTTTTTTTTTTTTTTTTTTCTTCTCCAGGAACACCCAATCCTAAGGTTGCGGCAGCCTACGCTGAGAGGATGGATGGCACAGGGTGGATAAATATGATGTGCAGATAGTAGGTAACCCCTTGGGGCACCGGGCGACCCCCCATTGTAAGTAGCCTTCCTGTAGCATGCGGGGCTCTGCTGCGGGCGACTGTCTTATCCCTAGCTTCTCTTGGGAACTTAATGTCCAAACCTAATTTAAATTCTAATACTTTACCTTCCTCGGTAGCTTAGGCGACCTTGGAGCCTTTAAATGCACCTGTCGAGGATCCTTCGGGAGTCACCGATACCGAGTCCCTTTCGGAACTGGTTAGGGAGGTTGGTGATTTGGTTATGGGATCCCCCTTGCCAGGCACTTCTCAGGACGATCTACCCTTTAAGACCGTCAAGAAGAAACTCACTGGTGCCCAAAGAAAAACGCTGAAGAAGAGCTTCATTGCAGCGACTGAAGCAGAATCCGAGGGCAGTGGTGGTAAACGGAGGAATGAGGATGGATCCAACACCCCTTCTCCGGTGATCAAGAAGAAGCAGAAGGTGATGCCAAAGCCGACGAGTTACGCCAGCGTTGCATCTAACTTCAAGCTGGCGCTTGTTCCTTCCGGCTATCCTGAGTGTGGCTTTACAACAGAGCACAACAGGTGTGTTGACGACGTCGTCATGAAGTTGGTGGACGAGCACTATAAAGTCCATGGGAGGGACTTTATAATTACATGTGATGGGAACTACATGGATGGTGGTCCATCATTGTGAATTGCCTTGACGAAAACACCAAAAAATGGCTAGCAAAAGACATTGCTGGTGTGAAACTCGGGGAGCACACGATTAAGGCAGTGGAGCTGGCGGACCTTATCCCTATGGCTAGGGCCGGAATTTTCGTGCCTGGCGTGAAGACGGAGGCACGGGATATTCTCAGGCGTATTGGGGATCAGAATTTCCTTCCAACTAACGGCTGGATTGTCCTGGAGCAGCAGGAGAGGGACACCGGGCACTTCGTCATCCTGAAGATGCCAGAGACGGATCTTAAAGAGATTCTGGAGAGGAAGGACGAGCGTCTGAACTATGGCATTCGGAGGCTCAAGGTGTTTCCTCTGCAGAAGAAGAAGAAGGAGATCGATGAGGCTACTTCTCGAACTGAGGGTGAGGTGGCGGCCATGGAGACGGAAGTGGCTGTCGTTTCTGAGCCCGAAGGAAAGCCGAAATCGTCTGTGGAAGGAGATCGGGACCGTGTGGCGGAACACATAGAAGGACGGTCAGTTTCCGGGCTAGGGGAGGTGGGTCTTGACCCTCCCTCTTCGCAGACTGGAAGCGAGCTGACCCGAGCTCTTCGTGGGAAGCCCGCGGAGCCGGATAACCTTGCATAGACGATGATAAGGCTGCTGCAGGTCAATCTGCATCACTGTAGGGCGGCTACGGCTCTGCTGGAACAGTATGCTAGAGGTAAGGGTATAGATGTAATTTTAATACAAGAGCCTTATCTGTTTAAAGGTCAGGCACGGGGTCTGGGATGGAAAGGTTATAAATGCGTAACATGCCATGAGCAGAATCCCTGTTTCCTGTATGAGGTCCTGTATCCTGTTTAAATCTGGTCTTAGCGTTTTTCCTTTATGGCAATTTTGTTGCAGAGACCTGTGTGTAGCGAAGATTACCGCTCGTGTGGGAGATGGCCTGAGAGAGGTGGTGGTGGTCTCGGCCTATCTCCCATACGAGCGGTGCAACCCCCCAGGAGCTGAGTTGCGCCTAGTTGTGGACTACTGCAGGGAGAGGGACTTGCAGTGCCTGATTGGCTGTGATGCCAATGCTCATCACACGGTCTGGGGTAGCACTAACTGCAACCAAAGAGGTGAGTCATTACTTGATTATGTCTTAAATAATGATCTGGATGTCGTTAATAGGGGCAGCGAGCCTACCTTTGTTATTAGGACAAGAAGAGAGGTCATTGATATTACCCTTGTTTCGAGGCGATTACTACCTGTGGTCAAGAACTGGAGGGTGGAGGATGAAGTTTCGGGTTCTGACCATAGGTATATTACGTACTGTATAGAGGCAGCTGGCCCCGCAGCACGCGTTATCAGAAACCCGAGACTCACAGAGTGGTCCCGGTTCAACGAAATCCTTCCGGGTAGGATGGACGATTGTCCACAGAGAGCACATACTGGCATCGATTTAGAAGCCATGAATGATCACATTACCGAGGCCATTAAGGTGGCTTTTGAAGGTAGCTGTGCTGGGAAAACTGTGGTGACCAACAGCAGTTCCTCCTGGTGGAATGGGAACCTGTCCAGACTCAGGGGTGAAGCAAGGAAGCTCTTTAACAGAGCTAAACGCAGAGGCACCTGGGAGGAATACAGGAAGAAATTGTCACAGTACAACATAGCTGTGAGGAAAGCTAAGAGAGAGTCATGGAGGAAATTCTGCACAGAAGTGAATAGTGCAACGGAATACTCAAGACTCCATAAGGTTCTAGCCAACAGCTCCACAAAACTTATTGGGACTGTTAAGAAGGCTGAAGGCTATACGGAATCGGTGGAAGAAACCATGAACTATATCCTCGCTACTCATTTTCCAACTAGCGAGGAGGCTAACTCATATGAAGGAGATGACTATCCCATCAGACGAGGTAATCCGGAGGCATGGAGGCATGCGAGGGAAATTGTCAAGGCAGCGCACGTCAGATGGGCCATTGGAACGTTTAAACCATATAAATAACCGGGCCTAGACGGCATATATCCAGCATTTTTGCAACATGGGGTAGATATACTCATGCCAACGCTCCTACAACTCTTCAGGAGTAGTTTGGTCATGGGACACATTCCACGGACCTGGAGAGTGGCCAAACTCTGCTTTATTCCCAAACAAGGTAGAGCTTCACACCTGTATGCCAAGGACTACAGGCCGATTTGTCTATCGGATTGTCTATAGACAGGCATATAAGAGATACTGCGTTAACCCCCTTAACGAACAACAATATGCGTACCAGTCTGGCAAGTCATGTGAATTGGCTCTCCACCATCTAGAGTGCAGACTGGAGCGAGCACTACAGTACAAGGAAATTGCTCTGTGCGCGTATCTTGATGTGGAGGGGGCCTTCGACTGCACCCCTATTAGGGCAGTTGAAGAAGCCATGATCGAGAAAGATGTCGAAGAATTCGTCACATACTGGACTGTCAATCTTCTGAAGAACCACATTATTAGGCTGACGGAGGGGACCTACTGTAAGAGTATTGTACCTAGGACAGGATGTCCCCAGGGGGGCGTCTAGTGGTGGATACACTGCTGACGAGGTTGAAGAATCAGGGCTTCTCAGCACAGGCATACGCAGATGATCTGGTAATTACGGTGGTTGGCAAGGTGCAATCAACTGTGAGTGAACTGCTGGACACGGCACTGTCTTCGGTGGACAAGTGGTGCCAGGAGAAGAACCTTAGGATTAATCCACAGAAAATTACAGTGGTGCCTTTTACTTTGAAGAGGAATCTGGATGGACTGGGCACACCTAGCCTGTCAGGCCATAACTTAAGTTTTTCCAAGACAGTGAAGTACTTGGGTGTTACCTTAGACTCAAAGCTTAACTGGCAGGAGCATATCCGCAAGACATCAGCAAGAGCCACAAAAACCTTGTGGGCCTGCCGGAGAGTGCTGGGGAACAATTGGGGCATTACCCCTAAAGGTATGCACTGGATTTACACAATGATTGTGAGGCCTATCATCACATACAGTGCAGTAGTGTGGTGGCATCGATGCGGCACTGACAGTGTTAGGAAGACTCTGTGCCACAAAGGCTGGCTTGCCTGATGATTACGGGAGCAATGTGTTCCACACCGACAGGAGCTATGGAGATTCTGCTTGACCTTAAACCAGTAGAGATATATATCGAAGAGATAGCTAGATGCTCAGCGTACAGATTCGCCATTTTAGGGCACGAAACTTGCCCAACCCTAGGGGCTCACTGTGCAATTATCCGAAGGAACTGGCTGGACCCAATTCTCTGCATGCCATCGGACTTTCAGGACCAGCACTCCTTCATCTCAAACTTTACTACTGTGATCAAGCCGAGGGAAGCAGCGCTGGAGCACAAATTAACACCAAGCCGGGTGGATCGGTTCTGTTACACAGACGGCTCAAAAACCGAATCTGGCACAGGAGCTGGCGTGTGGATTCAGGGGTCCACACATAGTGTTGCCTTGCCTCTGGGGAGGTATGCTACGGTGTTCCAAGCTGAAGTCACCGCCATCGGCGCTTGCGCAGACCTTATGAATAGCGGCTCTCCATTAGACAGGCGCTTCACTATTTTCTCGGATAGCCAAGCGGCCATAAGAGCTCTATCCACGAATAGGATCAGGTCAAAGGTAGTACAGCAATGCAAAGACAGCTTAAACTTACTTGGACGACGTAACAAGGTCAGACTGGAGTGGGTCCCAGGCCACTCTGGTATCCAGGGTAATGAAAGAGCTGACGAGTTGGCCAATATTGGTGCAGCGACAATCCCCCTATCACCAGAACCTCAATGTGGGATTGCACCAGCTGTGGCCAGATTAAGCATTAGAAGGTGGGCGGAAGCTGAGCATAGGAGGAAGTGGTGCAGCAGCTCCACCCAGAGACAGGCGAAGCTGTTCCTTTCCTTTGTGGACAAGAAGAGGACGGAGACTCTCCTTAATCTGTGCAGGTCCAAGGTAAGACTAGTAACAGCTCTTCTTACAGGTCACTGTAGAATGCACCGGCACCTCTATTCCATGGGGCTGGCCAGGACCTCATGGTGCAGACTATGCTTTGAGGACGACGAGACGCCGTATCACATCGTATGCAGATGTCCAGCTCTTGTAGCAAAGAGATACCTGTATTTTGGTGCAGACTTCATAGATGACCCTAGAAGGCTACCTGAACTGAACCTTCGAACTCTATTAAGGTTCATCTCGGATACGGCGCTGTTGGTGTAACAGGCTGGCTTGTCGGGTGGCACAATAGGCCTTGTTGGCCTCGGTGCAGCTCCCTCTACGTGGGCACCCGTTTTTAATAATAATAATAATAATACTGGCGGAGATTAATCCGAGAGTTCTTCAGCAGTAAAATTACTCAGTGTGCTTTGTATATCCTAATCCATTTAATCCTGAAGAAATGTTTTTAATGGATGCCTAAAACTACCCGTCCACCCCCTAAGTAGTGCCTACGTGTTGTTTTTATAACAATCTGATGTCTTTAAAAAATAGGGGGTTTCTTTGGACGGCGATACGCCCTTATGATTTTTAATTTGTTTAGGAAAACCTGACTTTTTTACAGCAAAAATTGAATTCTCTCACCACTTTCATTGGGCAAAGAAATACAAGTTATCTATCATTATTTGGATTAGACAGACACAATTTTCAACTTAGAATCCAATTTCAAGAACTATGCGCAAACAAGCAGTGTATACAACATTTTTTGATCTGAGCAACTCAATATTTCTTTTAATTACAGATATAAAAACAATTCTCTGTCCATATAAGCAGTATCAAGTAGCACTATTTGCTGGGATAATATAATTAGTTTGTCCTATAACAAAAGATATTTAGTGGTTCTAAAATTTGTATCCGTTCTTAATCCATTGGTTGAGGTGCTCGGAATCTAATCTGTAAAGATAGTGTTTATTTACACTTATATTTCTTGATTTACGTTCAATTATTTATATATAAGCATGAGAAGAATAAATGATCATTAGTTAAATGTTTGAATTGCTGAAAATATGAACACGTTTAATGTACCAGGTGGTTGTATTCCAACTGTATATATAAAACGTATATTTCTGACTAATTTCATCAAAATCGAGAAAAAAATTATGTGGGAGACACATTAAGACATATAAAAACACATTTGTTGAATACTGCAAAAATAAATCGTTCGGAAACTATCACGTTTTCTAACTTTTCAAAGGCCAATATGCCCAGAGTGTACCGTACTATAAAACACATTCTGACAGACTGCTGGAAATTCGAGAACTTACTAATGCCATATGTCTTACACGACTTGGGCTGCACCTACATTGGACCCGTATTTCTCCCGATCCAATCCGAATTCGTTTGACCGACAACGGCCGACGTGAGTGTCTACATTGGTCCCAACCCGATACGATCCGGCCACAGCTCGTCAGCAATGAACTCGTAGTGAGGTGAAATGAGTGATTAATTTAAGAAATACCACCTAATAAGCATAGAAACCTTCGATTAGGTTGAAAGTCGGAGGTAAGAGAGGCATTATAAGCATTGGAAGGTTATAAACATTGGATGGTCTCTTTCCCCGTAAATAAATAAACAACGGACACAAAAAAACAAAAATGTGAATTGATATGGTTATTCTAAATTTTGTTAGCTTTCATTAAAAAAAAAAAAATTCATTGAAATCGGTTAAGATGTAGAGGCTGTATACCTAGAAACACAATATGTGGTTTGGCGCCAATTTGCTTCGTCGACCCGAAATCGCTCTAGAAA
The DNA here is from genome assembly GCA_946811695.1 of Gonocerus acuteangulatus. Taxonomy (NCBI): domain Eukaryota; kingdom Metazoa; phylum Arthropoda; class Insecta; order Hemiptera; family Coreidae; genus Gonocerus; species Gonocerus acuteangulatus. The sequence goes on along the minus strand of OX328132.1, from coordinate 61,581,575 downwards.
GAAACAAGTTTAAAAGGACGAGAATCGGTGGCCATCGGATCGGATCGGGTCGGGTCGGGTTGGGACCAATGTAGGCACCTCCATTAAGATGCGTGTGTTTTTCTTTCTACAGTCGGTGGCTATCGGATCGGATCGCATCGGGTCCAATGTAGGTGCTTCCTTACTCACTGAAGGTAGTCCGTATATTAACACAATGTTCCCACATCTTAAACGAATTAAAATAATTTCCAAAATATAACCATGGAATAAAATCATTATCGCATGATTATCCGCACAAATTTTCAATTTTTTTTTATTTTTTTAAATCAAAATCCTTGTTTATTATTGCTTTCCGTATATTCCGTAATATGTTATTTATATGAATTTAACTTTTATATTGAGTTAAAATATGAATTAATTAACTGGGTGATAAGATGTATTTGTAATGTTTCATTAGGTGTTGTAATTTCAATTTTGTAATTGTAGGTATGTTTAATGGTTATATTGGGCGAGTCATCTTTGTAGCACTCAAGAATAAATAAATAATCAAAAATAACCTTTCAAATGATTCATTTCAGTTCTTGTTACGTAAAAACCCAAATTTCATTATTTCTAACGTATCTTCGATGGGGTTACTTCAAAATATCGTGATAACGCAGATACAAGAGGGGGCTATTATTTCGTTCCCCAATTTTGAGTTATCCTTTCCTGATCACTAATAGTCAATTTAATGGCACATCGTGTCATTTAGATGCAAATTGATCTGACGGCAGAGGAGATCAGACCGGATTTTTCCCCGAGCTCACACTGATGTTTGTTTACCCCCGGGCGGAGGTCAACAACACTACCTCATCTTGAAGGGCATTCAACTTCCCGACACACAAGGATTCTTTCGGCAAAATAAGGCTGTCAGTTAATTGACCAAGTTAGTTCGACGGAATTAACGAACAAGAGCTGAAAGGTAAAATAAAGAATTACTCAGCAGAATATGCGAAGTTTTGGAATTCGGGTATCTTAGACCTGCAAAAAAAAAAAAGACTCGTAACCTCGTTTTTAAAATTTCTACAACACGATTACCGTCTTCGATAAACGCGAAAAAAACAGTGTGATGTTAGTAATAAATCTATAAATAATTACCTAAGAGAAACAGTCAAAGGCCCAGTGTTGTGAAAATTTGAATTAAAATTACATTTTTTAATTGTAATTGAAATGTGTGAAACTATCAATTAGAGTAATTGAAAAAAATAATTCAATTTGGATTAATTGTATTTTAATTAAATAGAACTCGTATTTGAATCACGTAGTTATTTGGAATAAGTGTTGAGTAAATTTGAATTACAATGTAATTCAAATGGTATTTGAATTATGAATTAATTTTTTTTATTATAATTGAAAAGGTTGAAAATATGAATTACAGGTGCTAATGACCCGAGCAGTCGAAGCACCCCCCAAAAAGAAATAATATTAATATCAATTACAGTAATTAAAAAAACTCAAGTTATTGCTGTATTGAATTGTAATTGAAATACAATTTTAATTGAATTACAATTATAATTGAATTACAATTATAATTCAATTATAATTCTTGATAAAATTGATATTTTAATAACTGGCTATCATAATTGGTGATGAGTACACTTATAATTGAATTACAATTCTTGTTAATTGATATTTGAATTACATAATTAGAGCTTCAATTACATTACAGGATTACAACGTAATTATAATTCACGTTTTAATTGAATTATTACTCTTGATGTAATTCTAATTCATGAACTACAAATACAATGTAAATGTAATTCGTAATTCTTAATCAAATTACAATATGCCCTGCACTGCAAAGGCATATTCAGAAGACAGTACACTCACACTGTCAGTAACAGAGCATAATGGTATGACACCTAGGCAAACCTGGACGTTAGGCTTGGAAGTTTGGGGGTTTCCCAAGAGATCCAATATCCTCAGACCCAATCCCACCAATCCAAAATACTCCGTAGAATAGTCAATGCCCCTTTCTATGTTTCAAACTTATCTCTCTCTCTCTCTCTCTCTCTCTCTTTATATATACATATATATATATATATATATATATATATATATATATATATATATATATATATATAAAACAATGTGGTTGTCCTCTTCTCGGCAAGAATATCATGACGAGAAAATCGGTACCGGTCTTTTTATGGGCTTAATGTAATGTTTTGAATGTTGGAATGGGTACGTCAATTGGCTTGAATTTAATGAGGGTAAAAAATCGTTAGAACACGACAATATTATAAGAAAAAAAAATGTTAAATATACATCCTTAACCTTCACCTTTGGTGCGAGTGACCGTTCGTTTCAACCTGAGCCTGCTTACTCCAAACTGGTCGTCCCTGCAGCGTAACTGACCTTCAGCACGTTATTTCTAGGGTCATTGCACCAAATTTTTCTTCTTCTCTGCTTTTCGTGTGTTTTTGTTTTCTTCTTCTAAACGCCTCCTCACAATAGCTCACAAATAGAGCCATTTTTACTGCCAATAAATAATCTATAACTACAACTCAGGATTGTAGAAAATACAACACAGGAGTGGACATCCAGCCACCGTGATAACAGACGAGAGGAAATTGTACTTGCTCGATTCCGAATTGGCCACACAAGACTAACACACGAATATCTTATGGCAGGACTTAACAAACCAATTTGCGATATATGCAATACTTTCTGTAAAACATCTATTTACGGGGAGTAGAAGGCCACAAAATCTAAAACATGGCATGAACGAATTGTTGTGAGCAGTCAGTACATAATCAGAATACTCTCTTGCAGAATACTAAACAATCCACTCTACTAGCCTTTGTCTTCCAGATACATTACAGATATTTCCAGATATGGAAATAATTGAATCAAATATTTATCTTATAAATAATAAACCTTGCTAAAGTGGTTTAAAATTCAACGAATTCTCAACGTACCTATTCATTGTCACATTTTACTAGAAATGTGTAAAAAGTTTTCAGACGTGTTAAAAAATGATTTGATATCCAACATATCTTGGATCCAGTGTTTTCGTAAACGCCATGATATTGTCTCCAAGAATATCTATGCCAAGACTTCCTGTGTTCCTCCAAGAGTGAAGTACAATTTCTGTAAGTTAGGTTATATAGGAGAAGTAATTGCGATGAACCGGGCCTGTTATGCCGGTTGGCCCTTGATAAAGCAGTTATATTTGCCGGGAAAAAAGTCCAAGTGAGAAGCATTATAAAAAAGAGGACCTTTGTTAGTTGAAGCCAATATGACAGGGACAAAGAAAAAAAAAAAAAAAAGTATTGTAAACGAAAAATTAAAAATTCTCGTCACTTTAAGAATATTCCTCTGCAATATGTGAGTTACCGAAAATCTTGGATGACATTTAAATTCTGGTTATAGGAATACATGAATCAAATATTTATAATATTGAATCACTAATAAACAAATGAATAATAAATAACTAATCCATAGCTGAAGCCCATAGGTAAATAATTTATCGATCACATGAAACATAGATATTCCCTTCAATAAATATCTCATTTGCTTTGGCACATTTATAAACATAAAACATAATTAAAATTTTGAACAATGATTCACTTTTGTTCACTATCTTCAATTTCTCATCATCTGACAGGTAGCTTTACAAGTAGAAAAAATCTGATTTCGATGCAAACAAATTTGAATGCCCATTTTGTATATCCTGTTTAGAATATAAGTTCTTTCCGAGTAATAAATGTTGTAAGGACCTGCGACTAAACAGGATGCGGAAATAGCTTTCAAATAAATCCAATAATTTTTTAAGCAACAGCCTTTAGTGGTGACCTGATGAGGACAATATTTTCACTGCAGCCAGAGGCTTTTGTTTTGTCTTGTTTACTCCGAATAAACCAATATTTTGAAGTGTGTTCTCAAAGATAGGTTTTAGCCATCCTACTCGTTCTCCAAAAGGGCATGTTGGTCTGTTCAAAACACCTAGACGCTTGGTGGCTATAAGGAAGAGAGGCCACCGAAAGAGCTGGTAGGAAAGAATTGGGACAGACCTTAGAGGAATGACAATGAGGGCGTTTAAAAGATTCTTTCGGCCCGTTAAATTTGTCGGAGAGTTCGACTGAGAGCAGCTCTCCAAACAAAAACCCGAGAAAAACTGTATTTAAATGAGTGAGTTGTTGGGAGTAAAGTGGGAGGGGGGAGGTGTGATCAGGTTGCGAAGTGACGAGAGCTTGGCCCCCTGTCCTCTATTCTCTTTACCCCACCATGATAAGCAGCTGTCTTCGTCATTACAATAGCTAACGGGATCCTACACTCTGTCTCCTCTCGACCACCAACTCCTGTCAAAACCAACCTTTCTAGTACCAAATCCTATCTTTTACAGGATCCTAGTGCCTAGTGCCTATCCTTCCTACTCGCAAGGAATATACTCTTGAATATACTCTCTCCTCCTAATTCTTGGCATATATCACCTGAGGATGAGTTCTTTAAACAACAAAGTTTTCAGACATTTAAACCAGGCTTCCTTGGTTTATGGGTACCCGGGAATTTGAAGATTAAAAGAACAATATGTCTCGGGGTCTCCCGTGGTCTAATGGCTAGCGCCTTGGATTCATAAGCGGGAGATGGTGGGTTCGATTCCCAACCTCCGGCAGGAATTTTAATAATCCCACGGCTCGCTTGTAAAATTCCTCGCTGCACCCTGGATGTCGGCGCTAATGACCTAGATGTAGATGCGCCGTAAAAAAACAAAAAAAAACAAAACAAAACAAAAAAAAAAACAAAAAACAATATGTCTCAAAACGATCCTTGGCATAAGTTCTATGTAGCCCAGTCTCTCTCTATCTCTCTCGTTCTCTGTCTGAATCTCTCTCTTTCTCTCAGTTTCAGTTAAGTCTAGTAAGATGGTCTGAAGTTCAGCTGTTAGTACTTGTTGTTACCACATATTGCAGCTGCACGAGTACCGGAACTGGTCTTCGAGCCATATGTATATAAAGAGGCTGTCCGAGAATGTGCTGTGTAGTCCTTTGTGATATGTTTGGTAAATTTGTCTGGAGATCGGGCTTGATTTTTTGTAATTTGACAAGCTTGTGTAAATTTCTAATGCGCCATGGAGGAGAATCTACACCGGTGTTAGAGTATAATTTATTGTATTGTTTTGTGTATAATTATTTGTAATATGTGTATATTATAATTCCAATAGCATATTAGCGTTAATGATTGAATGTATATGTAAAAATTATACGGAGCGAGTCGCTTTCGTAGCGGATACTCAGCAATACATAAATAGTCAAATATCTCCCCCTGTCACCCCCCCCCCCCCTCACTAACTCTCTCTCTCTCTCTCTCTCTCTCTCAGTATGATTTTGAAGAAGGAAATTTTATGCTTGTTAAAAATAAAAGTAAAAATACTATTTCATATTTAGTCACAGAGATCTGTGGTATTAAATGTACAATGTGTAAGATCCAATATTTGAAAGAACAAACTTTAAGCGACGAGTTTACGAGGGATGATGAAAATTTGTATGATATTGATGTTGAAGACATTGTGGCTAACCTTCCATACCCTACTATTGCTAGTGGATCTGCTTGACAGTTAAAACGTTTATAATAGCTTTTTTATTATGCTTACATCCTTGTCCTGTATTTATTAAACTTACAATTAATTACAATATTACTGAATACAATTTTTTTTCTGCTCTGCTGTGTTGTTTTTACGTGGTCAGAGGTACGAAACTCCATGGTCAAAGGTACAACTACATGTTGTACCTTTGACCACTTTACGATTATTTTTTAAAAAATTAATAAAAAATATTAAATGTAAAGCTAGAACCTTGAAAAAATTAAATATAATAAGCAATAGAATACTAATTACAATGAAATAAAAAAATTATATATAAATAAAAATTATTATATTATTAATATACATTATTAAAATTATTAAATTATTATTATATATATAAAAATATTTAGTCTTAATATTCAAGCTAAAAAAAATTCAATTGTGCAAAGTGGTCAACACCTTCCCCTATATATATATTTATATATTTTATTTGAGAGACAGCGATATTAAAGTTCACATTAATTACTTTAGTCCATATTAGATTTCTACCATTATTCTTATCGTGACTAATTCATTGTATTTTTGATAATAAATGTTTGAATTTTTTTCTTTTTTTAGAATATTTCCAACCATGGTCCTGATTTAAAACACAAGTTGACAGTAAATATTATCAACAAAACTTGTTTTTACTAACGAATTTGCTTTAAAAAACTTTGAAACATGCATTAAAAACAGCCGGGAAGGGTTGATGACAAGACTTTAGCCTCTATAAAACTGAATGCCCGGTGATATTTTCAGTTTTATGAGCGAGAAAGGTGGCACGACCAATTATTCTTAGCCTTCTTCCGCCTGTTCGGGAGCTATTATCTTCAATTTTTTATTTTTATCGCAGTTCGACATAATGACCAGTTTTTGGAGACGGTATACCCTCATATTGAGATATATTTACAGCCAGAATAATGCCTTTACAAAGACAAATTTACAGAGACTGAAACACACACACACACACACACACACATATATATATAGGGGAAGGTGTTGTACCTCTGACCGTCTTGTACCTTTGACCACCGAGGCTGTCGCGGCACGTAGCAACATTTTATAAATTTTGGTGTGATTAGTGTTTAGCTCCTTCACTAGAGGGCTTGTGTAACCTACTTTGGATTATTCAAGTCAAAGAGGATTCTTGCAAAAAATACTTATCCATTTCTATCATAAAAATGTAAGTTATTTATTGATGACGTTATGCCTCATAATATTTTTTGTATTAAGTCTTTTTAGATGGAAATCATTTGACAAAGTAGCTATTACAATAAGAAACATGGTGTAGCTTCTGAAATTGATTTATCTTAACCCTAAAATTTTTAGCATGCTTTTTAATTTACACTACCAGGGTGTTGTACCTCTGACCACGACTAGGTGTTGTACCTTTGACCAGGTCAAAGGCACAACACACCTGAGTAATTTTTATATAATTCAACTTTTATTTTCTTCTAAGACTTTCTAACTTTTTAAAAAAAAAAAATTAATATTGGTTTCTTCAATAGTTCAAAGAATTTAAAAAATAATAAATGAAATAAGTTCAAACTGACTTTATTAATACTCAGTGTAGCAGTTCGAACCTATCGCCCCTTATCGTTCCACTTGAAGTTGTAAGGCCTCATCGAAAACCGGAGACAAGGAAAATGTCAAATAGGGGCCGGCCTAAAGGGAAACCTCGTATCCTGACAGATATTCCTAAAAAGCTAATTATTGAAGGTGAAAAAAAACAAAAAACGAAAGCACCACCCTAAACGTAAGACTCCACATAAAAATAAACCCCTTCCTAAATTAGTGGTAAATAGAAAGAAAATTATTCTAATGACAGTTCAGATTCTGATACTGACACGGAAATTTCTTCAGGAGAAAGTGACGTTGATCTGTCTGATAAATGTCGTGAGTTTAGTCGATAACCAGCAACAATTTGAAAAATAAGATTTGGAAAAAGGAAATTTTATACTGGTTAAAAATAAAAGTAAAAAGACTATTACATATTTAGTCGCAGAGATCTGTGGTATTAAATGTCCAATGTTTAAGATCCAACATTTGAAAAAACAAACTTTAAGTGACAAGTTTACGAGAGAAGATGAAAATTTGTATGATATTGATGTTGAAGACATTGGGGCTCAACTTCCACACCCTACTATTGCTAGTGGATCTGCTTGACAGTTAAACCGTTTATCGATTTGACTGGATTCTTTAGCATATTAAGCTTAACATAATATCATTAATAGCTTTTTATTATGCCTACATCCATGTCCTGTATTTATTAAACTTACAATTAATTATAATATTACTCAATACAGTCTTTTTTGTGCACTGCTGTGTTGTTTTTACGTGGTCAAAGGTACAACTACATGTGGTACCTTTGACCACTGTACTGTATTTTTTAAAAATTAATAAAAAATATTAAATGTAAAGTTAGAACCTTGAAAAAATTAAATATGATAAACAATAGAATACTGATTACAATTAAATAAAAAAAATGAATTTAGCCTTAATATTCAAGCTAAAAAAAATTCAATTGTGCAAAGTGGTCAAAGGTACAACACCTTCCCCTATATATATATATATATATATATATATATATTTGAAAATATATATATGTGTGTGTGTGTGTGTGTTTCAGTCTCTGTATATTTGTCTTTGTAAAGGCATTATTCTGGCTGTAAATATATCTCAATATGAGGGTATACCGTCTCCAAAAACTGGTCATTATGTCGAACTGTGATTAAAATAAAAAAATTGAAGATAATAGCTCCCGAACAGGCGGAAGAAGGATAAGAATAATTGGTCGTGCCACCCTGGTTGCACCCTGGAGGCCCGGCGCTAATAGCCAAGATTTTTCGATGCACCGTAAAAAAAAAAAAAAAAAAGAAAAAGTTACGAACTAATTCAAATTTAAAAAATAGAAAGCAGCAATTTTCAAAGAAAACTTATCTTTACCTTTTTATATAAGTTAGAAATTTGATAACTAATAACTATCAAACTATTAACTAATAAATTTATTTAAATCAACTATTATATTTTTCAGTCACAAACTGTGAGAGTAGTTTTTTTTTCATATGTTAGTTCAAAATCACATTTTGAACTATCATATGAAGAAAAAATCACTCTGGCCTTTTTTGGCTATCGTAAAGTTTTCGTCCACAGAAAATTAACTTTTTTTATTTAAAAAAAATCATCTTTGTTTCAAACACCATATTTTTTTTTTTTTTTTGTAATTCATTAATCTACATCAAGTAAGTGTATAAATAGTATCTACATACCTCTAGTTGTTGTATCCATACTATCAGAATAAAATAAATTAAAAACTGGTTGATTGGACTGCACAAATACACTCGGTAATTATGTCTAAATTTGATTGAGCAGTTTCTCGCATATTTTCCCCAACTTCAAGTGCCCCTTACTTTCCAGTAACCGAAAATAATTACATAACGCTGCGAATTCACCTTATCTAAAGTATCTCTAGTAATTAGTTTTACAGGTATGATCTCTTTATTTGAGTTTTTTCCATTTAGTTATGGATATTTCTTGTTTCAAAAAAGGCTACAAACCGATATCAATGATTTTTTTTTAAATGCATATAAAATGTATAACAACTTTGTCAAGCCGGATTTTTGTTTTTTGTTTCCCTTGTTTACTAAATTACATGTAAATAATTCACGATCTTTAACAATTAAACATAAAATAATATTTTATGTTTCATCTAACTTTACATCAGTGCTGATATTATTGAAATTAAACATTAAAATCCTGATTAGAAGTGGAAAAAGTGCCTCATCTTAGCGCGGTTCCGTTCTTATCCCTAGTCTAATTTCGAAAGATTAAAATAGAAGCAGTTATTATTTTGTTGAGGGGAGATCGTTCACCGTTGATGATGCAAGGTAGGGATTGTCCGGGTTCGGTCACTGCTACTTAATAATACTTACTAGCTCAGTGGTAGAGCACTCGACTAATGAACTGGAGGACCAGGTTCAAAACCCGAGCGCGCACTAAAGATTTTTTCTACTAGTGCTGCCGTTCGAGGGTTGGATTTGGGGTCCCAGATCGTCCCTAGGCTCACCCAGCCTTTAATTAATTTAATTAATAATGGGTACCTTGGGTGCTAAAGACTCTAGCAGTCGAAGCAGCCAAGGGGAAAATCAGGCGGCCGGAGCATAGTGTTGACCACACTATCTCCCTAGTGTGCCGTACGGTCAAGAATCAGATACCTCTACAGTATCTGCCCCTCTGGGCCCTTGTGGCCTGTTACGGGACTGATTTTTTTTAATATATATTATATATGTATATATATATATATATATATATATATATATATATATATATATTATATATGTATATATATATATATATATATATATATATATATATATATATATGTATATTTTAGGTATATTTACATAGATATGTGCATATATTAGTGTTAAATATGTCCTACTTGTATTTACAGCCCTGATGAAGGCTTGAAGTTCAAGCCGAAACGTCGGCACAATAAAACCATTTTTACGATAAAATGTAGTTTTATTAAGTAGCAGTAACCGAACCCCGACAGTTATTATTTTGGTTCCACCAGTCTTGAAAGGTAGGATTTACAATCTTACCTGGAAGGGTCGGCAACACTAGAAACGGTCCCGCTTGTTACAAGGTCTTGGAATCTTGGAACTCTATATTTCTAACAATAAATTGTTTTTGTTATTTTACTTAACCTGTTTTATTTTCGAATACATTATCCAACTATAAGCAATTAAAAAATAACAAGGAATAAAAAACAGACAAAAAGAACAGTTCGAATAAGCGAAATCAATTACTTTAAAGCTTTAAGCTCTTATTTCTCCGATTGTCATCGCCTAATCAAAACTTTCATTAGAACCTTTTATGTAGAGCATTTAATAAGCTTTCTAATGGTATTCTTTCGTTTACCAAGATTTTCAACCGTTTTCGAGATATTAATGAAAGTTCCCAAAATTTACATTATTTCTAGCAACAGAAAATTGGTCTCATTTTTCATATCCTGTTTTACACACAAAATTTTCCCAACATAAGAAATTAAAAAAAATAAAAAGCAATAAAAAACTAAGGGGAAGAGACAAAAATTACAAAAAGAACGACAAAAACCCGTTCATAAGAACAAAACAGACGTATTTGAAGTTTTAAGCACTTATTTCTCCGATTGACCTAACCTAATCAAAAATAGTTTTAGAATATTTTTTGTAGAGAATTTAGAAAGCTTTCAAATAGTTTCTATCCACTTACTACGATTTCCCAATCGTGTTCGAGATATTAATGAAAGTATACGAAGTTCCCAAAACTTTTCATGTCTGTTCATAAAATATTTTATTCTAACCCTTCCTTAACTCCAAACGTAACAAAACTTTCAACATATTAGTTTTAATGAAAGTAGAACATGCAGATAATGTTTCAACTGAATCCCGTAATTCTAAGTACCCAAACCAAAAACGGTATTCAAAAACTATTTTTCCAATTTTCTCAAAAACGGTTAAAGCTATCGCCTTGAAAATGGTTCCATTCGTTTTCCTAGCCCAAGAAGCCTATAAACAGAGTACTTACAAGCTTATGAACTCAAAAACGTAAGCGAATTTCGCCCCAAATGCCATCTTCCAGTGGGCGGATTTTGCTGGTTAACGAACTTGACCTTTCAAATTGGACGACGGATTTTTGTACAAAATTTCATCAAAATCGGACCACGAGGGAAGCCAGAAATGCGCGAACAGACAAATATATATATATATATATATATACATATATATATATATATATATATATATATATATATATATATATATATAAATATATACATATATATATATATATATATATATACAAATTTGAACTACCATCATTTTCGGTTTCCAGGGGTTCTGAAACGCAAAATTTTCTAGTCGGCACTTCCGGATTGTTTCATTGTATCAACCCTATAAGCGGGGTTCCTCCCTATGAGGGAGGGAGGAACCGCGCTAAAAATCAAAATCTATTTTCAAATCATTCAAAAATCATATTATTTCAATTAATCTCATTGTTGAATTAAGATAAATTTACGTTTTGAAGATGTCAGGCTGATTTCTTCCAAGTCTAATCAGGTTTTGAATGTTAAATTTCAACGATATCAATGCTGATATTAAATTAGATCCCCCATAGGGAGGAACCCCGCTTATAGGGTTGATCTCATGGCGCGATCCGGAAGTGCCGACTAGAAAATTTTGCGTGTTTCAGAGACCGAAAATGATGGTGATTAAAATTTGTATATATATATATATATATATATATATATATATATATATATATATATATATATATATATATGTATATGTATATTTATATATATATGTATATATATATATATGTATATAAATGTATATATATATATATATATATATATATATATATATGTATATATTTATATATTTATATATATATATATATATTTTTTTCTGTTCGCTCTCTAGGTCGAAGGCGAATGGTCGGATTTTGATGAAATTTGGTACAAAAATTCTTTCGTCTAATTTGAAAGGTCAAGTTCGTTAACCAGCAGAATCCGCCCACTGGAAGATGGCGTTTGGGGCGAAATTCGCGCAAAAAAAATCGTAGCTCTTTCGTTTTTGAGTTCATAAGCTTGTAAGTACTTGTTTTATAGGTTTTTTAAAATAGGAAAACGAATGAAACCATTTTTAAGGCCATATCTGTAACCGTTTTTGAGAAAAGTGGAATCAATGTTTTTGTAAGTCATTATTTTTTTGTGGGTACTTAGAATCGCGGGATTCAATTGAAATATTTTCTACATCTTGGAAATTAATCCCAACTAAGATGTTTAAATTTTGGTTATATTTGGAGTTAAGGAAGTATGCGAAAATAAAAATTATTAATAGACATGAAAATTTTTCGGATCTTCGTACATTTTTCGTAAATATCTCGATAACGGTTGGGAAATCGTGGTAAGTGGAAGGTGACCATTCGAATGCTTTCTAAATTCCCTACAAAAAAAAGGTTCTGAAGCAATATTCGATGGGGCAACGTCAATCAGAGATATAAGCGCTTAAAACTTAAAAAGTGTTTGTTTTGAACGGGTTTTTGTCTTTGTTTATCTCACTGTTTAATTGGTTGTTTTTTGTTTTAAATTGCATTTATCTGTGAAATTAGTATTTTAGTAAAATAAGCCAAGAAACAGTGAAAGGTATTGGTAATGAGTTTGGAGTGGCTGTGGTAATCATGATGGCAGTGGCTAATCATGATGGCGCCTACATAAGTTTGTTTTTAATTCTCCTATCTATATAACCTTCCTCATAGCCTACAACTGATGTTATCGTTATTTCTTTTTTTATATAAAGATTTTACCCTCGAGAGAATGAAATTTTATTTGCCATGAAGCACATATTTACAGGTGATTATAACAGTAGAATAAATGAATGAAATGCTAGTAAAACAAAAGAAACTTAAAATTACAACGAATTTTTGGTTCGAAATTGAGCCTTCTGTGCAGTAGTCGAAGAGTGAGTATGTTTTCAGTACCTAATTGTATTGACTTATACAGCCTTCCTCAAGAATGAGGGTTAAGAATTATCCGTATTATTCAGTGTAAGTTGGCTACTGTCAGTTTCCGGGGATTTGTGATGCCTAATCTATTCCATTTCTTCGAGATGTAGGGAACCGCGCTAATATGACGCAGTTCCTGCGAGTCGGACTTTTTGGATGTATAGCCATCGGGGATCAAAGCATACAGGCTGCTAAAACGTGACAGCTGTCTCCTTAGAGATTTTTAACCCCGGGTGTGTATAGAGTGTCTGACAGACAACAGTGAGCATCTAGAATCTAGTTGCTCACTGCTGCCAACATACTTCACTAAACTTTCCCTCGCGTAATATAATTTAATTGTCTTTCCGAAAAATAATTTTTTGGAATGAGAGGAATCCCATTATTATAATCATAATACATTAGTGATAAGTTATTTTGGTCCAGAGTACCCCCCCCCCTTCTAATGTTTATTTTTACAACATATTTTTTTATTAAAATTACCGCAACCAATACGGAGTTTTGTTGCAATGCAACAAAAATTGCAGCCAGTATTGGCAAATAACTACTTTTGGTCCGGAGTAAACCCCCTCCCCAGATGAACCAATTTTGCTCGTTCAATCGTTTTCTAGGAGACTTCTATATGTCAAAATTCGTGGCGAAAAAATAAAAACTCTGGTGCGTATCGTGTTAACGATAGTTCATCAAATGTTCGACATGATTCTTTACATGAGCATAACTTTTTTATTCGTGAACCGATTGACATGAAACAAACACTAAATGTTAAGTGAAGCTTAGCACAATATATTAGTGAAAACCACATCTAAATCAAGTAAGCCGTTTCTGAGATTAGCGTGCACAGACAAGCAGACAAACATATAAACAGACAACAATTCTGAAAATAATTGGTTTGGGTACTATTGCGTTGATAAAGGCTCCCAATAATACCTTCTATGTACAGACAGCGATAAGTTACAATTGTATTATTATATGTATAGATATAAATTTGTACATCCACTACTGTATTATTAAGCTGAGCTATATTGCGAATAGTTTCATCAACTTGTCTTCAGTCCTAAGGACAATGCAGTCATTTTCTATTGGAGATAAATGATTTGTACACAATGCAGCGGAGTAAAGAGATCATAAATTACTGTATATGCTCTACGGAAATATCATTCAATTACAACGTACCAATTGAATCTATTGCGGGGAGGGAGCAACGTTGAGAATCTACATAAGAGCTAAACTGAAACAATGCCGCCTGTTGACAGGTCATTTTACCATTTAGCATAATCTTATGTGAGCTGTAAGGACTGCCGAACAGGTGGGAGGGAACATCTACACGAAATGCGGTTTAAGTGGTAGTAGGGGCTTAGGTGCCCCTCCCCAGCCGAGATTAGAATCTACAGTGGAGAATAAAGCCCTAACCACAGAGCCACCGCGAATGCTCATTATCATTTTAGCGCGTTTCCCCCTCCCTCTATAGGGAGGAAGCCCACCTAGGGCGTCGGCCTGATGACGCAATCCGGAAGTGCCGACCAGAAATTTTCATCTTTCAGAACTCATAGGTCAATATAATACGGGTGAATTTCAAAATGTCTCTTGTCCATTTTTTCGATATATTTGTTTTCTTCATTTTTTGCAAATACAGGACTTGGGCGTATATAAGTGGGGCCGAGGGGGCTGCAGCCCCCCCCCTCGAAATTTTGTTTTGGTGAGAACATTTTATGTAAAAATAACCTATAACAACGAAAAATGTCTTCTGCATTTACCCTGGTCTACTAGGTGTCCAGAGGACCTTAAAACCCACCGTTTTACACTAAAATATTTAAAATTTTCCCTACACCCCAAATGCCTAGGCGCTCCCAGCCCCCCCAAATTATTTTCTATATACGCTAATGCTACAGGGCTCCCTGAAACCGAAAGTGAATATGTTTGCATTCAAACCACTCTAAAACCTTCATAAAATATAATATGAAAATTGAATAATGTTTCAAAACGACTGGATTCCACCTCTCTTTGAAGCAAGATGGTGGTTGTTTAGTAGAAGCATCAAAATCTCTCTTGTCCTGCCTCCATGAACAGCTGCTCACCTTCTGATTTTCAAATGGGTCTCTTTTCCAAAACAATATAGAAGAACAATATATGTTTCCAAGGTTCTCAGCGTTTTAATTATCATCACCTCCTGTGCAATGTCGAAACGTTTGGCAGCACTGAGTGATTTCAGCGCTATGATAATTTAATTGTTTTTTTTTGTTTTTTTACCAATCCCAGACATTTTTTGCTCTGTCCATTGTAGATTTTTTTTACTGTGCTTCTGCATCCAGGGCATTACCGCAGGATCCGTTGTACAAGTTCTCAATACTTCGATGAAGATACAAATACCATTTACTACGGTATGTAAATTATAGAGGTCCTTCAACCATGATCAGGTCCTATAATTATCGGAATTTCTCGAAGGTTTCCTGGAATTATCCTTATTAGGGACGTGCATATTGATTAGATCGGCGGTCTAGTTTTCCTTCTCATGCATTTTATTTTTTAAATGAAAGTTAATAACATTTAGAACAACTTTGTCTAACAAAGATTTTTGTTTTTTGTTTTCCCTGTTTATTAAATTACGTGTAAATAGTTCACGAACTTTTACAATTGATCATAAAATAATATTCCATTTTTTATCTAACTTAATGTCAGAATTTATATCGCTGAAATGATACATTCAAATCCTAATTAGACATGGAAAAAATCAAAATATATTTTCAAAAAATATATTGTTTCAATTAATCTCATCGTTGAATTAAGATAAATTTACGTTTTGAAGATGTCAGTCTGATTTTTTCCAATTCTCATCAGGACATGAATGTTTAATTTCAACGCATCAGTTAGATATTAAGTTAGGTGAAAAATAAAATATTATTTTATGTTCGATTGTAAACGTTCGTGAATTATTTACAAGTAATTTAATAAAGAGTGCAAAAAAAAAAAACTCTGGCTAGACGAAATTCTTCTAAATTTGATTAGCTTTAATTAAAAAAAAAATCATTTAATTTTGTTAAGATTTAGAGGCTGTAGCCTTGTTTGAAACACGAAATGTCGTTTGGCCCGACTGTACGCCGCAAAGTGGTGCCGAGAAGGAAAAACCTCTCAAAACCGATGGTCTACAATCGCGTTAGAACTATCATTTTTTGTATACCTAAATGGTTGTAGAATACTGGTCTAATATTGCTTTTCCATTTTATTTATAGTTATGATCATAAAAGAGCTTTTCGTTGACAGTTTTCTCGCCGAGTAAAAATCTCGGTAGTTTTTATTGAAAAGTAAAAAAATATTTTATTCCTGGAAAATTAGTACTACCCAGGAAGTCTCATATATATCAGTAGCATATAAATGAATTTTCTTTTTTGCCAAAATGCACCGTGAATTTCGTGCATTTAGATTGTGAAGATATTTGTAATGAAACTCAATTATTCTGAGTTTATTTGGTGTATAATAAAAAAAAAAAAAAAAACGGTACTTAGCAATCCTCTCCGCATAGTTTTACCTAAAAGTACCTGTTTTGAAGATCCTGTGCTATATATTTTATCGTCGTACTCGGCCGTATGTGAACACAGCATAATAAAATGAAGATTTTTTTTTAAACATTATTATTTATTAAATAATAAACGTGCTCATAGTTAATGCAAAAAAATAAAAATAAATTAGAAACTATAATAAATAATATTAAAATCTAATAACAAAACAGATTTTCGATTTTTGTTGACCGACCCTATTATACTTCAATATTCTAGTAAAACGTATTGACAACAGGACTTTACTAAATCTAAACATAAACAACACAGATACACTATAGCATTTTAAATTTTATGTACAATTTGTCGCTTAGTACTTAATAATTATATAATACTTTGTAATATGTGAATCACTGGGTAGCGAAGAAATTAATAAATAAATAATATATAAGAAAAATATATACACACTTCATGTAATTTAATAATATTTACATAATGTAAATTCATACACACTAATGTAATAATATATACATACTGTACATAATAGACACATAATGTAAGGTGTACAAATAAGTCGCAAGTTATCTTGCGACTATATCTATCTGTAACCAAAAAATTGATATGTGTTCCTTGCGGTATCCTTAACTTTTTAACAGAATCATTTTTCATACCAATTAATATTTACTAATATTATAAAGAAGTATTTGAGAAATCTTAATGCGTAGCTAATGGTTCGCTAACGGCTATAACCCAGCCAATAAAGAGACGAAAAAGCAAAAAACAAAAATAAGAAAGGGATTAGAAATGCTTAGGAGATTAAGAATGTGTAGGAGGGAGACTTAAGATGTGTTTAAGTGGTTTCTAGATTTCTTAGTATGAATATAATTCGTGGGAAGTCCCCAGGGAGCTGACTTGCCCTTTTTGGCCGGCTTCTAACGTCCAGGATGTAAACAGCTCTGGGAGTGCCTTCATGGCCCGATCCGCGTACTCCTGTAATTATAAGTATTGTAATCGCTTTTTCATTACACTTTTAGCGATTTTGTCCCTCCAGGGTAGGGATAGGCGATCTGGATCGATCTTTTAAAATATAGATTTTTTTTAACACGATATATCGATTTTTTGAATCGATCTCCAAAGGAAATTTTTTTAATGAATCGATCTTCAAGGGCTGATATTTTTAATAATCGATCTATCTAGAATATCGTTTTTTTTTTTAATTTCAAATATTCGCATAGTAAATCTCGTCGCTTGTTATTCAATCTCATTTCTAAAGAATTCTCATTTGTTAAACTGAAGAAGAAATTCACAGAACACTGTACAATGTCCAGTAACAGACTTTTAATAAAACAATAACATAACACAGCGACTCAATACTTTCCGTTTCTCCAACTAGAAGATAATACAATAAAAATAAGGTTTCAAACTGTGCTCTTAATTTATATAACCATTTTTGTCTGTTATTATTATTTTATTCTATTTGATAAACATATTCGTATATGTAATTATAATTTAAATATGATGCAGAGGTGGGCATAATTTAATTTATAAATAAAAATACGAATTTATTCGTACTTCATATATTTGTAAATACGAATATAAATAAATTCGTATCCATTAGTGTGAATACAAATAAAATTTTATTCGCAAATTTTCGTGCGAATACAAATAAATTCACAGAAAAAATTGTAAATAATTACAAAAAATGTGAATATTGACAAATAATCACGTGCTTACAAAAAAATTCACATTAAAATATATGAATACAAATTTAATCACATAATAATTTGTGAATACAAATTTCTGAAAAAATCGCAAATAAATTATGAATTTATTCGAATTAACGATAAGATAATATTACATATTTTTTTTAAGGCGCTTAACGTCTAGTTTACCAGCGCCTAGATTCATTTTTTAGCACTTTCCTCCGAAGGAGAGTAGCTATTGAGGTTGGACTCATGACGGAATTTTTGAAAAATTTCTTCAAATCTTTATCGATCCTACCTAGTAGACACCGAAAATGACCCCCGTTAAAATTTATATATATATATATATATATATATATATATATATGTATGTATGCATATATATATATATATATATATATATATATATATATATATATATATATATATATATATATGCATATATGTGTCTGTTAACACGATAGCGGCCAGAGTTTTTGATTTTTCGTCACGAAACTTGGTATATAGCATTCAATTAGCAAACGATTGAACGAGTTCGTTAACCACCAATGTCGGTCCACCGGATGGGGGGGTTTACCCCGAACCCAAAACACTAATTTGACTATGTCAGCCGTAATATTTGTTATATTTCAACGAAACTTGGTATTCGTAGTGGTAATATAGAGAGAAAAGTGAGATATAAAAATGAACTAAATCGGTTCATTAGAAGGGGGGGGGGGGTTTACACCGGACCCACAATACCAATTCGCCACTACCAGCCGTGATTTTTGGTATATTTCGACGAAACTCGGTATTCGTAGTGGTAATCTACAGGTAAATATGTGTTGTAAAAATAAACTAAATCGGTTCATTAGAAGGGGGGAGGTTTACTCCGGACCCAAATTCCTAATATACTCATACCGGTCGTAATTTCTGCTGTATTGTAACGAAACGCGGTATACGTCGTGAGTAACTCATGAGAAAGAAGTGTTGTAAAAATGAGCTGAATCGGTCAATCGGAAAGCGGGGGTTTAATTTGTAATATATTTCAATAGAAAAGCCCGCCAGATGTAGGTTCACAAAGCCGCCGCAAGGAGCGCTTTCTACCACTAGAGTGACTGTATCCTGTTCCTGCGTTAGATCAAAATACGATAATATGAGGTTTTTTGTATTTATTAAGTAGTGTAGTAGGTACCTTGTGTAAACATAACTCTGGAAGCAAATTAATTATTGATCAGTTACTCATTACAAATTTAAAAGAGAACTATTCATGTTTTTATTTTATTTATGTAGGATATTTTAAGCAAATGTTCTGGAAAGCAGTCTACACTACCCAAATTCTGAGGAAAGTGCTTAGTTATGCAGCTCCTGCGTGACGGACTTTTTTTGTATGGGACATAGTTTGCCATCTGTACCTCTGGCGGTCCATGAAAAAAAAAAAAATCATCTTCAATAACTTTCGTCCTTAATACGAATAAATTCATAATTTATTTGCGAATTTTATTGTGAATAAATTTGTATTCATAAATTATAATATGAATAAAATTGTATTTATATATTTTAAAGTGATTTTTTTTTACTCACTTGATTTTTTGTGAATATTCACGTTTTTTGTGATTATTTAAAAAATTGTCTGTGAATTTATTTGTATTCGTAGGAAAACTTGCGAATAAAAGTTTATTTGTATTTTTATATTTAATATACGTGAATACAAATAAAATCGCATTCACACTTATGAATACGAATTTATTTATATTCGTATTTACAAATATATGAAGTAGGAATAAATTCGTATTTTTATTTATAAATAAAATTATGCCCATCTCTGATATGTAGTTTCAATATATACTATTGTCGGTGAAAAAAATCCTTAAAGATTTCTACTTTTAGGTTATAGATATATTTTCATATTATCAAATATTTAAATCGAGTTATATTGGTCGATTCGTAGGCGACTCTCGAAATGAAATACGAATTTCGTAGGTAATTGTTAAATGATCCGTGCCGAAGGGACATCTATATCGAGGATCGATTTTCTAAGTTTAGAAGATCGATCATTTAAATCTATATGAGCTTGTCGGTCGATCTTTTTCGTTAAATGTGAACCATCTTCACATGGGTTGCAGTGGAAGGTTAACAACGTATTTTGTTTTTCTCCATGAAATAATAAGGTGTGGGTAATAAGTGTCTATTGCGAAGTCTGGTCAGTACTAGTTGGTCTCATCTTGTCAATGTGTTTTTTTGTTAGTCCAAGATTTTACTGTAATAATTTATTGTCTGTTTGTAGACAGTAACGCAGCCAGTCATTTAATATGTGTGTGCGTATTGTATGAACCAGGTCCTGTACAGTTAGTTTTTCAATGGCTAAGATCTGTTTATTTGTTATGCCTCTTCTGCATGATTGTCTACTGATGTACTTAGTCCGATATCCTCGTGCTCGGGTAAGTGCGTAATAGTGTATGTGTGTGATTGCTGAGTCTGTTTCATTGTTCGTTTTTCTGTTCAGTTATTGGGTGTCTTGTGTAAATATTACCAAGGGAGCTTAAAGAGCTAAGCGGGGCTGTACATAGGAGTGCAATAGTGTTTTCAGTGTTATGTAGCTTTGTAAGGGCTGGGTGTATGGCGTGTAATTCGGCTGTGTAGATACTTTTGTTGTCATGTAATTTAATATAATGTGTTTGGTCTTCTTAAAAATGTATATATTATTCGATAGAAATGTATATAAAATTGTTTACAGTAAAATATTTACCTAAAAGCTTATTGTATTCTTATAAATTAGTATAGGAGACCCGGTGTCCGTGAGTGTTAAGGCGTGAGCACTGACCACTCTGTGACAAAAAAAAAGGATTTCTTGAGAAAAAAGAAAAGGAAACAGCCCTATCCTGGCTAGGAAAGGGTGGTAACCTATAGATATCTCGTCCCAAAATTCTTAGTTAATAATAATGGACGTTAAAATTTAAATAATAATAAAAAATTAGTATATTAGGCTTTCATTTTAACTGCTTATATTATAGCCCTCAACGTTCATTTTAAAACGTCTTTATCCCTTTCTTGTATGATTTTCCAAGACTTTATTTTTAACTTTTAAAGGCAGTTCTTGAGAAATGTAAGATCATATCGCCTTTGTTGCGGTGCTCCAATAAATAAATATAACAACATCGTATATTTAACGACTTTTAGCTAGAATTTTACAAGATTTGATGAATCTGATCAAACTACATTCAATTTAATATCTGAACTGTGGTGGCAAATTTATTTCTGCTTAAGAATAATTTTGCGAGTTACTACGATGTGTCTTATTCTCTAATATTTTCTTAAACATTTCGATTACGGTTGGGAAATAATGGTGACAAGAAGGTAACGACATTTTATTAAATATTCTACAGAAATCATTGTTGTGCGATTTCGATAGGACGATTTCAGCTGGAAAAATCATTGCTGACCTGACCTGACCTGTGGAGCCCTGACCTGGAGGGTGGAGTGATGAGGAAGTCCGTATAGCTAGGTTTCTGATTTACAAATTATATTACATTTCCTGAAATAAAATCGACTATTGATTTTATTCTGTAAATCCCATTGGAATAAAAAAAAAGTCCGACTAACAGAAACTGCGTCATCTTAGCGCGTTTCCATTCTTATCTCTAGTGTTAGTTGGAACGCTTGGAATAGAAACAGTTAATACTATGTCTTGATATTTCGTGAAAAATTTAAACTTCTACTTAACTTTGAAAATGTTAGGCACCACAATGCTCTAACCGGAAAATATTCCTAAGAAAAGTATATTAAATAAATTTGTTTCTGATTTAGTTACCATTTTTTACAGAAAAAATAATTTTACTGCTAAATGCAATTAAAATAAAACGGAGACAAAAAAAAAAATACTAAAACCCGTCCAATGGAAGGAAATCAACACATTCGAATTATAAATACGGGCTCATTCAAAATCTATTTATAAAATAAATTAACTTTAAGAATAAATACATTATAACTAACTAATTATAATAAATAAAATTTAAAGATACTTAAAACTTACTTATTAATTAAAAGTTGTAATTAAAAATTATGAATGAAAAAATCAATAATAAATTATAACAAAAAAAAAATGAAGTGTAAGCATAAAATCATTTTTTTTCATCAGTCCTGTGAAAGGCCCAGAAGGGAAGATTACTGTACAGGAAACTGATTTTTAACCATGCTATGCTCCGTTCGCCTGATTTTCCCATTCTCAGTTATCCATTAATACATTAATTAAAGACTGGGTAGGCCTAGGGATGGTCTGGGGCCCCGAATCCAACCCTCGAACTGCAAAACTTGAAGATAAAATCTTTAATGCGCGCCCGAGTTATGAATTCAGGTCCTTATTTGAGCTAACCTCACCCCGTATATTGTTTAATATATATTATTATTGCTACTAATAAATTAACTATAATACAATAATAAACAAATAGTACATACACATTTCTGTTTACATATTAATATACAGAGACAAAATCCCAAAAGAATGGAACCCACACTCTCGAATTTCAAACACCGATTTCTTCTAATTTCATTTATTATTTTAAAAATGAAGTTTACAAAATCATAGAGAACTGTCTGTTTTCCGATGAAGCAAAATGTGATTTTGTCGAAAGATAACGTTAAAAAGCCTCTGATGTAGATAGTATCAATATCGAACATACTTCCTTGCAAAAAAAATCTCAAAATTTAATTTAATCATTTTTATTATTGTAAACTATAATTGCAGTTCGCAATGATCACCATAAAGCATATGAGGACCTCAGAGGTTATAAGTAACGAACTCAATGTTTTGAGAAACATGGTTTCGAAGTTGAACGTACGTGGGAATAACAAAAACTAGATTTTTACAGTTCCGGTCATACTAGACGAATCCTCTGGTCCTTAGCTGTTATGCAAAAGAATTGGGAAATCCGCTCATAGACGCCTTAATTTCCTTCTCTACTTACAAAAGTAGATATTACAAAAGTGACAATACTCAAGAGAACAGGTGGCAGCAACTGTAAGAAAATCACTTGGATCTCTTCACCAACCACAAGATTACGGTATTCACAACCCATTCCTGTATTTAACTAATTTTATTGAAACATTTCTCTTAGACCCATTGAATTCTGGGCCCTCATTAAATTTGTTTCTTACACACAAAAAAAAAAAAAAAAAAAATGGACCATCTCGAAGTTGGTTTATTTACCAGAAAGTTCATCACTGACGCCAACTAGCAATTAGTTCGCCCTCAGACATGCTTCGACCTGTTGTTATGTTACTGCGTCGCTACATTTTGTTTTCTCTTCCTTGAGCCCACCTTTTCATATTAGCACTGATTTACTACGAGTTATGGATGAGGTAGGAGAGAAGAATCACCGCTGGAGACAAAAGCCGTTCCATCCATAAATTTAACTGTCGACAAATATAAATAAAAATGCGTATGTTAAGAGCTATGAGTAGGAACTACTATGATGAAGCTATTCAGGGGCCAGGGCGAATTTGGATTTGTTTATGAAATTTTCATTAATTCCTAAACGGGAGGCGTTGCCTTACACCCACACGCAACAAAATGAGCAGGAGCCCTGCTTCAATCTTATCCATTTGTAATACAGTTCGGACCTTGGTTGATTTTCAGAAGGAGCAAGGACTCCGTGTAAATGTCAAGGCGAGTGCCTCCGGGCTGGTCTTTTTATTTTCGGCCGAGTGGCCACACCTCACCGAGGGGCATCCATCTTTTTTAAGCTGTGTGAACAGTTCTCCTTGAAACTGCCAACAGTTCCGCCCAACATGTGAATGTTGGGTGCCACTTGTTTTTCCCTTAGAGATTATATAAGGAAGGATGCTCTATGTAAAGGCATATTTTGTTACTATACTTGCTGTAAGAAACCAAGGAATAGTTAAGAAGCAAAACGTCAGATGAAAAATTATTATTCAAAATTTCCAAAAAGAGTAGATAGATATATTGATAAAAAAACTGTACATATTTAAGCATCAACAAGAAGATATTTACCATTTACCAGTTGCCTGCCTCCTCTACAATTCCTATAGGTCGGCTTATCTTCCAGAGTTTCTACACACCACTCCTAAGAACCTTTATTTGTTTATAAAAACCTTGACTCTATCCTAGGATGAAAATTTGTACACATTTTTAACGATTTCCGTAAACTTAAAAACTTTTGCAACAGAAATTTAATCCAAAATTAAAAAGCATGTGTTAGGTATTTGTAAATAGTTTTATTTTATAATATTCATAAGTGTATGCATATTTATACTTATTCATGTGTGTGTAAGTCTGTGCGTATGTAAGAGTATGTTTGTTTGTTGGTATATGAACAAACAAACATACAGATAAGATATTCGCTTCTCTGAATTACTGTCGTTTTTTTGTTGTATTCTTTGCACATCATGTTGTTTGCCTTATATTACTTCTTTGTAGTTTTATTTGTTTACGTTTATCGTTTGTGCTTGAATTAGGTTGCCATTTTTATTTTATGGCATGTCTTTTATTTTACTGAATAGTTTATTGTACCATTTAGTCCTATTTACGTCTTACACCATCTAGCATGTACCTCAATTGTTAGCTTACTGTTTGTTGTATTCCAGTTTGTTAAAATATATTTATTGTGCCGTATAGGTTTTAGTTTGATTTATGGTTAGAAATCTTGAAATGTATGGAATTTGTATGCAAAAAACATAAAATAAATGAACACGCTCCTTTGTAAATGGTATTGCCCTAAAACAAATAACCAATAAATAATAGTAAATAAGCATTAAAGTTTTATAGGGAGGCCACTTAATGTGCCTAAATTAATATAATTTTACAGCAAATTATAAAATAAAATAACGAAAAATGTACCCTTAAATATGAAGAAAAGGAAAAATAATAATAATAAGTTCTATATCTTGGCTAATGTCGGTGTTCACTTGTTTTGTGCCAGAGGTTTAATCAGAGTTCTTTTTTATATTTACAATTTTCTTTATGGACTGTTCCCGTTTTAATTGCAGCATCTCTAATGATTGTTACGAAATATCCGTAAATTTGCACTGAATCAACATCCTGGTAGTTGGATCATTTTGCATCCTTCTTGGGCTAGCCTGTCCGCTTCTTCATTCCCATATATATTAAAATGTCCAGGTACCCATTGTAGCCGGATTTCGATATTTTCTTGAAAAATTAAAAGTCTTTTCCTGCATTTTAGAATTAAAGCAAAACCCCTAGTAGTGCGAAATAGGATTCTTATGAAAGAGACTTAGAAATCATTCTTGGATACAGTCTGAATCCAATGTTACAGTATTTCCCTAAAAGTCGAGATATGTAATATTGTATGTGATATTGTGGTAATTGATAAGTTGGGGCACCCTGAGGAACAGTAATAAGGAATAAGGAATATCATTTAGAGAAGGAACATCTATTTAATTGGGTGACTTAGGGACTTCGTAGGTTGGTACATTTGAGAATCCTTAATGTAGTAACCTTTCAGGTCACCACAACAGAGACATTTAAGGGATTTGGTAGAACCTGAAGTTCTCTTAGCTATCGAAAATAAGGAATTAGTGGGTTGAGTGGTTGTGTCTATTAGTCACTATACCGGGAGAACTCTCTTTGAAATATTATCTATAATTTCTGGAGAATTGTCTTTGATATTAACATATTAAGAGTTATTCTTGCTAGCAAATAAAGCTCTCCTTGAAACCGCCAACATTTCAGCGCAGCATGAGAATTTTGGTTGTCATTTGATATTCGCCTATTGGGGAGAATTATCTATATGAATTATATATATATATATATATATATATATATATATATATATAGGCCAAATACGATATATTTAGTTATTTCTTACGTTCATCATAAACAATATTTATAAAAACAGCAGGAACTGCGTTATCTTAGCGCGGTTTTGTACATATCTCTAGTGCTATTAGTAAAGGAATAGTAGTAGTTATTGGTGGGATTTGATCGTTCGTGAAAAATATAAAATAAAATCTCGAAGAGAAAATAGATTTAAGGCGCCACAAGAGGAAATGGACAGTATAGTGGTGACTTCCCCCACCTCTGCAACGTTCGCAATGCAACTATTACCAATACGTTTCTCATTTTCTTATCTTTTTTTAATAAAATACTCATTTTAATATTAAATGCAATTAAAAAGTAATAAACAATTAAAACGTTAGGTAAAAAGAGACAAAACCCCGTTAAAAAGAACAAAAGTAACAATTAGGAAGTTTTAAATACTTATTTCTCGAATTGAAATCGCCCCATCGAAAATTTCATATGAACGTTTTTTGAAGGGTAGTTAGTAAGCTTTCGAACTTACCACGATTTCTAACCGTTTTCGAGATATTTCATAAAATATACTAAGATATTCTTTTTGTCATATTTCTTTTTCTCCAGACGTAGCCGAAATTTCTAGACCTTAATTCAAATAAATTCGCAAAGTCGACGTTCCTTGTCAGTACTTTCGTATTGAATCATCTTTTCGGCCTCTTAAGCGTGTTTTTCACCATAAAGGGCAGGAGGAAACACCTCAATAAGTTAATAATGGAGCCACCATATTAGAACATATATAATTTAACCAGTCAGAATACATGCTAAATGTTTGTAGTTTAAAGTTTTCCATGAGGCCAAATTGCTTTTTAAGATAATTTGTGGTTTCCGAATGAAGTCCATAATTAAATCCTAATGTTCTTAAATTCTTTAGGAGCTTTGTTTAAAAATCAGCATTGTCTAGTGGACGAGGCTGAGTTGGATTGAAGAAGGTGTGGCCCCGTTCTTCGTTTTCTTTTCTTTTTCAGACCTAAGGCCTTACATTCAAACAAATTATTATTATATAACCAATGAAATACATCTAGCAAAGCTATCTTCTACAAAAGTCGAGGTATGCTGTCACAGCACATTAATCTAGGATCTACACTCAAAATTAATAAAGCTAAAAAATATTGTTTATTCTCCTGAACTGTATTACTTTAGTTTGCAGATAATGCAAACAGAAGTTATAACATTTTTAAAGATTTACAACATTTACAAAAAAGTGTTGATGAGGATTTGATGAAATACTTTTGAAATGTTCATGAACTCTTTCATAGATGTTGAATTTTCTATTGCGTTGGTGGAGACGATCAGTTAATGTTCAGTGAAACGACGGTTCCGAAAATTGAAATAGGGAAATTCTCGGAAACGAAGGAAAGGAGAGCACAATAGGTCCAGTAAAAAAACACCTAAATGAAATCTAGTGGTGAAACATGGAACTATTAGCTCCCCTAAAATCCTCTAGATAGAACCAAGAACTCGCAATACAGCGATAACTGCTGAAGAAGTCAACAGCACTAGAGGCGCGGCTCTATCCTACGCGAGGAGAAGTCATCCGTACCTAGGCACGGCCACCTTCGACTTTTACAGCAGTTATCCCCACTGTAGAGGTTAAAATCTATTTTATATTGAATTTTTACTTTATTTATTTATTCTTCAACTATCTGTCAACGGCGACTACCCTCCATCAATGAAAACTGTCTGAAAATAGTTAAATAAGAAATTCAACTAATCAATGAAAACAATCCCAGCAATCCATTAACTGAAACCACTAATTTGGGCGTATTTTGTTAATATTATATAAATGTCTGGTAAATATTTATTTTTCTACATTGGCATTTGAAAGACCTAGAAAACAAATCTATAAAATGTACTTCAAAGACAAACTAATGTGAAAAATGAATTTTCTTTACATTAAACAGTCAAGGAATTGTTAGGATTCGGCTAGGAACGCAATGATTGATTTAAAATTGTAGCTCTATCATATTGTTTTATTTATTTTTATTGGTCTATTATTCTGTTTATTAATACTTCATTTGTGTTAGCCTTTTAGCTGTTGAAGGTTACCAAAGATTAGCCGAAACGTCCTGAATATAGAGTTTTACAAAATTCGTATTGGTGTTTTTCTAGCCGTCACCCAACTATTCCCTGAGTGCTTATCACCTTGAAGGCTAATTATCTATACCGCATTAAATTACATTTAGATTAATTAAACGATAGAAATGGTTTTAAAAAAAATATTTTACCGAAAAGCAATTATTTTTCAAGACTTAAAATATTGTTGCTCATTAGATGCTAATTGACAAGTTGAATATAAAGGAAGGTTCTTTAGATGTTTTTAAACACAGGGCCCTTAAAATGATAAGGCATTATAAAAATAATTTATATTCTTTAAGTCTTTTCTTACATTGGGCGCTAAGATTCGTATATTTTAGGTCACAAAAATTTAAAAATTTATAATTAATTGTTATGAAATGGCGGAGTTACATATGAAAAAAAAATCTTAAACTATATGAGAAGTTTGGTTAGTAAATATCGAAAGATATATACCATAATTATTTGAAAATATAATTGTAATCATTTTAAAGTAAAATATTATAAAAACGATATTTTATTAATAAAATGTCTTTACGCTCTGTGGATCATTAAGTGTCGGTTCATTATTCAGATGATATCCATTCCACGAGCAGACGGAAAACCTCAGATTATGAATTTATATAATGATGTAAACATAATACTAATAAGTGAAATATCGAATAATAATATTTCATGAAGAATTAAATTAATGGACCAAATCATCTTACTGACTCTGCAATTATTTATTTCTCAGAATTAAACCGAGAATCAAATAATCCGGATTTATTCGATTTTTATAATTGTGCTTTGAACGTATCTTGGCCTGAATAGATCACCTTCTCATAGTTAATTATGTTCATACGAAAATTTCAACAAGAAAAACTTCGACTCGCAGGAACTGCGTCATCTTAACGCGATTCAGGTCATTTCCCTAGTGCTATTAGTAAAGGAATAGGAGCAGTTATTGATACATTTTGATCTTTCGTGAAAAATCTCAAAGAGAAGGATGATTTAAGAAAATTAGTTTGGAAAACTGGTAGTATCTAATATTCTCGTAACCGGTTACAGATATCGCTTTAAAAATGGATTTATTTCGTTAAGGCACCTACAAAACGAGTACATGGAAGCATATGAGCTCCAAAACGTAAGCTTTACGATTTTATTCGTGCAAATTTCGCTCCAAAAACCATGTCCTAGTGGTATTAAAATCTTCACACATTTGAACCACTGTTATTTTCGTGATCTATGGTTTCTGAAACATGAAATGTTCTCGTCGGCACTTCCGGATTGCGTCATGAGGTCAATCATGAAAACAGATGAGACATCGTTGCAAGTAGAAGGTAACCATCCAAAAAGTTATTAAAGTTCCTACGGATTGTATGCAATAGGAAAATAGGATAATCTCAATAGGAGGAATCAGCGCTTAAAATCATTGTTGGATTTGTTATGCGTTCCTCGGTATTTTATCAGCTGAAGTTTTATCAATTGAAGCAGCAGAAAAATGAATTTGTCAGTAAAACAAGATACGTAAAATGAGAAAAATGTTAGTATTTCTTTTCTTTTTTTTTTTACGGCGTTTCAACGTCTAGGCCATTAGCGCCAACATACAGGGTGCAGCG
Source organism: Gonocerus acuteangulatus (assembly GCA_946811695.1). Classification (NCBI taxonomy): domain Eukaryota; kingdom Metazoa; phylum Arthropoda; class Insecta; order Hemiptera; family Coreidae; genus Gonocerus; species Gonocerus acuteangulatus. The sequence goes on along the minus strand of OX328132.1, from coordinate 61,551,765 downwards.
AGTAATTTTCCCAACGAGCCGTGGGATGAGAGAATTCCTGCCGGCGCGCCGCACAGTGGGCAAACATCCACTTTTAGGGCGACAAAATTATTTTTTTGTATTTTTCAATATTTTTGAGGTCACTGAGATAGGGAAAAATATTTAAAAAAAAATCGTTGACTCATAGTTTTTAGTATATCCAACAAACAAATGTTGTAGACACACAAATATCTGGACATAATAGATAAAAATTGGGAAAACCTTTTTTAAATCTTTGGAACATTTAATTAGTAACTTTTTGCTTCTATTATTTACATAAAAATAATACATATATTAATAAAAAATAATACATGGGCTATAATTCGAAAATAAATAACAAAAATAGACTAGCAACTTAAAGAAAAAAGTAATTGTACTGATTTTTTTTTTTTTTTTTTTTTTTTTTTTTTTTATAATAACAAATATATACAATTATATTAGGCACTAAAAACGAATTATCCATCAATCATCGTCTGATTAAATGCTACTACACTCTTCTCCTTACGAGTCAGTATCGTCAGCCTCATTTTCTAATGACAGTTCTTGAAGTGGATCATGTGGTAAACTACACTTCAATAGGCTCATTACATATACATCGGTAACATGAAATTTAAATAATCACGTACAGTTTCTGTTCAAAAAATGGAAAAATAATTACAAGAACCAAACTGCAATAAACACTGGAAAAATATTCCCTTTCTTGGAGTCCGATTGAATTAGCCCTTCCGTCGCCTGTTGATGATCCAAGAAAGTAAATATTTACATTTTACCTTAATCCTACTAATACTAGACAGTATTTAGTAAGTGATTTGTAAAATATTTTTTTGAATTTTGTCCACCTAAAAGGTGATTTTCGCCCACTGTGCGCCGCGGATTCTTCAGCTTCTATCTGACTGCCTAAACTAAATTTAAATTTGCATTAAAAGGGGGAAGAAGGGGGAGCTGAAAGTCTCAAGACAGTAAAGTAGAAGCTTAAGGCTTATCGAAAAAAATATTTGGAACTGGAACTTTGTGGAACTTTGTTTTAAACCTTACTCAAACTTGAGTAATCAACAAAATATGAACAATCTAGTAATAATTTCATTTATATATTTTTTTTGTTTGATATGCCTTTCTGTTACTATATATATATATATATATATATATATATATATATATATATATATATATATATAATATATTTATGAAGAACATACCACTAGGTAATAAATCCATTGTGAAAAGAATTTATAAAATTTGCACACAATTTTTAAAACACACCTTACAAAGACCGTAGTTTGAACAAGACTAAACAGAGAAAGTAGAAGTGACTAGCAATGGTTGCCTCCTTATTGTCTTAAACAGGTTTGGGTTAAACTAGATAAAAAAAATTGTTCTGTTTTCAATGAATAGAAGACTTGAGCACGTAAATTGACTTTCTACGACGACATCACATTTTCGACTTTTGTCGCCGTAAAGTAGTCGTTTTGCCCACTGTGCGCCGGTGGGTATCAAACCCACCATCTCCCGCTTATGAATCTAAGGCACTAGGCGACCACGGAAGGCCCCAAAATGCTAGTATTATTTGTTGTTTGCTTGGATACTATCAGCTTTCTGACCTTGCTCATTTTAGCGCCTAAAATGTTGGCTCTACTTCGAGATGTCATTGTAGTACATCTTTAAATATTTCGAAAGTAAAATGATTTTATCAATTAAGTTATCGACAGAAATGGCAGGAAGCTTGAAGCATTTTAAATAATTCTTGGGATAATACCATTTTAGAAACGCCATAAGATGGCGCAGTTTTTGCGAGAGGGACGTTTATGAATACACGTTAGACGCTAGCACAACATTTTAGTTGAATAAAACTCAAAATTCGTCTCACTTAATTAAGGGGTAATAATAGTTAGTACCTTGTGTGATTAAAATCAAAGCCATTTTCTTAAATTTAGAACTAAAAAACAAATAAATATTTTTCAATTCTTGATGCCAAACGTTTTATATGGGATGTTAAAGGATCTAAAAAAAAACAAGTTTTAATTCTTCGAAAATAAAATGACGGCGCTGTGTCTGACGAACGGAAACCCTCTTTTTTCACATGCAATAGTCTGCAGGCGGAAATTTTTAATCGAGAACGAAAAATTAAAATTATTTCGAAAGAAGAAGGTTAAATCTAGTAAAGTACGTAGGGGTTTTTAGAAATATTAATTTTTTTCGACAATGTCGAACAATTATTCATTTTATATTCAAAAATCCGTCAAAAATCGGCCAAAAATCGTTATAATTCAATGAATCAAAAAAAATCCTATATGCTTTACTAGCAAATATCATTGGGAAGCTGCAGTTATAATTTGAAATTAATCGGGCAAAGATTGAAGACACCAGAGTATCGCCCGATTTGAAAAACATACTTCTCTATTTCCTCCCTTTAGTAACCCTATAGAGGGGGAGTTTATTCTGCATGTCCCATGCTTTGCATATAACATACATTTTTCTTATATATTACATTTTGTTTTAAATATATAGATTTTTGTACAAAATATTTACACTTTATATACAGTTTTATATTCAATATCTTTTATTGAGAGGCATCATATTTTTAACCTAACATGTATCTCTTATAGTGTAAATCTTATATCTAATGTAATTCAAGTAGAATAGAATTTACGGAAATTCCGTCTAACAATAATCTAAATTTAATATGAAAGAGCAAAGAAAAACATTGCAAAACAAAACATATAGTAAATATAAATATAAATATAAAATATAAATATAAAGCTAACAGAAAATCATTGTTCCTCCTTCTTTACTCATACATGAGATTTGCTAACAACACAGAGGTTCCGAATCTAATATCTTAATCTTGAATCTTCGTGTACTTGTTTGATAAGTTTTTCTAGAGCAAGAGGATATTTATCGTAGAGCTCCTTTGGGCTTAATGGCCACTCTTTTTTGTCTTTGTTAAAGTTGTCCTGTATTCTTCTGTTAGTGAGCAGTCGTAAATTAAGTGAAAGTACGTTTGTTCAGTATGAAAAACAGAGTTTAGAGAAAACGACTTTAAAGTTTAATGTTTCATTTTTTCCTATTTCATTTTTTTTTATACATTCTTGTAATATAGATAAAAAAAATTTAATTTAATTTTAATTTTGAAATGTATTAAAGGAGGACCAAAAAACTTAACAATTAAAAAGGGACCTATCGAAGCTCACTCAAAAATTATCTTCAAATCAGCATCGCGACATCGGGACTTAACTCGGAAAATCGTATTTTTGCCCATTTAAAATTTTTGTCTCCACATAAACACTCTTGGATATAATTTTTGATTAGTTAAGGAAGAATTTTAGCCCATAAAAAAGTTGTACAAAAAAATGCCAAGGTAGTATTACCCCTAAATATCTTAGGAATCTTGGGAGAATATGTGAAAAGAACATGTGGTCCAAGATGTGCCCTTTACACAATGGGTACATACCACTTAAACCTAATGCTGACAGTTGCGAAGATATGTACAATTCCGCGAAGGCCATACTTGTTGAGGCAGTGGATTGCTTCTTATTATTCTTATTACCTTTCTCAATGCGGATCCATGATGTATGCAGACTTATTTGCAGACAGGAACGCCTGTGTTTTCCCTTCTGAAGGAATTACGAGCTTGTTGGGCGTGGGTTACTTTAATGCAGTCGAGGTTTGTCAGGGTCGAATTTGTCTCGAGAAAAAGATCAAGAAGCAGTCTTCTGAAGGGAAAAGAGACAAGAGACTGCACACCCGTTAGGCATAATAAAGGAGCTATCATGGTTTATTTATAACTCAGAATTTCCTGGGCAGGTGAATTCCACATTAAACGTATATATATTACCTACAAATTACACAAGGTCAAGACAAAAATAAAATCACTTAAATGTGGCGGAAGGCGGATAATAACAAGTCCGAATCACAGGAACTGCCTCATCTTAGCGCGTTTCCGTTCTTATTACTAGTGCTGTTTGGAACGCTTATAATGGAAAAAGGTTTGTTTTGGAAATTTTTTGTTTTGATCTTTTGTGAAAAACGTAAACACGTATAAAAATTTACAATTTAAGCACCGATTTCTCCGAATAAGATCGCTTTGTCAATAATATATTTTTTTTTTTTTTTTTTTTTTTTTTTTTTTTTTTTTTTACGGCGCATCGACATCTAGGCCATTAGCGCCAGTCAATAATAGTATAATAATCCTTTTTTTAGGAAATGTAATAAGCTTTTGAATAGATGCTGTACATTTCCTACGATATCTCTACCGGTTTCAAGATAGATAAGAATATATCTGAAAAAAAAAAGAAAAGAAGTTTTTTTGACAATGGTTATACATATGGCCTTGGAAGTGGCAAACTAGACTCACCTTATCCAGTTACTTATAAAACGTGCACCTGGAAGCTTATTAACGGACAAACGTATGCGTTCCGATTTTTCACGCGAATTTGACGATCGATTAACGAAAGTGACTTTTCAAAACACACAAAGCATTTGGGTTTAAAATTTCATTAACATTGGTCCATTTTTGAGCCACCTAGGGAGCAAACAAACTATATATACATACTAGCTAACCCGGCGAACGTTGTTCTGCCATATAAATTATTTCTAGTAAATATGTTGATAGTAAATAAAAAAATCAAAAAAAATCTAACTTATTGTAAGTGGATGTAGTCTATGACTGAAATAATAATAGAGCGCTGGGAACGAAGAAAACGCATAAAAGTCCGACTCGCAGGAACTGCCTCATCTTAGCGCGGTTCCGTTCTTATCCCTAGTCTAATTTGGAAAGATTAAAATAGAATCAGTTATTATTTTGGTTCCACCAGTCTTGAAAGGTCTTGATTTACGATCTTACCTGTACGGGTCGGCTAACCCATAAGTCGGCCAGAATGGCCTCCGCTCAGAGGCATTTGGAAAGCCTTGGGATCTCTCTCTTTGAACGCTACATTTTTAGCAATAAATTGATCTTCTTATTTTACTTAATCTGTTTTATTGTCAAATAAATTATCCGACTATAAGCAATTAAAAAATAACAAGGAATAAAACAAAAAGAACCGTTCGAATAAACGAAATCAATTACTTTAAAGTTTTAAGCACTTATTTCTCTGATTGACATCGCCTAATTAAAACTATCTTCAGAACCTTTTTTTTAGAGCATTTAGTAAGCTTTCGAATGGTAACCTTCCGCTTCCCAAGATTGTCAACGGTTCGAGATACTAACGAAAGTACACAAAGTTACCAAAACTTTTCTTGTTTGTTAATAAAATATTTTATTCTAACCCTTCCTTTACTCCAAACGTAACCAAAATTTAGTGTTGATTGACAACATATTAGTGTTGATAAAATTCGAACATGCAGAAAATGTTTCAACTGAATCCCATAATTCTAAGTACCAAAATCTAAGACAAAAAGGACAGTTCGAATAAGCGAAATCAATCACTTTAAAGTTTTATGGACTTATTTCTCCGATTGACATCGCCTAATCAAAACTTTCACCAGAACCATTTTTGTAGAGCATTTAGTAAGCTGGGTTATTTTGAATATTTAGTGTCAGCTTAATGCTGAATGACTTGTTCTGCCTCCAGAGTTGAGAAGTGACACCGGTAGACGCCTGGCGGAGATCGAGCGATCATTGATCAGTTATTGGACACCAAGGGTAGAAAATTATTAAAGTAGTAATATCGCAATTATATGATGGGGGTTGGCGGTAGAAGGGTGAAAATTAGGGTAGTATGTATTTCATAATGTCAAATCTTAAAAAAAAGTCCAAAAATAAAAAATACATTTTTGGGGTGGACGACCCTTATAACTTAGGGTTATGAAAAATATTTTACCTCTTATTCTCAGCCCTACAGAATCTACACAAAAAAAACTTCATAAAAATCGGCCAAGTCGTTTCGGAGGAGTATTGTTACAAACACTGTGACACGAGAATTTTATATGTTAGACATGATGTTTTCTAGTCGGCACTTCCGGTTTCCTCACTATGAAGGGGGGTAGAAATCGCGCTAAAATACACCATTGATTCAGCTCCAATCTGTTAATTACTGCTCTACAAGTTTCGTACCCTTCTAGCGCCTCTTCAACAGCTTTAAACTAAAAATATGTCCACAAACCCCGGATGAGGGCATATTATATGGTGACCAGCTGATTATTTATGGATTCTGAAATTCGATTATGTAATTTCCAGAAGAAGTATAGTCGCTAAATATAAAATCGATTGGTGCCATCACTTTGTAAATGTAAATGGGAAATCGGAACGGTATCAGCGTGAATACCCGAGATATCTCGGGCGTGGTTCTTAAGCGGTTAACTTAAATGGAGAAAATCAAAAAGCTGATTGAGTGAGAGAAAAAAATGCACGCAATAATTCAAGTGGAAAATGCCGTATAATGTAAATGAGATATTAAGAATAGGAGTTTGTAAGATAGAATTATCTTTGATTGGCAGGCGGGGGATTTCTCGACGAGAAGTTAGGCCAAACTCCGAATTGAGTGATCCCAACTGAAAGTAATAATTGGTTTGGTATCTAATGCCAGCAATTGAGATTCTACGTCAGCAAACCCGTGTAATAGCAGATTAAGTTTTGGATTCTACAAGTCCTTTTGTCTTGTTGGTTTCTTTGTCTGCTTCTAGGAAGGGCGTATACAGGAAATAATTTCGGGATGGGTTGAGACCACCTCGTGGATTGGGGCGTATGGATTATATTTTATTGTAAAATGGTGAGTTTTTAGGTTCTGTTACAACTAATAAACTAGCGTAAATGTTGAAGGCATTTTTCGTTTTTATAGCTTTTTTTACAAGAAATGTTCTTACCAAAACCGCAAAATGAACTTATAACATGTTATAGAATTATCGAAAAAGGCGGAAGGTCAATAACACTACACCAGACACATTAAAACTTTTTATTTTAACTTACCAACGTGTTTCGCATCATTTGGGCGCCTCTTCAGGGGAATATGCTTCAAAATACAACTTCAGCCTCATCTTGAGGAGGAGAACCTTCCACTAGCAGGGCCACGTCTAGACTTTGCTTTTTTAAGCGAAATTTTCCGAAAACTGGCAACAATCTTTGATTGCGGCATCTTTAGAACATTTTCTTGTATTGTGCACTCTAAATTGACAGGAATATTTTTTACGGGCTAGAGTCTGTTATCACACGAGTCGGTAAAACTGTTTTCCGGACGACCTGTACCTAGACTTATAGTCATGTCACCTGTGATCGAAGCTCAAACTCCAACACCTTCCCTTCCAGACACGCAGTAAAGTTCTTATGCAAATGAGCTCACGCTCACAATGTGAGTATGAAAAGTATAGGGCTTGACTGGAATAATTAGCTTGGCACTCCTTGGCCCTTTGCAAGTAATTCTCCATTGAAGTGTGGAAATGTTGTATCGAAACATTTAGCGAAATATTAGCACTAACTTGTCTCGGTGGTGTCCATTCCACATGAAATGAAAATAATCAAGTGTTGTTTCTTTTCAAAGAATGGCAAAATAATTACAAGAATAGTACTGCAAGAAACACTGGGAAAAATATTCCCCTTCTTACAGTCCGATTAATAATCCCCTCCGTCACCCTTCGACGATCCATGAAAGTAAATATTTACATTTTCCCTTCTTCCTACTAATACTAGACAATATTTAGTGGGCGATTTGTAAAATATTTTATATGAAATTTGTCCGGCTAAAAGGTGATTTTCGCCCACTGTGCGATGCCTAAGAAATCTGATAAAGTAGTGCTCCTGATCTTTAAGCTAAGTTGCTTATAGAAATCAAGTAAAGATTTACAGGAGAGTAAAACACACTGAAACATATTAAACAAGTATATGTGTAGTTTTTATTCTCCCACAAAATAAATATTGCTTTTGAAGGTCAATGCTGCGAATATTTCTTTTTAAAAAGGGAGTCATTCATTTAAACGAGCATTTTAGTAAAAAAGATTCTTTTTATTTTTAAAATGTTTAGAAAATTAGCAAACCATGGATTGATTTACATATATATTTGAGTTCTTGGGGCAAGAAATGAGACCACACACATTAAGTTATGGTAAACGCAGGGGATATGGATATGTAGATAATGGTAGGCTATTACACATAATTGCTAGCTGTCCCAATAGATATTTATATTCCAAAAACCAACAATATAATTCATTCATACCTACTATTATGTGTAACCTTATATCAACGGGCATACTTATATATAAATTTTTAAATATTTGGTTATTCGTATTCTATTTTTTATCGATTGAATATTATTATCTTTTCTTTAGAATGGAAAAATATTTGCGTTGAACAGAAATCAATCTAATTTAATTTTTTTTTTATAGGATTTTACCTAATTCATTCTCCGCGAGACTCCAGTCTGGTTATACACTAGCCAGCGGTATAGGTTTTATCAGGTTCAGGGTCAGGCCTGAGGAGATAGGTACATTATCAACTTGGTTATTCAGTAGGAAGCAGTAAAGGACGTAGAGATGCTATCAGGGTCAGGCCAGAGGAGATGGTAGTATTATCATGTCGTGGTTAGACAGTAGCAAGAAGTAAACCACCTAGAGATGTTATCAGGATCAGGGTCAGACCAGAGGAGATGTGTATATTATTATGTCTTTGTTATACAGTAGCCAGAAGTAAAGGACCTAGAGATGTTATCCGGGTCAGGCCAGAGGAGATGTGTATATTATCATGTCTTGGTTATACAGAAGCAAGAAGTAAAGGACCTAGAGTTGTTATCAGAGTCAGGCCCGAAGGATGTGTATATTATCATGTCTTGGTTATACAGTAGCAAGAAGTAAAGGACTTACAGATGTTATCAGGATTAGGGCAGGCCCGAGGAGATGAGTATATTATCATGTCTAGGTTATACAGTAGCAAGAAGTTAAGGACCTAGAGATGTTATCAGGATCAGGGTCAGGCCCGAGGAGAGGGATATAAAAAGAAAAGGAAGGGCCCCTGAAGAAGCAGGCTAGCAGGCCGATGAAAGGGGAAGCAGCCTTTGTGTTACCCAGCATGCTCTGCCTATTATATCGTTAGAGCTACTGTTACGCCTTAATAAATTTACATTGTTAGCCTAGAGTGAAAGAGTTATTGATAAATCCGCCTATAGTTGGCGCTCGCCGGGTCTGTCACCTATACACTCCTAGTTATCGTCTCTCAGTTTGACGTCTCACCAGCATTTACATTGATAGTTAAAGCTGGATATTTAAGTCAGACAGAAATTGTGACTAATGTAAACTGTGAACAATTTTTGTCTGAGATTTATATTTCTATCACGAGCTATAACTGTCGACACTTCTATAATATTAGGTGTAAACACTGATTATAAAGAGAAGAATTTAATGTGAGAGAAAAATATCTTGGCTGCTAATTGTATTGTCGACACTTCTATACTATCAGATGTAAACACTGATTATTTGCTAGTACAGGGCACAAATGTATCTGTGTAAACGGGCCGTACATTTATCGCACATTATACCAAATCCAGAAATGTCGTATAGATATCCATGACATAAATGTCCATCTATTTTTGTCAGTGTGTAAACATTCAAGCGAATATCTATCCGACACATGAGATATATTTCTTGCGAGAAGTGTCAGATGTAAACGCACCCTAGCCCTCTAAAACGTTTTTTTTCAAACATTTTTTCATAAAATATGCACGTGCCTATCAAGAAGCTCTTGCATCGTATGGCTTTAATCCTTTAGGAATAACTAAGGCTTGCGGGTTGAAAAAAAAAGAGGTTGGTGGAACTTTTTAGTCCTTTTATTTGAATACAAGTCGATTTTCATAGCCTATTGGGACTTGATAAGCCTTATGCTGCTGTTGACAGGCCATTACTCGACAAGAACTATCAAATAAAAGAACAGCCTCTTTGACTAAGTTCAGAATGGCTTTCTCGTTGAAGAACGCCTTAAGAGTAAATACTACATTTAGCTTTATGTGCATTTGCGACTCGAAGGGTAAATCATAGAGCAGCTGTGAAGAGTCCATAAGCATTTATCACGGTCCGGCCGAACAATACGGGGGGTCGATGGATCAGAAAGTGGCTCTTGACGTTTATTATGGTGCTCGGTGATATTATTTGATCTCCGGCCGGGAAGGTGAGTCTGCAAGATCGGGGGTGGTCGGGTTGAAGGCCCTCGCGCATTTGAAGAATTTCCGCTTGCGAGATATGCACAGTGTGTTGACCCAGGACGAAGTGACGACAAGGCCACGCATCCCACGTCCTGTGCTCTCCTTTGGCCTGATACCCCACGCCCGTCTACTGTATAGGGGTCGACTACTGGTCCGAGGATACTGCCTATCCAATGTGTATCTACCAATATTACATAAGTTCTTTCACAACATGATTTAATCTACTATATATTTGTCAAATACCACTCACTCACTCACTGACCTATCATCGCCCAGTCCAAACCACTTGACAAAAAATTTTGAAATTTTGCATGGACACTCCCTATATAACGTAAACACTCGCTAAGAAAGGATTTTTTGATATTCAAATTTTTAAATATTTTTAGAGGGTTTTGAATTGTTAGTTGGTTAGAGCAGGCAAGCCTAGGCAGCACGCGTTGCTAGGACATAACGGGTCAGCTGTTACCGTGCAGTATCTATTTCATAATTTTATTTTTATTTGCGGTTAAAATCAAGTATGATGGCAGACTTCGAATTACTAGAAATAAACTGTGCTTTTGTCCCTCATGGAGTTTACGCTATACCCGGTGATGGTCCATCCGAGGTAATAATATCCCGAACCCTTGCACAGCCTCCTTACCCATCAATTTACTCAGAACCCTTCTTGGTAATGCTCGCAAATATAATGGGTGTTTCCAAATTACATCTTGGAAACATAAAGTTTTACGCACATTTATTATTGACAACGAATTGAAATTTGAATTACTAGAAAGCTGTGATTTTGTCCCTCCATTTGATTTTGATCATATAGTTTACGTTATACCTGGTGATGGTTACTCCAGTTAATGGTAACCTGTAGATAACGGGTTATCTCTAGGTTATCTGTTTCTTGACACTGGTCCGGAGTGCCCCAATTACAAGAAACATTATACTTTGATTAATTATCAATTGATAAGTAACTGATAGTATGACGGGAACCGTACTATAATAAACTGGTTTATGTGGTTTAGTACTCGCTATTTTAAGAAATATTAATTCTTATGAAACAGATGAAATAAAAATATCCTGTTTTTTTTTTTCTTGTCTGATATATCAGATCAAATTGCTGCTCCCCGCTCTCCATTTTCCCTTCCATTTCCGTTCGGTGGGTTTTTTGGTTCATACTAAAAATGTATTTTGCACTTTTCTCGATAACGGTCAGTGGTATCACCTTGGAAGTTCTTTCCATGATACAGATGAGCGAGTTTTTTAGCGAGTTTCCATCCTTCCTACATAGGGAAGAAACCAGCTTATGTCGTCAACCTGATGACGCCATCCGGAAGTGCTGATGAGAAATGTTCACCTTTCAGACCCCATAGGTTACGAAAATAGTGTTGGTTCAAATTTTTGCGAAATATTACAAAAAAAAAAAAAACGACCGCTGGAGAATGCTGTATCAATACCACCAATAATTCGAAGTAATCTCAAAAATTATATATATATATATATATATATATATATATATATATATATATATATATATATATATAAATACACACACAAATATAATGAGAATCATATTTGTTACGCTTGGCTGCTGCCAGTTTCCTTTGCAGTGTGGCGTGTAAATCTCGCTATTCATCTTCTGATGTTCTTGTGGGGGTGATTTCATTTTACGAAATATAAAAACATAGTATTAACTGTTTCTATCCCGAGTTTTCCAAATACCGTAGGGATAAGAACGAAAACGGGCTAAGACGACGCAGTTCTCGCGACTTCTCATTGTTTGGTTCAAAAATATAAATAATAAATCTTAAAATGAATAAAGAATTATTACTCTCTGTAAATATATCTATAACATCAAGTTGCATTGTACACGGTCCATAAACAGGGAAATGATTATTAAAATGCATGTCACCAGAAGATAAGGGAAAAAATAAAATGGCCTTTTTTGCACCTTTTCTGAACCCAAATCGCGCATAAAAAGATAACCTGCCCTTTCAGCACTAACCCCCACCCCATTTAACATTTTAAAGACCATAAAGATGACTAAGGTGCCTGCTTTGTATTGATTTCTCTCCTAGTATCCAGCCTGTCTGCCTAGATAAAATGCATTTATTATATTTCAAAGTCTGAGACGTCCCTCCTTTCTTACGAGTGGCGTAAGACAAGCGAATTCCTCAGGAAGAGTATAACATTTACATTTTTATGTCTTATTGAGGTTGTACTCATTAAAAAATTATGTTTTGAAATGGCCATCGACCATACGAACTAGATACAGGAAATGAAAAGTATAATTTTTAGCCGAGCTACAAACATTTGCAGCGTCTTTCCTCCCTCCCTCCATAGAGAGGATATCCGTTTATAACGTTGACCTTATGCCCATGAGAAATGTCCTCGTTTCAGATCCTTAGGTTACGAAAATATTGGTGGTTCAAATTTGTATGTATGTGTATATATATATATATATATATATATATATATATATATATATATATATAGAGAGAGAGAGAGAGAGAGAGAGAGAGAGAAAAGTATAAATGACTAAACATGTAAAAAGTAATGACAAAAAAATAAATAAAAAAAAATGTAATAAATAAATAGTAATAAAATGAATATATACATTTTTTATGTGTGTTTTTCTTTCTTTTTTCATCTGAATCTGGTTCTTATATCTGTGCAATAATAATTTTTTCCAATATATTGTATTCTAACAAATACAATTTTAGAAACACAACTCTGTCTCATATAGACAATACTGAAAACACTCTCCATCAAGTAAATGAGTGTCCTCCCTTGTTTCTGAATGGGGGAAATTGATATGGAGATGGTAGAGAGGATAGGAAGGATTGATTGCAAGGACAGGGATCTTTGTCAACGACTAGAGTTGATAGGAGGCAACGGGAGATATTCCTAGAAAGGACTATTGGAATTCATTGTGGTTTGGCAGTAATCAGCGGTCGCTGCCTAGGAGATAGGACAGCAGCTATATTGGAGGTCGAGACGTAAATAAATCAAAGCAATATCGGAGGTCAATACTGCAGCAATATTGTATTCTGGTATGGAGATATGCCAGTGCAATATCGGAAGCAGGAATATTGGAGGTAAATATATACGTAACTCAGGGTAATGCGGTCAGATTAAGTAACCGCAATGTTAGCTCTAAGTACATACGTATACCAGAGCAATATCGGAGCTGAAAACGGCAGCAACGTGGGAGTCCTATACATGGATATATCGGAGATCGATAAAGCAGCAATACGGAGTTCCAAAGGCAAGAATATAAGAGCAATATCAGAGGCCTATTCAGGTATAACATGGAGGTCGATAGAGCAGCGATATTTGAGGGCGATATGAAGGTTTATCGAAGCAACAATACTGCAGTCGATTGATGGGAATGTAAAATAATACCTGAGGTAGATTCTGCAACATTATTGGCGGTCCATAGGTAAGAATATACGAGCAATATCGGAGACAAAATAGCAAGGGGAAGTCTGTCGAAGCAACATCCGATGTCGATCTACATCAATGTTTGATAGTCAATAGGTGGGATTTCAGAGCTATATTGAAGATCAATATCTTAACAACAAGAGAAAGATCAGTGAATGATACAACAGCAATATTGGAGGCCAATACATCAGTAATAACGATGTCGATATATATAGGAATATAAGTGCAATATCGGACGACGTTACATCAGCAAAGAGGAGTATGATAGATAGATATATTAGATCACTATCAGAGGTCAATATAGCAGCAATATTGGAGGTCAATACATCAGTAAAAACAATATCGATATATATATATATATATATATATATATATATATATATATATATATATATATATATAAATATAAGTGCAATATCGGACGACGTTACATCATCAAAGCGGAGTATGTAAGATAGATAGATGTATTAGATCAATATTAGAGGTCAATATAGCAGCAATATTGGAGGTCAATGCATCAGTAATAACGATGTCGATATATGTATATAGAAATATAAGTGCAATATCGGACGATGTTACATCAGCAGAACGGAGTACGATAGATAGATGTATTAGATCAATTAGAGGTCAATGATGCAGCAATATTGGAGGTCAAAGGGTAATAATATACTTCCATCGTTGGTTTCGAATTTAATAAAATTACTTTTCTAGGAAGGGCCAATATAGGACAAAAAGTCCGAGTGAGAGGAACTGTGTCGTCTTAGCGCGCTTTCGCTTTTAGCCCTAGTGTCTTATGGAAAACTATGAATAGAAACACTTTATGCTTTGTCCTGATCTTTCCTGAAAAATGTAAGCGCATACTCCAATGTCAAATTTCAAACAAAAGATTTTTGGCACCACAGAATACTGACAGTTCCTAAGCGAAATTCATACCGCATTCTTAACTGTCGCTCTGGAAACTATTATGAATACGTTTCGAATATAGTTACCTTGAATTGCTATCATATACATTTTAGTGTTATATGCAATTAAAAAAGTAAACACAATCAGGCAAAACCTGACAAGAGCGATAGAAAGCCGTGCAAAATAACGAACGAGGCTGACTTTTTTGAATTATAAGCACCTATTTCCCCGAATAATAACTACCGCCTTTGTAGGAAAGTTATAAAGTTTTCGAATAGATGTCTTATACTTACTACCATTCCCAAAATGGTTTACAGATATTTAAGAAAATATACTAAAATCTCAAGAAAAGTCTATTTTTCCCACATTCATGGGGGAAAGGTTGAATTGGATTTACCAAGTTCATTTACTTATAAAACATGTATCCAGAAGCCTATTAATACAAAAATGTATTTCCAACGACTTTTTTCGCGCGATTTTCGCCCCAAATAAAACCTTATCCGGGGGACGGATTCTGCTGTTTAATAAACTAGATATTTCAAATCAGGCAAAGGATTTCCGTGCCACATTTCATTATAATCGGACATTTTTAAAATATAGATACTTTCTTTAATGTTTGAAAAAAATCAAAAATAGGAGTTAATAAAAGAACTGACCCTAAAAATGTCCATGAAATTTTCCATGGAAGAATAGATTAAGACCTAAATTTTAAATTTTCTCCCTAAGACAACTACGAAAGACTGATAAAGACACTGCCACTTTGGAAATCCCCGTACATTATAAGTTTTACACCAGACTCCAGAAGGAGTACACGGCGACGAGAGGACTTCCTAGCAAGGTAGGACTGAAAACGTTTTTTATACTTTTAATTTAGGTACAATTATTCGAACATATAGGGTAGGCCTAACATTTAATGTAGGTTAGTAACATTTTAATGCATTCAGTGGAGTATCCCATATCTTTTATAAAAATTGTTTGGCTTGGCTGCACAAAAAAATAAAGTTTTGTTGTAGAGGTGCAACTGAAGAGGTGCGAAAATATGCACATGACTGCTTTAACGGCTCCATGCCTCCTAAGATTTGAAAGAATATATATATATATATATATATATATATATATATATATATATATATATATATATATGTATATAATTTTTTTTATATATACAGTTTTGTGATACCGTTATTTTCGTGATCTATGTGTTCTATGAAATTTTCTAGCAGGCACTTCCGGATTGCGTCATCGGGTCTAAGGCATAAGCTGGTTTTCTTCCTATGGAGTGAGGAGGGTACAGGAGGAATGTAATGGACGATACATAGGTGTATTAGATCAATATCGGAGGTCACTACAGCAGCAATATTAGAGGTCAACTGGTGGGGATACACTTTCTTGTTTGGTTTCCAAATAGCGAAGAACTTCTTACCTAGGGAGGGCCGATTGAACAACAGAATAAGACCACTATAAGTAGACATTTATCGCAAATCCAAAATTAACCCTGGATCGGGTGCAATGGTTCTACTGGGACTGGTGGGTGGTTTTTAAGGCACCTCCGCATTGTCCGTCAACACAAGGTGCTTATCCCACAAGTACCTTCCTAGAGCTCTATTACGCTGGAACAGCAACATTGCAACCCCAACTTCTAACATACTCAGTAATTTTTTGCTAATTTGTTACACTATTTTCAAATTTGTTGCTCCGGCCGTTTCCGAGAAAACGTGGCTGTGCTACCGCAATATTACGCCAGCACAGCCACCCCCGTAACTTTTGATTTAATTGTCTGACGAAATTCAGACTGGTACCATAATTTGTTGCTCTAGATTGACAACAATCACGAATTTGTCGCTCCAGCCGTTTCCGAGAAAACGTGGCTGTGCTAGCGTAATATTACGCCAGCACAGCTACCCCCGTAACTTTTGAACTAATTGTCCGACGAAATTCAGACTGGTGCCATAATTTGTTGCTCTAGATTGAAACCAATCGCGAATTTGTCACTCCAGCCGTTTCCGAGAAAACGTGGCTGTGCTAGCGTAATATTACGCCAGCACAGCCACCCCCCTAACTTTTGATCTAATTGTCTGACGAAATTCAGACTGGTACCATAATTTGTTGCTCTAGATTGACACCAATCACGAATTTGTCGCTCCAGCCGTTTCCGAGAAAACGTGACGGTGCTAGCGTAATATTTCGCCAGCACAGCCACCCCCGTAACTTTTGAACTAATTGCCCAACGAAATTTTGACTGGTGCCATAATTTGTTGCTAATTTGTTGCTCTAGATTGACACCAATCACGAATTTGTAGCTCCAGCCGTTTCCGAGAAAACACGGCTGTGCTAGCGTAATATTTCGCCAGCACAGCCACTCCCGTAACTTTTGAACTAATTGCCCAACGAAATTTTGACTGCTGCCATAATTTGTTGCTCTAGATTGACACCAATCACGAATTGGTCGCTCCAGCCATTTTCGAGAAAACGTGGCTGTGCTAGCGTAATATTACGCCAGCACAGCCACTCCCGTAACTTTTGATCTAATTGTCTGACGAAATTCAGACTGGTGCCATAATTGTTTGCTAATTTGTTGCTCTAGATTGAGACCAATCACGAATTTGTTGCTCCAGCCGTTTCCGATAACACCGATATGCATGATTCTTGAGTTTCTTTCAAAGTAGGTCTCATATACTAAATTTGGTGTGCTAATTCCAAAACTGTAATCGTTTTTGTTTTTTTTTTCTACCACGTACCTTTTTTACACAAATAGCAGTTATACCTTAAATGTTTTAATGTAGTTCTCTGTATATAGAACTGAAAAGCAACCAGAATGCGAACAAATTGTGCTGATAATATTGTTGAATTTATAATGTGCTTCATAACAACATAACAATGTACCAGTGTAACAGACAAAAATAAATGCCGTATTGAAAGTCCAATCCATGTTAACGTAGCTTTAAAAAAAACCCTTAAATCACTCACCTACGTATAAGTGATGAACAATTTGAAAATCTTACAACTGAATGCTCTAGATGTTCGGATCTGGTTAGGCGAAATAAACTATTTAACATGTTTTTATTTTTATTTTTTTAGGATGTAACTCTTAAAAATCAAAAATACACAAAACTGAAAAAAATCATTTTCTACGTGCAAAAATACATCGAAAACGTATTTTTTTAAATATTTTTTACGACTTCTCAATAATTTATATTGATGATTTAAAATTTTGAAAGTGAAATAGAGATTTAAAATGTATTTGATTTCTCTTTACTTAAAGTTTTATTCAACTTTTTGTATTATTACCAAACGTGCGACGGATTTTTCTAATAAATTAACCATTACCTTTTTATAATAATGTGAAAAATTATATGACATTTTGAAAATTAAAGTTTTTAAGCGCATTTCAAAAAAATTTGTATTTGTAAAATGTTGTTTTCTATTTTTTTAATAACTTTTAGTACAAATCTTTTTTCCCCTTATGACCGCTATGAAAACATTGACACCCAGGCGACGTATGCGATCGGCCAAGGAAACTAAAAAAAAAGTCCGACTCGCAGGAACTGCGTCATCTTAGCGCGGTTCCGTTCTTATCCCTAGTGTCATCTGTAAAGATTGGAATACAAACATTTATTTTTATATTTTAAGAAACAAACATCGAAACAGTGACATACCGGAGAACGGGAGATTATAAGAATCAGCCTTCACAGGAATCTGACAGTACCTAGTAGCTACAGGAAATTGACCGCTTCCTCCCTCATTCTTAACTCTCTTAGCTTGTCCACGTGATGTTTTGTTTACATACCTGGTAACAACACCTCTCGCAGACTCCGTATGTAAAATACTCTTAAGGATATTTTTCCGACATTTGGGACGTTAACTAACATTGTCAACGTTATTAGAATAGAAACAATTACATACATTTCTCAGTTATAATTAGGGACCGGATTCTTAGGTTTTCACCTATGTTTTTCCTTTCTCCTAAACATGATAATGATAGGATTTTTATTTGATTCGCGTCTTGTAGTATCATTCATGCAAATTTGGAAGTACCTAAAAAACTTAGTCAGGATGATATCACCTAAAACCCCCTAAATAATGATGGAATGACCTAGACAGACCTAATCTTTAAAATAGAAAATACAATTCTATGAAATAATTTCCTCCATAAGGGAAATTTTACTAGGAGTATCGCTTCCCCCAGAGCCTGAGGAAAACATAATAACAGTTGTTCACGCTTCGGATATGAATGAAGCAACTGCCATTTCTAAAGCTTCGATGTTCCTCCAGAGCAACAAGATTCATGCTGCATTCGCATTCCTAAGAGCACATTTCTTAGATCTTCCTAATCTCATTGGAAAATTGGAATCGTCAACACAGGAGCTAAAAGATGCTATGAAATACTCCCCTATGACTTCTTGTGACGTAAACGGGTGTATCTTTATCTTTTACCGCTTTTAAGACAGTTCTCTAAGACAACAGGAAGAATTTCACCGTCGAAAACCTAGGCACCTATATGGTAGTTTACTGTAACAAGAAGTACTACCTATTTTAGTTTCATATTTTCCCTTCTACATTTTTACAAGATTTAATTATTTTGTTTTTAACTTAGTTAAGTACCCTTCTATAGGCAGTGAAATTCTTCCTGATGTTCTTTAGAAGTTGGAACTCTTTAGCAGAGAAACTTAAAAATCTCCTTTAAATATTTGTTTTAATTGTTTTGTTTTATGTTCTTATTTATGTTTTTTATTAATGTATGTTTTATTGTATAATTTAATTTATTTTTCTTTCTTTTTTTTTTAAACATCGTTTTATTTATAAAATGTATTTTATTTAAATAAATTTCATTCACTTTGTTTTTTTTTTAAATAAATATTTTGTTGAATATTTAGACTACTTATTCTTTTTTTTTTTTTAAATAATAACTCATATTTCATCATTTTTATTTGCTCATCTTTTTTTCTTCTCGAATGTTATTTATGGTTTATTTTTATGTTACTATATATACATATTTATTGATGAATTATAAATTAACCAAATTAATAATGATAATAATATAATAGGTTAAACGTATTCTTCATACCTATTGAAACAATTTTATCATCTAAAAAAACCTAAAATGGATTTTTAAATAAAAACCTAAAAAGACCTATTTTTTAAACCTAGCTATTGAAAACATTTTTATCACCTAAAATGCAATTTTAAATAAAGACCTAAAAAGACCTATTATGCCTGTTGCAAAAACCTAATTGGGTGCTTATTTTATCCTAAAACTCCGGTCCCTAGTAATAATCTATGAATGACTTATAAATAAAAAAAATCACAGCCTTTATATTTATTTAATTAAAATATGAATAAGTGCTACTTAAATAATGTAAGAATTGTTAAAATTTGTTTACTGGTTTTGCGGATGATCAAGTCGTTACTTCTCCAGATGTAGAATCTGGAGATGGATTAATAAAAGTCGGTACCAGAATATTCAAGGAAAGTGGTCTGGAGATTAACCCAATGATTGCTCGGCTATTATTATTATTATTGATAAGGGAAATTTAGTGAAGGGAAAGCTTTTTTTCAAGCGAAATTCGCGCGAAAAAAATCGCAATGCTTACGTTTTTGAGTTCATTTGCTTGCAGGTACCTAATCGTTTAATAGGTTTCTTAAAATAGAAATCGAATGAAACCATTTTTAAGACAATATCTGTAACCGTTTTTGAGAAAAGTGGAACAAATGTTTCTGTAACTCATTTCTTTGGTGGGTTCTTAGAATCATGGGATTTAATTTAAACATTTTCTACAACTTTGAAATTCACCTGAACTAAGATGTTTAAATTTCGGTCCCATTTTGAGTTACGTATTCGAAAAAAATATTAAGGGATGTCCCGTAAATGTGTAATCAAATTTTGAAAATGGATAGTACACTTCAAAAGGAACAGGAAAGTTTATATAAAGTATGGTTCGATTCTCAGTAAGGGAGATATTATACTTTTTCTGTCTTCTTAAAGATTGCTTATTTTCTTACAAACAAAGCTACAGTCCGAGTTGGTCGGACAGAAAAGCAAATGATACCCGGAGGTTTAGTTATAAAGCTGGTAAGGGAATTCATACATTCAGGGATTTGCATACTTCAACTACCTATCTTCATATTAGGTATTTACATTACCTTTCTACCTCATGTATAAAAGACTAAGGATAACACCCTGTATATTTATATATATATATATATATATATATATATATTATTTTTTAGAGTTCTTCGCTGGGGAGAATTAACGGTCGGTTTTTGTGGGTGCTATTTCGCATAAATCACATTCTGCTTCGTCAGACAGTTGTCCATGCTTATATATATATATATATATATATATATATATATATATATATATATATATATTATATATATATATATATATATATATTATATATATATATATATATATATATATATATATATATATATATATATAAGCATATATAAAATATATATATATCGACCGACGTCGATTTTTATTTTTTCTTTATTTTTTGTTTTTTGGACAAATCTAAATATGATTCTAAAATCTACATTAAATTCCCGATTAGAAACACCCGTTCTACAAATATTGCCATGTAAATTAGGATTTTCAAAATGCCCTCCTTTCTGTTGCCTACAAATATAAGGAGACCCGGTAGCCGTGAGGGTTAAGGCGTGAGCACTTAACACTCCGTGCCAAAGGTCGTGGGTTCGATTCCCACTAGGGGCGGTGGCTTTTCTTTCGAAAAAAGAAAAGGCATCACCCCTATCCTGGATAGAAAAGGGTGGTAACCTATAGATAACCCGTCCTAAAATTCGTAGTTAATAATAAATGGACGTTAAAATTTAAATAAAAAAAAAAATATAAGCTCGACAACTATCAGAATCCAGGGCTATACGGAGGACGTCTTGTCTCTGGGTCTTCATGAGCTGGCACTGCTTATGGGTCCTATTGATGAGTTCAATTATGTTTAGAATAATTATTGTAATTATTTTCAATATGTTCTTCTATCATATTTCGCCCTTGATTCCAAAGTATTTCTCCACCCTTAATTAGACCAAAAAGAGTGTGAACGTAGTTTGGGAAGGATGAGGCACCTCAATTATCGTGTAAAATTAGAGAATGTGCTTAGAATGGCTCCTTCACGCTAAAGCACATTTACTGGTTTTGACTTACGAATCAGTAAAAATTAGATTCAAATAACTTTTTTCTGAAACATCGAGATAGCACATTTAAGCTTATTAAATAAGGCAACCTTTGAGACGGAGATAAACCCTGTAAGTCTACAAATAGCTGATCAAGAAAATATTGAATAATTGAAGAAAACACTAAAATCAATAGTTCACATCTATATGGCTCTTAGTATAGCTTCTAATTTACAAGTCAATATTTCACTAACGGGTGCTTCTTATTAGGGAAATATAATGTAAATCCTAAAAATGTGGTTTTTATTTACGATACGTTAACCAGAAATCCGTGTTTTTTTTTTGTTTTTTTTTTTTAAGATAGACAAAATGTTCAGATACAACGTTCATTTCTGCTCCTCTGAACTACAAATGAGGTGCAGAATAAACCCCTAAAGTTATGACATCTCAATGCGGGACACCCTGCATAAAGAGTAAGATGTAAGAAGTAAGAAAAAAAAAATTAATCGGACCGGGGTCATTTTTATTATCTGGTAGAAAGAATCGATGCAGATTTGAGGAACTTTTTAAAAACGTCTTTTACGAGAACTATCTTAATTAAAGCGTTCCTTATAAAAGTGCTAAAAGACACAACATAATAATACACATGCCGTAAAATAATATCAGAAAAATACCTTATCGATGTATGTTTGAACGTAGAAAATGGTAGAAACATCAGTTTGGCGTTATTTTGATTTTTAAAAGGTTAATCCGTCGTGTTATATAGTTTATTTCGCGAACTTGAAGGCAAATAGCTGGAGACCTTCATTTGTAAGATATCAATTTTTCATCAGTTCTACGTAGGTGAAGGATATTTAAAAAAAAAAAACTTATGTAGTATCTTGAGGCTATTAGAATGATTTATTTTTGTCTGTTACACTGATACATTGTTATGTTTTTATGAAGCACATTATAAATTCAACAATGTTATCAGCACAATTTGTTCGCATTCTGGTTGCTTTTCAGTTCTATATACACAGAACTACATTAAAACATTTAAGGTATAACTGCTATTTGTGTAAAAAAAGGTACGTGGTAGAAAAAAAAAAAAAAAAAAAACGATTACAGTTTTGGAATTAGCACACCAAATTTAGTATATTAGACCTACTTAGAAAGAAACTCAAGAATCATGCATATCGGTGTTATAGCAAACGGCTGGAGCAACAAATTCGTGATTGGACTCAATCTAGAGCAACAAATTATGGCACCAGTCTGAATTTCGTCAGACAATTAGATGAAAAGTTACGGGGGTGGCTGTGCTGGCGTAATATTACGCTAGTACAGCCACGTTTTCTCAAAAACGGCTGGAGCGACAAATTCGTGATTGGTGTCAATCTAGAGCAACAAATTATGGCACCAGTCTGAATTTCGTCGTACAATTAGTTCAAAAGTTACGGGCGTGGCTGTGCTGGCGTAATATTACGCTAGCACAGCCACGTTTTCTCGGAAACGGCTGGAGCGACAAATTCGTGATTGGTGTCAATCTAGAGCAACAAATTATGGCACCAGTCTGAATTTCGTCGGACAATTAGTTCAAAAGTTACGGGGGTGGCTGTGCTGGCGTAATATTACGCTAGCACAGCCACGTTTTCTCGGAAACGGCTGGAGCGACAAATTCGTAATTGGTGTCAATATAGAGCAACAAATTATGGTACCAGTCTGAATTTCGTCAGACAATTAGATCAGAAGTTACGGGGGTGGCTGTGCTGGCGTAATATTACGGTAGCACAGCCACGTTTTCTCGGAAACGGCCGGAGCAACAAATTTGAAAATAGTGTAACAAATTAGCAACAAATGACTGAGTATGTTGGAAGTTGGGGTTGCAATGTTGCTGTTCAAGCGAAATAGAGCTCCTTCCTAGGTCGGTCCCGTCTATATGGCGTCCCACTTCAGGTGACTGTCAGATCGCTCGGGCAGTAGATACAGCGTCGCCGCCCCAATAGGACCATTGCGCCTGGTCCAGTCAAAAATTGAAGTTTCTGAATTATTTTTTCTCATTAATTGGTCCACTTCAACGGTACTTGCAAAGCCGTTCACTGTTATAGTAGGAATACGTCGTTTGGTGAATTATAATATTGTGAAAATGTGAAAA
Source organism: Gonocerus acuteangulatus (assembly GCA_946811695.1). Classification (NCBI taxonomy): domain Eukaryota; kingdom Metazoa; phylum Arthropoda; class Insecta; order Hemiptera; family Coreidae; genus Gonocerus; species Gonocerus acuteangulatus. Next base: position 61,528,032 of record OX328132.1, on the reverse strand, counting down.
AATCAGTTCTTTTCTAACGCAGATTTTTCCCCAAATGCCCAAAAAAATAAAATAAAAATATTATCTGGCCATGAGAGTAATGGGAGGTTACATTTTGGGTTATTCTAGTGTCATTAGAGAACTCAAACACAGAAAATATCTTTACTGATCATGATAATTTCCTCCCATTTATCCAATATTGAAGGCCTTAGAAAAGTTCCCTAGTCTTTTTTTTTATATTCATAATTTTGACTGTGGACGATTAGTATACATCCATAGAGAGTAAATATGTACTGGTTTAGGTAATAAAGCTCTCTTAGAGCAGTCAAAACTGAACATAATGCTCTTGGCGATATAGCAAAATCAGTGCCTTTACTATTTATTTTTCGGCATTAAGTTTATTCATCTATTTGCAACATTCTCATTTTTATTTAATTTCATAGATGTCTAAGAAGGTCCTCAATTTTTTGCCGTAAAATGCATATTGCAATTTTCGAAGGTCAAAAAATGGCGGCTGTCCTATTAGGACTGTAGCGCCCGATTACGTTACTCAAGAATTGCGCCTGATATATATATATATATATATATATATATATATATATATATATATACACATATATACGTATATAAATCATGTGTCTGTCTGTTTGTCCGTTTGTCTGTTTGTCTGTTTGTCTGGTTGTTCCTTATACAAATCCACACCGTTTGACCGATTTTGACCAAACTTGGCAAATAGGTAGGTCTTGACCCGGGACGTCTTGTAGGCTAGGTCAAAAAAGTCTACCAGCTGTCTGTCTGTATGTTTGTTCCTTATACAAATCCACACCGCACGACCGATTTTGATCAATCTTGGCACAGAGGTATGTGTTGATACGGGGAGAGTCGTAGGCTAGGTTAAAATCCTCTAGGACTAACAGGTCCCGAGGTCATGGGTTAGAAAATTTGAACTGTAAGAGTTACAGATTTGTGTTATTAGGTTTTAATATTACTTATTTGGTTTCTAATTTATTTGGGGTTTTCTAGATGCAGAAAGTAGGTGTAGCATGGCACACCGGGTAACAGCTAGTAATCAATATTTATTAGAACCGTCTAGCTGATTATTTTTTAGCGTAAATATGCTTTTGCGATGTCTAAACTGAATTGAAACGTTACAAAAAAGCGTTACAAAAAGTGTCCACTGGCGTCCGCGCATGCGCGGTGGCCATGTACGAAAAAGAAGACTGTATATTATACAGTACATTACATAGGTTAGTCGGGTGGACCTAAAGCATATTTATGTTCCTGAATTTGAGCAGAAAGCTTTAAACGATTTTTTTTTCAATTAAATCAGTTGTTTATAATAAATATAGTATAGTAAAATAAGATATGTAAGCGTTCTCTCTCAGAGAAGTTTGTTTTTCATAATTATAGCCATCACCAATACTCAAAATGAAAATTATTAAATTATTTTTTAAATAATATTATAAACTAAAAAATCAAACAATTAGACATGTAAAGGATAATGCCTTCAATTTTGTGTCCTACTATTTATTCATGTTAAATAAATGTTATTTATTATTTATTTAATCAGTTGTATGACGATTGTTATTATTTTATAGATACTCTGCAATTTGGAAGACGGAAAAAACAGTGTTTTTCAATCTGACATATAAAAAATAGCCAATAACGACCCATGTGGCTGAATTGACAACTATTTCCATTAGTTTCAGTACCAAAACTGTACTGGTGGCCTAGGATCGTCATTTTTTAATGTCTGAAAGAAAAAAGTATGTTTTACTTATCAACAACCAAACTGTTAATCATATCACCATGAACACGATTTCATTTAATACACAAACAATTTAAGGTTATCATTTTCCGGGCGTAAATATCCCGGAAATCATATCAATAGGAAGAATGTAAACCGCCTTCGAATAAGTCACATAATAAAGACGGAATATGCTAAATTTCATAAAAAGAGACAATTCTCGATGCAGCGCGAATCGAAAATTACATGAACAAGTTTGTGGCATTTGGTTTCTGAAGCTTTGGAATTTTGGTTTCTATACCTCTAGACTCCTCGCCGATTAAAATTTATTTCTTGAGACTGGGCGGAGTCTTGTTTTATAGTTAGTCAATAATGACGCCGGCTGCTCCGGCTTTTTCAAGTAGTCTTTTTAGTTTTTATTCAACAAGGCACCGATAGAAAATTGATATATATATATATATATATATATATATATATATATATATATATATATATATATATATATATATATGAATCACATACAACGCTAGAAGGTGCTTCTCAATCATATTTGCAGAACAAAAATGTTCCTTCAGAGCAAGGTGCTATATTATATATAGATAATTTTTTTAAAAAATTTTTAAAGCCCATTTATTATTAACTAGGAATTTTAGGACGGGTTATCTATAGGTTACAACCCTTTTCTAGCCAGGATAGGGTTGATGCCTTTTCTTTTTTCGAAAGAAAAGCCACCACCCCTAGTGGGAATCGAACGACCTTTGGCACGGAGTGTCAAGTGCTCACGCCTTAACCCTCACGGCCATAGAGTCTTTTATATAGATAAAATATTTTTTATTCTTATAATGTAATGTCTATCATTAGAATGATTACAAAGGCACACACACAAAAAAAATTGGTCATTTCCAAAGACACCAAACATATATTCTTATGTATTTCGACACGTTGAAGCCGAATCCGGTGTCCGTTTCACCCCATCACGACATATAATTGTATATATTTGTTATTATTAAAAAAACAAAAACAAAAAACAAGTCAGTACAATTACTTTTTTCTTCAAGTTGTTAGTCTATTTTTGTTATTTATTTTCGAATTATAGCCTATGTATTATTTTTTATGAATATATGTGTTATGTTTATGTAAATAATAGATGTAAAAAGGTACTACTTAAATGTTCAATAGATTTACAAAATGTTTTCCCAATTTTTATCTATTATGTCAAAGAATTTGTGTGTCTACAACATTTGTTTGTTGGATATACTAAAAAATATGGGTCAACGATTTTTTTAAATATTTTTCCCTATCTCAGTAACCTCAAAAATATTGAAAAACACAAAAAATTAATTTTGTCGCCCTAAAAGTGGATTTTTGCCCAGTGTGCGTTGGCGCAAAATCAAGGTCATTTCAAGAAAAAATACGTTTATTTTGCGGATAATGAATTTTTGACTGCAGATTCTGAAAGAACGGAACATTTTACGTCTAGATAAGTGTTTAATTTTATTTGTTTTCTTTTATAGTCCTCAAGGTCACTGTATGTTCCAATAAAAAATGCAAAATTACGATTATGTGGATTCATTGAACTAGAATACTACTTAAATATTTTCTGCTAACTTTGAATCCGGGGTCAGTTTGAAGATCATTTCGAGGTCAAATTTGTTTGTTTGTAAAAACCGAATTTCAACTGATTTCGATATTTATCATTGTTAGATCGTGTTAACATCATTCTGCAAATAATACATATTATATATAATTCGTAAACAGTCTTCAAGTTGTAATTTGAAATAACTTCGTCTAGCCTGATTTTTGCTTTTTGTTTCCCATGTTTATTAAGTTGCGTATAAATAATTTACGAACATTTACAATTAAACATAAAGAAATATTTCATTTTTCATCTAACTTAATATCAGCACTGATATCGTTGAAATTAAACAGTCAAATCCTGATTAGACTTGGAAAGAATCAAAATCTATTTTCAAATCATTCAGAAATCATATGATTTCAATTAATCTCATTGTTGAATTATGATAAATTTACGTTTTAAAGATGTGTCAGTTTCTTCCAAGTCTAATCAGGATTTGAATGTATAATTTCAACGATATCAGTGCTGATATTAACCTATTAATGCCCAGTGATGCAAAAATGCATCACTTTGCTATTTCTTAATGGGTTAATGGGTTAACCCATTAATGCCTAGCATTTTTGCATCACTGGGCATTAATGGGTTAAGTTAGATGAAAAATAAAATATTATTTTATGTTCAATTGTAAACGTTTGTGAATTATGTAGACGTAATTTATTAACATGGGAAGCAAAAAAACAAAAATATAGCAAGAGAAAGTTGTTCTTAATTTTATTAGCTTTCATTTAAAAAAATATGCATTCAAATTGATTAAGATTTAGAGACTGTAGCCTTTTTTGAAACCCGAAATGTCGTGTGGCCCCACTGTGCGGCTGTTCTCTCAACAGACAGGAAGGAAACTACTCCAAAAAGCCCAAGGGGAATATAAACCCTATTAAAATTGCTAGATTTATTAAAGTTCACCTGATTCAATAAATATTCCATTATTTAGAAGAGGTAAAACTTATCAAAACTTCGGTCATTAATTCTTTTCTCCAATTAATTAGATGCAATCAGGGTAGCCCTGAGGTCTAATTTAAAGTTATAACAATTCAATTTAGTCAATAATAATTAAATAATAGTTCAAGTAGAAACAGTAAATTTATTTAAACTAATTATTATACTGTTGCCTGCTTCAATTACCTTAAAACAAATCAATGCAAACTAGGAGTTAATTTAATTTTAATTGAACTTCCTTTATTGCATAAGTTTTCCTAATAAAGGGGTTTAATCTTCCTGGAAGTCGAACCAATGGCGCAATTCAGCCGACGGGAACACTGTGTTTTCCATACAATTCCAGCGAAAATATCATAACACTGCACAGTGGTGCCGCTAGGGGAAGAAACTCCAAACCCAAGGTATTCATTTGAATTAACATTTTTTTTAAACCTAATTAATTTTAGATTACTGCTTTAATATTGTTTTCCCTTGGAAAAATAACACATTTTTTAGTAAAACAATATTTTATGCCGCTTATATTTATGGGCGTATATTAGTGGGGTGGCTGTTGCCCCCCCCCCGAAATTGGTAAACATTTGTCATAAAAACCTTTAAAATTAATTAAATAAGATCACGTAGTTCAGAAAAAATAATGGGTTTTGGGCGTAAAAGCGTTTTAATTGGTTAACTATTCCATCTTCTAGATTGTTAGTATTCCATAGCCACAAATGCTCTCAGCCCCACCCCCGAAATTATTTTCTATCTACGCCTATGCTTATATTATTCCTGATAAATCGGTTTTACCTAGTAAGTCTCATGTATGTATCTAGGTCTTAAAATAAATTTCTAGTTGGCAAAATGTACCATGAACTTTGTGCATTCTGATTGTGAAGAGATTTCTAATGAATACCAATCATCCTGAGTTTATTTGAAGTAGGGGAAAACCCAGTACACAATCGTTTTTATATATAGCATTAATGGCTAAAAAAAATTCCAATACAAAACCAACAAAGTTAAAATCTGTTAACTCTATATAATTTGTTAGCATATTGGACTATTTGTATAATTAAATAAATAAGTAAAATAGTATTCTCTTATATTGTGATGTAAAATGAACTACATAAATACAGTGTATGTGTACATTTGTATACTTGAATAATAAGTAATAATATAATATGTAATAATATAATTGTATTTATATATGATTGTTCTGACCAAATCGCTATAGTTGCGGATGCTCATAAATAAATACAAAAAAATATAATAAATTACCTGAAATACTTTTATATGAGTAATTTTGTTTGAGGGGGGATTATAATGTTTTTGGATATTCTAAATTAAATGCAATAAAATTCAAATCAGATTGGAGGATGAAAATAGCGGGACATTTGGATGATCAACTTTCTAATTTAAGAATTATCAAACATAAATCAATCTAAACAAATAAATTAAAATTTACATTGACATACATGTGTAGTGTGTCTTCGTTTGGGATGAAAAGATTTAACTTACCGGCAGTGATTCGGTTCAGTAATCCATTTTTTTATCTTACCTAAAACATAAAATTATACCTTATAATTTCTCGCATTTGAAGACAAATTATTAAAATAATGATCTTAAAAGTAGTTTTTGAGGTTTCACATAAAATTCAAAACTAATGATAGAAGTGTTTTAGCGCAGTTCCTCCCTCCCTTCATAGAGAGGAAGCCCGCTTATGAGGTTGACCTTACGACGCAATCCGGAAGTACTGACAAGAAACCTTCTTGTTTCAGACCCCAGAAATCACGAAAATATAGGTGGTTCATATAAATATATATATTGTCTGTTCGCTCTGTAGTTGGCTCAAAAGTGGACCGATTTTGATGAAATTTGGTACAATAATCTTTCGTCTAATTAGAATGGTCAAGTTAAGACATTATCAATTTTCCACTACCAGCCGTAATTGTTGTTATATTTCAACGAAACTCGATATTCGTAGTGGTAATATACTGAGAAATATGTGTTGTAAAAAATAAACTAAATCCTCGTATTTTCGTGCTAGGCGGAAGGTCATATAATAAAAACTTCACTACACAGTTTCACTAACTTCATTACGTCCCTACATGTTTCACACCTTTTTGGTGCCTCTTCAGGGGAAAAGTATCAAATATAAAACTTACGGCCTCAACCCGAGGAGGATAACCTTCCACCAGTAGGGCCACGTCCAGACTGGTCGTGTTCTGAAAGAACCCAATACGCCGAAATATAATCAGCTGATTGATAATCGATATGTCTTATGTTTAAAATAATTTTCCAGAAGAAATATAGTCTTAAAAATGACAACCATTTTCTAACCCTCTAGAGGCCGTATCCCGTTCCTGCGTCAGATCAAGAGACAAAGTTTTTGTGTATTTATTAATTAGTGTACTACCATTTTTTTTTTTCACTAACATGAAATATAGATACAAGAGAAGCGCTAGGGGCCTATTTTTTACATTTTTGGGCCTTTTATTTACCCTGCGCTCATATTTTGAAAGAAAACTATACGTGGTGCAAAATAATTGGGGGGATTTGTGGATTCATCACGCACAAAACCACGAAATTCAGCTAAAATATTCCATTCAACTGAACAAAAATGTTTTCATCCAAACCTCTATTGTTTATTTATTTATATTTGAAGTCGTTTATAAATGACACAGATTTCGGGAACAGTTTATCTGCATGTTAAAACCCAACACGAATAATTAATAGCTAAACAATACAAGCGCATTTCTTACTGCCTTGTGTGAAGAAACCCAATTACGGTGTCCAACGGTTCTCGGAATTCAGAGGATCCAATCGGAAATGCCAATTTTCGCTTTTTCTTAGAAAATTGCAGTCTTTAAAAGTTGTACTCATCAAAATATTTGCCAGTTAGTGCTTTCCTGTTGACAAACGCTATAAGAGTTTTCTTTAATTTATATATATATTTTTTATTTATTTATTTTTTAAGCAAAATCCTAGTTTAGTATTACTTCCCGTCTATTCCTTAACTTATAGATACATATACATATATATATATATATATATATATATATATGTATATATATATATATATATATATATATATATGTGTGTGTGTGTGTGTGTGTACATGCAATAAATGGATATATATATATATATATATATATATATATATATATACACTAGCTGAATGCCCGTGCTTCGTCACGGGAGATAAGCGGTTGCTGAATTGCGTTAAATAATGTATCATAATTAACCCTACTATATAATTTTTTGCAGTTTATTGTAGCATGGTTCCCGTCATACAATATGTTATTCATCAATTGTAAGTAATTAAAGTATAATGTTTCTTGACACTGGGCGCTCCGGACCAGTGTCAACAAACAGATAAAACCCGTTGTCTATAGGTTACCAGTAACAGGAGTTATACCAGTACAGGTTAAAATTCGTTGTCAATAATAAGTGTACGTTAAAACTTAAAAATTTATGTTTCTCAAATGTCATTTGGAAACACGCATTATATTTATCCAGCATTACCTAGGATGTTGTGACTGGGGATGCTGATTGGTGAGGAAGATGTGCAAGGGTTCGGGTTATTATTACCTCGGATGGAACATCACCACGAAAACTCTATGGGGGAGAAGTTGACATGAACCTCAATTAAAAATAATACTATAAAGTAGATACAGTACGGTAACAGCTGTTCTGTTATCTTCCTAGCAAAGTATGATGCCAAGGCGAGCTAAAACTAAAAATTCAAACCCCTCTAAAACTACCTAAAAATTTAAACATCAAAGAAACCTTTCATAACGAGTGTTTACATCCCAAAGGGAATGTCCATGGAAAATTTCAAATTTGGTTTGGGCTGGGCGATGATGGTCAGTGAGTTATCGAGTGAGTTGTATTTTACAAGTATATACTAGATACAAGTGTGTATATATATATATATATATATATATATATATATATATATATATATATATATATATATATATTTATACAAGTATAAAATAGAGAGCCTTAACTTGAACTAAGTGAGCTGGTCCATTAACAATTAATTATTTCTAACTAGCAAAGATCGACATAAAATCACATTTAATAATGTATAATGTTTAATGAATGATCATTGTACAAGGGACTTTAAGCTATATTTATATAGATACTTAATTTAATTTTAAAATCGAACTGTGTAATTTATAAACACGTATAATAATAAACACAAAATGCCCGTTGATTTCTGTGTTAATAAATAAAATAAGAATATTTAAAATTTTAATCACTAGTCATGCCAGGCATCAAGTATATTAGTACAAAGATAAATCTTGTTAATTCTATAATAAAATGCAATATTCGGCTTAACAAATAGATGTCTTAAGAACCCAGACATGCAAAACTTTCTATTAAAGATTTTTGTGTCAGGTGAATTAGAATGTGTGGAATGACTGACACAGTGATTTTAAAAATACAATCATAACCAAGAAACTACGAGAAGAGGTTGCAAGCGCACTAAACATGCAACGTAAGATATTTTTATTAACTAAACATTTAAAATATTCATTATTTTAATGTAAAAACGTATATTGGAGTATGCGATGACGGAGACTAAAGGAAATTACCGCCCAGCCGCTCTGTATCGTAGCCTCTTCTGCTAATCGCTCGGTCGCTCTGTAATTCTATCGCTCATCGCTCGTATCGTACCCGAGGCCTAAGACGGACTTTGTGTGTGCGTGTGTATGTTCGGCTAATATATAAACATAAACATCCGCTCTAGCAGAGAGCCCTTCCTTGATAAAAACAACACGCCTCGGGTCGGATTCGAACTGGTACTATATATATAAGCATAAGCTTTTTTTCTTAGGGGCTCCCTGGGGTCTAGTAGCCAGCACGCGGGATTCTCGTGTGGGAGATGCGGCAAATTGACTTTTTCCGGCGACGGACACGCTTAAAAAAGTCCCTGCAACGCCATGGGTGGCATCCTGTAGATAGCCCGGCGCTAATGATGAAGAAGCAGATAAAACTCATCTTCTTACAATTAGACTGGTGTTGGAACAATTTCTTCAAACTTCAATACTAACGAGTTGTACTTTGCGATGAAATGATTTCATCATATGAACGAAACTACTGTAACAATTGATATTTATAGCATTTTTAACCAAGAGGGAATGTTTTATGATTGAATTCTGAAAAACTACTCTTGATATAATAGCCTTTGCATCTTCCTGATATTACGAAGAACCGGTAAAAACATGATTGGTCTTCTGTTTTACGGGCCCTCTTAACTTCGATAATTTTCATTTACGAGGTCAATATTAAAAAAACTTTTTTGTAATCTCATTTTCTACCAGGCAGCTTTTATGTTTTAATTAAAATTGAATTTTAAAAATCAATATTTCCACAGGTCTTGCAGGGATGTATTTTCTGAAATTGATGGAAATTAGAATATTCTATGAATGCCTGGTAATCGAGTAATCGAATGACGGAAGGGTAGAAGTCGTAATTATGAGTAATTGGTTATTGACTACTTCCTTAATTTTTTTTTTTTTTTAATTCTTAGATGGACTATAATGGACGTTAACATTTAAATAAATAAATCATTTTTTTTATTGATTTATGAGTATCCGCAACTACATCGACTTACTCAGAGCAATCATATATTACGTATGTACATCCAAGTATTCAAATATTCATATACACTGTATTTATATTGTTTATTTTACATCCAAATATACGAGAGTATAATTCTATTCATTTATTTATATATACAAGTAGAAAAAAATAATTAATATACAATGCTACATATTTATTTAATAATACAAAGAATCAGGTATGCTAACAAATTTTATAAAGTAACAAATTAACAGATTTTAACTTCTTAGTTTTCTATTGTGAAATTTTGTATTAAGATGTAGGTTGGTGTTTAATTTGAATTGTGTCGTGTATCAGTCAGATGGTAGTACAGTATGAATGTGTGGTTTCAATGTTTTTTTTTTTGTTGTCATTAATGGTATATATAACAAATTCTCTGTGGATTATTTTCATATTTTTATATAAATATACACTCTCATGCATACACACCGATGAACATATAGACATGTGTATAGAGTATAGAAGATATAGTTTATGTGTATTTTTTATTTATTTTTTGTGTTATAATGTGTTTAGTAAGTTGGGTTGGGTTGGTAGTTTAGGAGCAGAAAACTACTTCGGCATCACCGCCCTAAGAGTATGGGTAAATGTTAGGATAAGAAGTGTTTATAGTATTGTGTTTGAGACAGAGTTGTGTTTCTAATATTTTGTTAGAATGTTGCTTTGAAAAAAAAATATATTATTGCATAGCTATAAGAACCAGATATAGGTGTTCTTATAAAAGAAAGAAAAACACACATAAAAATATAAATAAAAATAGATTCATTTATTTTTCTTTATTCATTTTATTCTATTTTTTTTAATTATTTTATTTACCGTTTTAATTACCCGTAAATTTAGTAAGTTGGACTTGTCGATGTAGTTCAATATCTCATATATTTATATATATATATATATATATATATATATATATATGTGTGTGTGTGTGTGTGTATTTGCTTCCATCGCCGAGTAATTCAGTCATATAATATAGGTAAGTCATTGTTTTGTCGCTGTAAACATTGAGTCAGTATGTGCTTTATAGTCAGTGGTGTGTTACACTGTTTACATATCGGTCTTTCCTGTCTCGTCATGAGATAAGACAGGGACTACTTGGACATTCCACAAAACAAGCATAACTTACTGACTGAAGGACAGAAATTTGGACAAAATATTAGAAAATTTACGTAACAAAAATATATGCAAAAAAGTTTAAAACTTTCACAAACAAAACTTTTTACATGTCTAGATTGTTCTTCAAGAATGGATAACATTTTCTATAAATGTCATTATTATTATTATTATTTTTTAAACAAATTTGATTAACTGCATATTTGATTGTATATATGAATAAAATATTGTACTATCGGATATACAGTTAATTGTATAACTGAATATATATATATGTGTAATTTCAATTGGTTAATTAAAAGTATACGTAACAATAGTATTGGGTGAAATAGTATTGGGGTAAGGATAATCATAAATAAATGAATACAAAATAAATAAAATTAATAATATTATATTATTATATTGTCAAGTTGTTAGTTGTGTGTGTGTGTGTGTGTGTGTGTGTGTATATATATATATATATATGTATACCTTGGAATAAAAAACACGCTGCAGAATAAAAGAGATTTATTGACTTTTAAGTATCAATTTTAATATTATGCTTTTCAGAAAACAACTCAACAACATATTTTTTATCACATAAAAATAATTGTTTTTCTCACAAAGACTAATTACAACACTTATACAACGTCACAATAAAAAAAAAATGTAGGTCAGTGCTTCGCAATAAAATTGTTTTTCCCACTTTTCTAACAAGATGATTAATATTTCACGTTGAAATCGCATACATTTTCCACTTCGATATATCCACCAATTAACCTGGAAGGCTATGACCGCAAAAGCGTAAGCATTAAGATTTCAAAAGGCGGGCATAATACTATAACAGGCGTATTACGCCTGCCTTTATTGCGGGGAACATGATGACCAGAGGAAATCATAAGGGCTTAAATAATAAATAAAGTTGTTCAACTCCAACATTTCTGTTTTTCTGCTCTCAAGCCTTTAATGAACTGAAAATTATTAATAAAAATTTTGGTTCACCCTCATGTATAAATAATATATATATATATGTATATATATATATATATATATATATATATATATATATATATATATATATATATTATTTATACCTAAACACAGTCTCAATTTTAAAGAATTCAAAATATTAAATAAAGAAAGAAATACCCTAAAAATAAAAATAAAAGAAAATATTTATATTTTGAAAAATTCGAAAATAGCAGTGAACAAAAGAACCGATCTGAAAAATGTACACCAAATTTTCCATGGTATAATAGATTAATACCCAAAAAATTAAAAATTATTTGACGAGTAGACTTAACTAGGAAAACAACTAAGGACAGATAACGACAGGGCCATTTTGGCAATACACTTACAGGGTTAGTAATATGCCGGACTCCAGTGGGAGTACTTGGGAACGAGAGGACTTCCTTGCAAGGTAGGACTTAACACTTTTTATAAAAAATATGTAATTTAGTTATAATTATTGCAATATTTAGGGTAGGGGTAATATTTAAGGGAACATGATAATTTTGTAATGCATTTTGTGGAACATTGATAGTTTTAGTATAATAGAAAAAAGGTTTCTGTGATGTTCAAAAAAATGATATTTTGTTGTAGAAGTGCCCCTGAAGAGGTGCGAAGAAAAGACGCACGAAACATATCGGGCCCAATAAATAAAGAAGCTTAAAAAAAGAGAAGACTGCTTTAATGACCCCATGCCTACTAGGATAAAAAAGAATATATAAATATATATTTAAATGTATTTACAATGCTGTATGATCGAATTTTTCATGGCAAATGTGTAATGAAGAATGTACATTTGTTTTCAGCGCCTCGTGATTGCGTTGGATGAATTAAGCTCGAGAGCTCAAAATAATGATAAGTTGTTGTTAATATTTTGTTAATACGAAAATCTTTTATTAAGTTTTTTTCGTTAATTGGAAGGGTTCAATGTTCTTAGGAGCGTTTATGCCAACCGGTTTGGCTAATCTTGGGACCAGTTTTTGATAATTCTATTGGTTGTGTTCTACTAAATACATGAAGGGGCTTTGTCATGAATGCATAAATCGGGTTTATGAAAATGCCTCAATGCTCGTACTATTATGTTGGTAATTTTCACCCATAACTGAATGTAAGCTGTGGGGAACTCAGGCTCATAAAATTAGAAAAACCTGTCTTGCTTTCGCGTTATCTCATTTAAACTATTAGATTAAAATTTCACTTTACTCATACCCTCCGGTTACTTTGGGTGTTTGCCCTTTTGTGCGATTCCTAAAATTGTCCACCTTGCCTTATATTCCTAATGCACTTCAGCTCCTTTTTTATTTCCGTTTATCTCCTGATATCATTTTTATTCAGTCTTCTAGAATGTTTAAACCCTCTTTTTTTCCGATTCTGTACATGGGAATGTAACATGCACGGGAGCCTCTTCCTTGTTCTTATACAATCTACCGACTGGTGATGATTCATTTTCAAAAAATACATATGTCACTACTACCTTCCTTGAGTTTCTTCTCGCCATTTCCTAGAAAATTTCATTCTTCAGTAAACTTCTGAAATCTATGAAGGATTTAGTATGGGTAATTTCTGTTATCCCGAATATTTTCTAAATGTTTCTTTGGCTTTTGCTGTTTTTTTTTTTTTTTTGTTTTTTTTTTACGGCGCATCTACATCTACGCCATTAGCGCCGACATCCAGGGTGCAGCGAGGAATTTTACCAGCGAGCCGTGGGATGATAAAATTTTTGCCGGAGGTTGGGAATCGAACCCACCATCTCCCGATTATTAATCCAAGGCGCTAGCCATTAGAGCACGGGAGACCCCGGCTTTTGCTGTTATTGTCTCTTTAACACAGGCTACTGAGATTTCGACAAATGGCAGTGGAGGTGTCGCATCCGTGCCTAGCCGTGCCAATTGTTGTGCTTCCTCTTAGCCCAGGATACCTCGGCGTCCCGGTACCCATTAAATGACAACGGTATTATTCCAGGCTCGTTTATTTAACCTTCACCGCAACCATAGCGAGGAAACGCGCTTATGACGCTGACCGGATGACGCAGTCCGTAGCTGCCGTTGGGAAATGGTTAGGTTTCAGGCCATTGGTCACAAAAATATCAGTACTTCAAATTTGTATATGTTTTTAAGTGAAATTCGAATGAGTTTTCTATGCTTTAACGGGGATTTCTCTCTGTTTTCCTCAGCGTATCGATAATTAATCACAATTGATTAATTCGAATGATATTTTTTATTGAATGAAATTGATTTATTTGACTGAAATGTTTCGTCAAATACAAGTGGCTTATTCTAATAAAATGACTACGTTAAAATTTTTATTAATTTTCATGAAAATGACTTATTTAAGTAATATTGTTTACTGAACTTTGAAAGAACCTGAATTTGTTGTCCCATGAACCACATTATTTTAAACGGATAAAAATAATGAAGAATTAAAAATTATTAATCATTCATTGAATAAAAAAAAATCAGTCAATAAATAACTGAATAAATGAATACATTTTTATTCAATAAAAATTTATTGAATACTAAGCCAACCCTGTAATTCATAGAATAAAAAATAAATCAGTGTATGAATAATTTCTTATTCAACAAAACGTTATTGAATAAAACATTTATTGAAAAATGCCTTACTCTGTAGTGCATAATGACACCTAAAATCTCGCATTTATTTAAGATCCCTGGGCTGGAGAAGGATATATAAAATTGCTAATTGGTGTTTGTTGAGAATTAAAGACAGTAGGATGGGAATTTGATGGTAGGTTCGCTAGTTGAGGAGTGAGCCGAAAGCAGCTTACCTTCAAAGTTCCTTAACCCGCTCGCATAACTTGCTCTGTCCGTCCGTTGGTCAAGGGTGTGCCCTCTTCTCATTTGCTATTTACACCTCGCCTTCAGGGAATTATTATATTGACTGAATTTATCTTCAAATTTTAGCAAAATCCCGTATTCGCACCGGTATTGGGATTGTACCCCAATACAATTGTTGAAAACGAGGTCCAAATGGTTAGCCATTGAGGCTATAGGAAGTCAAAGAGTAGTTGGATTTCGGCTTAGATAGATATTTTGGACGTTTCGGCATGCTCTTTGCAGCCTTCTTCAACTAAACAATACGTACAAAATGAACGAAGAGAAAAGTCAAAACAATAATCAGAATATTAAATCATGAAAATAGGCTATAAACCATTTGTTTTGTGCAAATAAACTGTAGTTTTATAAATTAGTTTTGAATTGGTGTAACATGTGGAAAATCAAAGTAAAACCAGAGCAAAACCACCAAATAAATTCCTGCCAAGAACTTCCTGTATCCAACGGAGTGCGTCATCAGGGATTATTACTGGGCAGTAGACTCACTTGGTACTCACACAACCAACTGAAAGAACAGGAAATGAACAGGCGATACGGACTTTTACAACGAGTTCACAACACTCATCAACTATAATCATTAAAAATTAATTTCTGATAATATTACTGAAAATAAACATAATATTACTTTTATTTATTTGATATTTTTTCACTCTAGAATTCCAATTACGTTATGAAATTGAGAGATAATCTCAGTTCTGAGTATACCGTTGGAAAGCTAATTAAATTTTACAACTTTTGTGAGATTCGGGAGTCTGCAGGATTTATTTTAGAAGAGTAGTGATTTTGGAAATGTTGTCGCCAATCAGAAGCTCTTATTAATTTCTACTTTTGGGATTGATATTGCGGTCTGAAGGTGATAATTGTAAACATTGAATGTGCATTACTCTCAAAGCAAATTTAATGCTGATTACAAAAATGTAATGAATTGTTAAGAAACTATGTGTACAAGTAGAGAAAATTGGAGTTCATCAACAAAAAACACGGGTTTCTCTAAAGAACCTTTAGAACGGCTTATGTCTGGAACGGAGTGAGATAGAAATGTGTAGTTGGCGGTGTTGAACTATATTTTTTGTCTAGTTTCACCTCCTTGAAGAATTGTCATTAACTTGCGATACACACTGTATACTAAATATCACCAGACATATTTGGACACAGGGACATGAAGTCTGGGGAACAATCGAAACTTCAAATATACAGCGAATTCAGGCATTCCAATCCAAAATCTTACGCAAAATAGTTAATGCCCTATAGGCAAGATCCTGATTCCTAACCTTTCACTCTAAACTATCTGCCCATCCCAATCTCCGAGCTCGATCCCTCTCCTCTCAATCCCACCCAAAAACCCTCCTAGGAGACTAACATCGTTACTCTGATGTTAATAATTATGTTTTATAATCATTAGTAATATTTGTTTATTTAATTTTATATTTTATTTATTTATTTTTTAAATTAATTTATGTACATTTTTTTTTTTTTTTTTTTTTTTTTTTTACGGCGCATCTACATCTAGGTCATTAGCGCCGACATCCAGGGTGCAGCGAGGAATTTTACCAGCGAGCCATGGGATGATAAAATTCCTGCCGGAGGTTGGGAATCGAACCCACCATCTCTCGCTTATGAATCCAAGGCGCTAGCCATTAGACCACGGGAGACCCCTTATGTACATATTATTATTACTTATTTCTTAATTTCATTAATCGTGATAATGAATGACTTGATGAATAAATTCTTAACCACACACTTAAGCAGTTATTATTGTTCTCATGTTAAATAAATGTTGTATTTAAAAATAAATAAAACAAATTTGTATAAATAACATAGTTGAGGGTAATAAATAAAATTAGGGAATGAAGAACAACTAAACATACCGGACAGGTTACCACGAGTTAAATATTTGAGATCTATTAGTCCTCAAAAATACACTAGAATCAACATCCCTGAACATCCCATTACCCTCATGGTCAGATCAAATGTTTTCTTGGCATTTGGGAAAAAATCTGCGAAAGAAAAGAATTATTTTTTTTTTTACATTTTCACAGTAAAATAGTTCGCCAAACGACGTATTCCGTTTATATCAGTAAACGGCAAGTGCTGTTGAAATTACTCAAATAATAGGAAAACATATTTTTAACAACATTCACTATTTTTGACGGAATCAGGCGAAATAGACCTCCTATTGGAACTGTGACGCTGTATCCGTTTTCCAAGTGATCTGAAAGGCAATTAAAGGGGGATGGGGGGATTATACGGGACCGACCTAGGATAGGAAGCAAGTACTGGTGGGGGGAGCACCTTGTGGAATAGAATCATTGCGCCCGACGCAGGGTTAATTTTGTAGGCGCATGAAATTGTTTTCTACATTTCCAAAAAAAGAAAAAAATAACATGATTGTTTTTATAAGAAAATAGAAAAATTAAAAGAAAAGATGTAGAGATATGGAGAAATTTCGCCGTGGTTATCGCAGAGCCGAATATAGTTGTACAACCATGGCTGGCATTTTTGCATTTAATTTCATTTGTTTTCTACTTTGTTTTATTTTAGAAACTTAACATGGGAGCAAGTGGAGTCAAACTTAAGATAAATAAGATTAGGATTTACAAATAAGTGAGCATGTAATTTTAAAAAAAATTGGTTTGGGTAAGAACTATTTTTACTGGTGTGATTACTTGATGATTACAATGATGACCAAAAATGACTAAAAATGGGCCAGAAAAATCGTTTTGGCCGAAAAGGCGTTATATTGATTGGTGCATATATATATATATATATATATATATATATATATATATATATATATATACTGATAGTGTACACGACGTAACACAATGTGATAGGAAGTGAAGAATGAATTTATAATAGCTGAGTTGTTTTGGAGGAAATAGTTGAAATAGCCGTGGGAGGCGGCCTCATTATTGACTAACTATAAAACAAGACTCCGCCCCCTTTTATATTCTGTCTGAAGTGAGAAGAATTATATTTTAATCAATCAGAAGATTCTAGGCTCCAAGGAGAAAAGCTCACGATTCTCAATCTGTATTTAAATTTAGAATATATATATATATATATATATATATATATATATATATATATGTGTGTGTGTGTGTGTGTGTGTGTGTGTGTGTGTGTGTGTGAGTTAGGTTACGTTTTGTTTTTTCTTTTTTTTAAAACAGTTTATTAACAAGTATTGGGTAGTTTTGAAATTTTCGATTTTTTTTCTCTATTCATTGACTCCAAAGTACCAGATAACTCTTATTTTGTGCTTTTGACTATACTGCCAATTTAATACTTTTCGACTTCAAATCTAGAGAAAACTCGGAACTTCCTGAGTTATTACTTTGGATGCCACTTCCTGCGCCCGGGCTAGAACGTCAACTCGCACAACATAGAAATCCTAAAAATTACTGTAGTAGTCAAAGTATTAAACGAGAAATTGATAAGATAACCGAATAATAATCACGCTGAACTTCTTTTCAAAATACATTCGCATGGACATTTCTATTGAAATTGTCAAATGGGAAAATCCCAGGAAAAGCGTGTCTAATGTTTAAAATGAATTGGTTTTGTTCCGTTGATTTGTCGTGACTTTGAATTTTTTTATTTATTTATTGAAACGAGTTAACAATAAACTAAGGAGGCCCGGTGCCGTGACTGTTAAGGCGCTAAATTCGTAGCTAATAATAATGGACGTTAAATTTAAACAAAAAATTAAAAAACGTTTTCTTTTTTTCGTTTTTGCTCTGGCAGAAATTTACCATCGGAAATCGAATGACAAACAGACTGTAGATCGTTCATGATCAAAGGACTCAGCGCAACTAATTACGGGTTTATATATATATATATATATATATATATATATATATATATATATATATATATATACATATATATATGTATATATATGTATATATATATATATATATATTTATATATATATTTATATATATATATATATATATATATATATTTATATATATATATATATATATATGTATATATTTATATATATATTTATATATATATATATATATTTATAATTCTTTGAAAAAAGTTATAAAACTGGAAAATATAGTGATGCTAAAGAAAAATAAAATAAAGAAATCATTAAAGAAAAAAGTCTAACAGTTGTTCAGAATATTTTATTATTAAATTAAAGTTCGTGTTCAATATGGCCATAATTATTTTAAATACACCATCGCAATAAATATGCATTTAAATAATATGTGTCGTTTGTGCAAATAAAGAGAAAATTAGAACGTCTTTATTAAATATCCTCGTTAAACTATTAATAAAATGGTAGACAAATAAATGTTCCTTATTCTAAAACTAGTTAGGTATGAATAAAACCTTAGTTTAAACTGAATTGAACAAATTAACCTCGGTATTTTTTCGCCTTCTGTTTGCCGCTCCTGACAAACGGACCTTTTCATTTAACTCGAAAATATAAATGATATTAAAAACAGAGAAATATATTAGACATATAGAAACATGAAAAAATTACTATGATATTCCTCATTCTACCAGGCCTGTGAATATCAATGAGTGGTGTTCCAGGCTTTTATCATTCGTTCCCTCCTTCATTTTAGTAAATCAATTTTTTTTTTATGTTTATTATTATTAATGGCCTGTAGGATTCAGGTGTAGAGATTTTGATGATTACTCGCTCAAAACTTGAATTGTATTTTAAACGAACGCACATAATTTTTATTTTATCTATTTCTTACCTCATCGTACCCTTTAAGTTACGTTCCTCAAGATGCATGGATATTTAAAAGCTATATACAATTTAAATAATGTTTTTAGGGGCTTCCACGGAGTCTATTTTTTTCATAATGCATGGACTTTCAAAATTCTTCAGATCCCTACCGACCCTATCTCTGATTTATTCAATGGACAGTAGTAATTTTTATGAGGAATTATATTTGGGAATTGAATTCCAAGTCTTTTTAGTATCAAGAATTTTTATTTTTGGAATGTTCACCCGAAGCACATAACAAATTACCAGAAAAAGTATATCTGGACGCCTATACGTGAAAGTCGTTATTAGTACTTTGTCGCGCGAATTTTGCCGAAAAGTAAATGTTACTCCGTTAGGCAGATTCTGTAAGTTAACGAACTTCACCTTTCAAATCAAAATATTCTTGTATTGCATTTTTGTACTATATACCGTCAGACGATTTTGTGCCTGCTAGTGGGCGAATAGACACACACACACACAGACGTATATATATATATACATATATATATATATATATATATATATATATAATTATTTAACTACCAGCATGTTCGTGACCTACAGGGTTATCGTTAGGGAGAGAGGGTACACAACAAATTTATTAGTATTAAGGTTGTAGTCGATTAAATTTAATTTTCAAATATTTACTGCTGAATCATGAATGTCAGCAAATCACTCTGTTTTTTTTCTATTTTCCAAAAATTTGACTACGTATGATATTAACGTTCATTAAAATTTAACTCTAATTATCTAAATAATTTTGCTAATGTGGGGAAATTTCCTGTATTTTATTTTTAAATAAAAAGTGGGGAGACTCACCCAGAAGTTCTGGGGGGGTAGTCTCCTCGTGATCTAGTGGCTAGCACATTGGATCCTCTGGATTATGTGAGTTCGAGTCGCGCTTGTAAAAGGTGGACCGTTTTCAGCGTTGGACCCGCTGTTAAAATTCCATTGGGTATTTTAAAGGGTTGTATCCGGTAGATATTGGTCGCTGATACCCGGAAAAAAATTAAAAACACACTTGCAAAACATACCCAAGTGTCCGGAGCCGATTTTTATGAAACTTTGTATATTTATTAAACACGTGAAAATAAACGATACGTATTTTTTTATATCGGCCCAATCGCACGTTTTAGGGGGAGAAAGCACCCTTCCAAAGTACACTTCAAATATTCTAAGAAAGTGAGTATACAGTGGTGAGTTCACCGATTTGGTCCAGTTTTTTCTGGCGATTTAACACCGAAAAATAGTCGACTTGTGTCCGAGCGTCTCGTCCAATACGCCGAAACAAAATAAAATAGTTTGAAAATGATTTATTTTACATATCCGGTTTATAAAATGATATAGACACGATTCTTTCACCAATTCAGTTGTTTTAGACAGTAGATTAAAGAACAAATACAATCGTTAAACAATAATTTATCTTTCGTCAAATCCTCTCCGGCCTCTTCATCGGCTGCCAGTCATCCTAGCTGGTTGGTAAGGGCAACCAGCAAGAGTGAATGACAGCCCTTCTACAGCGGTCTTGCTCATCCTTTCTGCGCAATATTTCGCCAGCTTCTTCGGGCTGTCATTCACTCTTGCTGGTAAGCCGGCGAAATATTGCGCAGAAAGGAGGAGCAAGAACGCTGTAGAAAGATGCCGTATGCCCAAAACATGGAATTCACCAGCGAAAGAAATTAAAACGATATATATACATATATATATAAAAGCATGTTTAATAATAGTAGCTACGTTATAAAATCCATTTGTCTTAGTTTGTTAGTTAAGTCCCTCGCTCTTTAAGAATAAATGATCATTATATTAATAACAAATTCAGTATCCTTGCGGAATCAATCTTGATAGATTCCCTGGGGATCCTGAAATAACACATACATGGGAGCTAAACAGCTGCTTCTCAATCTTTTGAAATTTACGTCCAGACCTAAAAAAGTACAAAAAAAAAAAAAAAAAAAAAAAAAATCGTTTAACAATTATTTTCTATTAAATTCATCGTCAAAATTTATTTTATCTGCATTAATTTTTAACAAAAAACATCCTTTTAACCAATTGAAATGAATTTTCGAAAGATTGATAAGTACGTTGTGTGTTTAGCAACCGAATATATTTGGGCAGCCAACTTTGTTTTATTTTAAATAAGGAATTTCTTCTTCTAATGCGATATCTTTTTCCGTTCATTGGTGGGATATCGACCTATTGGGGGATCAAGGCTTATTTATAATTAGATTTTTTTAAATAAATGTATGATAGGAGTTGCTTGTGTTCATTCAGTCCTTTACAGGGATTAAGGAATCCCACAGGAAATTACGTTTTCATAAAACTAAATAAATAAATAATGAAGATTAGATAGTTAGCCGTCGAGGTGATAAGTAATCAGGGAATAGTTGGGATTCGGCTAAAGAAAAACCTCAATAATATTATTGTAAAAAAAATCTACATTCAGGACGTTTCGGCTACTCTTTGGTAGCCTTCGTCAGCTTAAATGATAAAAAAAGAAAAAAAACAGAAATTAATACACAGAAAAAAAGTTTATAAGTAAGATAAGTGACAGGTCTATAAATACAATTCAACTTATTATAAAAGAACAATTTGTTGTTAAATTATTAGAACAATTAAGACATTAATATACAGGTAAAGTGAACATTAGTGTATATCCCCAGATGGGGAAGCCGTCTAACCAATCCTCGTGGCAGAATTCTGTATGACATCCTTCATTCCCAAAATTATGACACTATTTCCCCTGATTCTCCTACATACTGGCCAACCGATCCCTCTCGCACTCCTGACCTGGTCGACTTTTTCATCACTTCTGGTCTAAGAGGAATATCATACTCAGTTCAGTCACTGCTCGAACTTTCATCAGATCACTCAGCCGTCCTACTTGTCCTCAATACATTTCCTCTACCACGTTCCCGAAATCCCTCTCTTATTCAAGGGCCGATCAACTGGGAGTTATTTCGGCAACAACTATCTCAATCCATAAACCTCAATATACCTCTGAAATCCTCATCTGACGTGGACGAGGCTGTTTTGACGTTCACGAAAGCGATACAGGACTGCGCCTTGAACTCCAGCAGGCCAACAACACGTCCTCCTTTCCGTCCTAAACTCCAACTACCAGACCACATCCTCACTCTCTTATCAGCTAAGCGCCAAGCAAGGGCTCGCTGGCAGAGAACCCGTTATCCATCTGACCACACCTCCTTCAATAGACTTACCCGACTCCTAAAAAAAGCATAATCCAAATTCCGATCCGAATCATTCAATGACTACCTGCAGTCACTTACCACCGAAGATAATTCCCTTTGGCAAGCCACCCGCAAAATCCTTAAATTCCCTACTGTTCCCCAACCTCTCCAGCGCAGTGACGGAAGATGGGCCAGAAGCGATGAAGATAAGGCCGAACTATTTGCTTCCCACCTGGAATCAATCTTTTCACCTCACCCTGAAACAAACTCTTCCCACGAATTAGAAATATTCGATACCCTTAACAGCCCTCTTCCTTTATCTCTTCCTCCTAAAGCATTCCACCCTTCAGAAGTTAAATATATTATCAAACATCTTCCCCGAAAATCTCCTGGTCATGACCTCATAACAGCTCCAATCCTAAAAAATTTACCCCAGAAAGCAATTACCTTCCTTACTTACATCTTTAATTCAATTCTTAGAACTACCCATTTCCCCAATCCATGGAAAGGCTCCGTCATAATCCTTATACCCAAACCTCAGAAACCACCTAAAATTCCAGCTTCCTATCGTCCTATC
Source organism: Gonocerus acuteangulatus (assembly GCA_946811695.1). NCBI lineage: Eukaryota > Metazoa > Arthropoda > Insecta > Hemiptera > Coreidae > Gonocerus > Gonocerus acuteangulatus. Next base: position 61,504,675 of record OX328132.1, on the reverse strand, counting down.
AGTTTGCTTCCCATTATGTCCAAGATATTTGAAAAACTCCTCCTAAAAAGAATTCTGTCCACGATCCCTCCCAATTCATTGCCTGATCACCAATTTGGTTTTCGCTCTCAGCACTCAACCATCCAACAATGTTTTAGCGTCGTAGACACCATTTCCTATGCGCTTGAATGTAAAAATTACTGCACGAGTGCCTTTCTCGACGTCGGCCAAGCGTTCGATCGTGTTTGGCACCCGGGGTTATTATACAAAGTACGGCGCATACTTCCCCACACATACTTCCTAATCCTACAGTCCTACCTATCAAGCCGCTCCTTCCAAGTAAGATCTGGTTCCACATTGTCTCATTCCCGTCCAATCTTCTCCGGCGTACCGCAAGGAAGTATCCTCGGTCCTATCCTGTACCTTGTGTACTCCTCCGACATCCCTACCCATCCAAATACACACTTAACTACCTATGCTGATGATACAGCTATTTTTTCCTCCTCCCCTGATCCTGAAACTGCTTCCTCCCACCTGCAGGAACATCTAGAGTCTGTCGAGGATTGGTGCAACAGGTGGAAAATCAAGATGAATCCAGAGAAATGCAGCCAAATAACATTCACCCTTAATAAGAGGACTTGTCCTCCTGTTTGCATATTCAGCCACGAACTCCCTATATCCAATGAGGTGCGCTACCTGGGATTATTACTGGACAGTAGACTCACTTGGAACCCACACACCCGACTGAAAAGACAGGAACTGAACAGGAGATATGGACTCTTAAGACGACTATTGGGACCCTCATCAAAACTGACAACACAGAACAAACTCACTATATACAAAACCATCATCAGACCTATTTGGACGTACGGACTTGAACTATGGGGAACAACCAAAACTTCAAATATACAGAGAATACAGGCATTCCAATCCAAAGTCTTACGCAAAATAGTTAATGCTCCTTTCTACGTTTCCAATAAAACCCTCCATAATGACCTCAACATCCCTTTCGTTCAAGAACTTGCAAAATCCCGATTCCTAACTTTTCACTCTAAACTATCTTCCCATCCCAATCCCAGAGCTCAATCCCTCTCCTCTCAATTCCACCCCAAAAACCCTCCTAGGAGGCTAAAGAGATCTTGGCCTCGTGATCAATTATGTAATTAAAGGACAAATAAAATCTCTCAATTAGGAAGTGTCAATATTGATTGGCTTCTTCCAAAGTCCTTTATTCATTATTTTTTTTTTTTTATTATAATTTTTTTTTCTTTATCATTAGTAATTTATTTTTATGTTGTTGTTTCGCTTTTTTCTTTATTAATCATATATATTTTTTTTCTCATATTTCTTTTCTTTTTATTTATTTATTTGTAATTAATTTTTGTATATATTATCATCATTACTTATTTATTTATTTTTTTAAATTTCATTATGTGAGATCATAAATAAGATCCTGTATATACTGATCATACTTAACCAATGTACTTAAATACATGTTAAATAAACATATTAAATAAAAAAAAAAAAAAAAAATTAGTGTATATCTAGAAATTAGTTCTAGAAAATCAATAGAAACATAAAAAAAAACAATTTTATTGAGGTGCATAAAAGTAATAATAATATTAATTAATTTTTAACATGTTTTGGTATGTAGTATCTTATTTCCCTGTTACAAATTAATTAATATTATTATTACTTTAATATACCTCAATAAAATTGTTTTTTTTTTATGTTTCTATTGATTTTCTAGAACTAATTTCTAGATATACACTAATGTTCACTTTACCTGTATATTAATGCCTTAATTGTTCTAATAATTTAACAAAAAATTGTTCTTTTATTATAAGTTGAATTGTATTTATAGACCAGTCACTTATCTTACTTATAAACTCTTTTTCTGTGTATTAATTACTGTTTTTTTTTTCTTTTTTTGTCATTTTAGCTGACGAAGGCTACCAAAGAGTAGCCGAAACGTCCTGAATATAGATTTTTTTTACAAAAATCGTATTGAGGTTTTTCTTTAGCCGAATCCCAACTATTCCCTGATTACTTATAAATAAATAAGAACTTGAATAAGACTAGATATTTTGAAATACCTACCGTAACTAGATAAATCTCTGGATAAGTATATCGGAGAAATAAACGTCGTTTCCCCAGTAATATTTCCACCCTATATAATACTGACTGAGGTCTATCGATATCCTATATCCCCCACGATTCCCTAGTGGCTCTTGTCCTCGATTTGGGAAATCTACTCCTCAGAACCACCTATCCCCTTCACGAGATAAGTGGGGGGGGGGGGGGTCCTCACAAATAGAGTAATTACATAAATACATCCGATATTTTCATACCTTAGCATTATGAACGAATTATATTTATTTATCTTAACTTTTATTTGTTACCATTTTATTTTTATGCGCTTAAATGCTTCCATAAATAATCAAAAATGATATCCGGGAGTAAATAATTTAAGGGGTTAGGTCCGCCAGTAAATAAACTGTTGTCATACCTGTTGGTGAAGACCGTCGTCACTGGCATCGGTGAGAGTACTGTGGGCGAACGCTTTCGACGTAAGTACGTCATTATCAAGCCACTGTTAAGGAGTAATACTAACTTGAGAGAACAAAATCAAAGTAATTTTCTTGAAATTATAAATAACAAATAAATCAATATTTTTCAATTCTTTATATCAAACGTTCATATGAGATGTTAAAGTTTCCAAAAAAATACGTTTCGAGTCTTTGAAAAAAATAATGGCGGCGCTTTGTCTGACAGACGGAAACCCTCTTTTTTCACGGGCGATGGTCTGCAGGCGGCAATTGTTAATCTAGAACGAAAAACTAAAATTATTTCGAAAGAAGAAGGTTAAATCTAGTAAAGTACGTAATATTTTAAGAAATATTAATTTTTTCGAAAATGGTAATAATTATTCATTTTTTATTAAAAAATACGTCGAAAATCATAAAATGGTTATAATTCAATGAATCGAACAATCCTACGTACTTTTCTAGGAAATATCATGAGGAGGCAGCAGTTAAAATTTGAAGTTGATCGGGCAAAAATTGAAGACGCCAGAGTATCGCCCGATTTGAAAAACATAATTTTGAGAAAACGACTATTTCATTTTTTCTTCATTCTTTCTTTTAATAAAGATAATTATATGGGTTTTAATTTTGAAATGCATTAAAGGAGGACCAAAAAAAAAATTTAACAATTAAAAAGGGACCAATCGAATCTCGCTCAAAAAATTATCTTAAAATCAGCACCGCGTTCACTCCGCGCCGGGATTTCTCTCGGAAAATCGTATTTTTTGCCCATTTAAAAATTTGTTCTTCATATAAACACTCTTGGATATAATTTTTGAATAGTTAAGGAAGAATTTTAGCACGTAAAAAAAATTGTAAAAATAACGTTACAGGGTAGTATTACCGCTTAAGTTAGTACTGATGTTTTGTTTGGAATTACAAAAATACAGTACTAACTTAACAGTGGCTTGATGATGAAGTACTTACGTCGAAAGCGCTTGCCCACAGTACTCGCACCGATGCCAGTGACGACGCTCTTCACCAACAGGTATGATATCCGGGAGTGTATATGAGGCGGAACAGTGTAAAATGTACCAAAAATTCAATTAAATAGAACTCAAGTATTTGAATTACGTAATTATTTAAAATAAATGTTGAGTAAATTTGAATTACAATGTATTTGTAATTGAAAAGGCTGAAAATATCAATTACAGGGTCTAATGACCCTAGCAGTCCAAGCACCCCTAAAAAAAGTAATTGAAAGAAAACTCAAGTATTTGAATTGTAATTGAATTCGAATTGTAATTCAATTACAATTATAATTCAATTACAATTCTTCGTAAAATTGATATGTTTTATTACTGACTACAATAATTGGTGATAAGTAGACTTACAATTGAATTACAATTGTAATTCAATTACAATTCTTAGTAATTGATATTTGAATAAAATAATTAGTGCTTAAATTACATTAGAGGATTACAATGTAATTATAATTCATGTTTTAATTGAATTATTTTTCTTGGTGTAATTCTAATTCATGCAATGTAATTGTAATTCGTAATTCTTAATAAATTACAATATGCCCTAAACTGAGTGATCGTGGTATAGTGAAGGAAACATCAGCTAAAACTGTTTGATGGAACGGCACAAAAAAATAAACGAGTTTTCATAATTTGAAAAATTTGTTTAGTACTTTTCCAAATGGTTAAACACAGTTCTTGGTCGGTCACATGATTTTATTTATTGCTTGTTTTGAGTCATATTGCCCAAAATAAAATAAAAAGTAAATCGCAAGTTAATTTTCACATAATGTCATTCCTAAAATATATGAACTAATTACACCTCGCTCAATTTCATAATTTATTTTATTTTTACTATCCTGTATTTCACCGTATATATTTGCCTATTTGAGGAACGGCAGGATTTTAGTCACATTTGCAATGTTTTTGTGTTGGACTTAAGTTCTATCAGGATATATATTACAGTCATTTAGGAAATGTTTGTAGACACGACATGCCATGAAAGTATGTTCAATAGTTATGATAATATTACATTAAGGGAATTTTTGAGGCTCCTCTATCCGTGGACACAAACTATCCGTGAGTTAGCCATAATGTCCTATTCGAAGATTTGTAATAACGACCCGTTTCTTTCTTCATTGCCTTGATGTTGTTTCCGAGGTATCTTCATCATATTCCATATATTTTACTTTATTTTCATTGATACATGTTTCCAGTTCTGTTTGATCATTTTCTATAGTGATAATTTAACTTCCTCCAGGAAGTTAAGCTTTTGCTACATCAGCGACATCGTATCCATGTATATTCATGTGGTTCGGTATCCATAAGAAATGTATTTCCTTGTTTATTTGTCTGAATCTATGAATACATTTATGAATTTTCCAATTAGAGTATTGCTTATGTAAATATATTTAATACTGAACAGGGCACAGAGCGAATTTGAACTAATTAACACAGTTTTGTCTAGGGTTTGCATAGAATGGTCTAGTGCCATGTTTATAGCCTGGAATTGTATAGAAAATATGCTATGGTTTCTCTTAATTTTGTAACAGTTTGTTATATTTCCGCCGTAGACGGCGCAAAGAGTTGATTCGTCCGTTTTTGAGCCGTCAATTTAGAAAACTTTTGTTTGTCGGTGTACTTTTTCTCTTATATACTATGCACAAAACAATTATGTAATATAAAATAAATAAATTTTAATGTCAACCTATACATGACAACGAGTTTCTATAGGTTACCACCCTTTTCTAGCCAGTATAGGGCTGATATATTTTCTATTTCGAAAGAAAAGCCACAAGCCCTAGTGGGAATCAAACTATTGACCTTAGGCATGGAGTCCATACGCCTTAGAACCCTCGGCCACCGGGCCTCCTAATTATTCAATATAATAACTATTTTTTTCTGCTAATATTTTTCAAAACGAAGAAGAGACTTCATCTTATAGAATTGATTTAGTATCTGAAATCCTTTAGTAAATATTGTTTTGAACTTGGGCAGGCTGCGCAGAGGCGTTGCCTACAAAAGCCAATCAAAACATGTTTTACAGTTAGTCCTGCCCTGGATGTTTGGCATTCAGGCAGGTCAGCAATGTTTATCAGATAGCCATCCATGTGTTATCTGAGACCCGCCGATTCTCATTCCAGTCCGCACCCATTTCGCCCAACCTGTTTCTACATTAGCTCCCTATATAATATGGCCTCTTATAAGCCCCGAAAAAAAATGGTTTTGGTTCTCTTGATATATTATGCTTTGGTAGGAGTTGAGAATGAGTTAGTCTTGATTTGAAAAAAATATTATCATTCACCTGAGGCCATAGCTTATGTTTCAACGAAAATAGCTTTTTGACATTCGAAGTCAATAGCATTCGCAAAACCAGAAATTCGCTATAACCAACTCTTTTTAACTCACTTATAATCAAACTTATAGTACTGGTTGCCTAGATGAATGCGCACAACTCCTACGTCTTTTGTATTATTTTGCCATTCTTGACAGGGTTTCCAAAGCAAGCTAGAGAGGAGCATTCGAAACCCAGTCATATATTTCGAGATTTATGTAAATTATTCATGACAAAGAGAATCCACATTTAAAAATAAAAATTGGTTAAAGTAAATACATACTAGCGTAAGTACGATACTATTTGTTTCGAATGTCGAAAATCTTCTTTTGTTGAGAGAAACGTAAGTTACGTCTCCAGTTGAATGGTAAAATGTTGTTCGACACAAGATTAATTCGTTTTCGACTCTTACCATAGCATAATGTATCATGAGAAACAAAAACATTTTTTTTTTTCGGGGTAGCCGATTTATTAAGGCGTAGAAGATAAACATACCGAAAATAGTCGCGGTTACTTTGGATCAATGATGAGAAATATTTCGATACTCTCAGGGCATAACTTAGAAAATTCAAAATCTCTACTTTTCAGGGTAGCTCTTAACAGATAATTACCTGAGAATACAAGCTACTTTACGAGGTCCCAAGAAGCCTACAGCTTAATAAGTCAGACACGATCAAGGCTGTGAGTTGGTGGCTTCTGAGGATGATTATTAGGAGATAATAATAAGATATTGTACTTCAAACATTTTGCCCATTTTCCAAAAATGAGCATCGATTTGGTAGTGAAATTAGTACGTGCTCTTGTGTACGGGACTCGTGCTTGCAAGGAATACAATAAATTAATTTAATGGAGTACGGACAAGCCGATAATAATTAGGCCAAGTGCCTAACAGAATTGCAAAAATAATTGTAATTAATTTTATAAATACTCTAAGGATTCGTCGAACCCAAACGTTCTTCATCTAAGGTCGAGTTAGATTGTATAGTGGTTTTGTAAATAAAGAATTTAATCGTTTGTAGTTGGTTCCGAAAAAAATACAATTATTCACTAGAAAAATGTACTTTCCTAACTTCTAAGTTATGTTTAAAGAGAAATAGTAAACAATGCTTATTACGTTAAATATTCTAAAGAGATGAACTGTAAACATGTATTTTTTTGGAGAATCGAATCACCGAAGAGAAATAATTGTCTTATTTGTAACATTACTCTGAGTCATGTAGACGTGTGGATTAATAAGTCCTACGCAAGAAACAACAAGGTTATTTTATTTTGCCTTCTTTAAAAGAATGGATATAGAATTATATTCTCTTTTAAATTCATTTGTATGATGTAATTTATGGATTTAACCAGGAACAAACATGATGAAAATTTACTAAATTAATTAATTCAATTTAATTAAAACAAACATAAAAATAGGAATCTCCGGACTTGAAAAACTAATTATTTCTAATGATATACAAAATATATAGACTGATACTAAAATAAATCTTAACGATATATTTTTAAATGAAATATATAAAGGGGAGCGAGAGAAGAGTCTAAGTAAATAGAAGAGGTCTATCTAGGTGTTCCTCAAGGTTCTGAGTTGCGACCTAAACTATTTTCTTATTTTCGTTAAACACATCTCGTTTTACAGTTTTATTATTTAGTTTATCTATAAAAATGTAAGACGTTTAATGTACATTTAACTGCATTTAAAAAAATAGCAATATGATCTAAGAAACAAATTGCTCTTTTGTTTTATTCACGTGTTTACATTAAAATATACCTTATTTGATCGTGTAAATAATATTGATTTAATGAAAATTATAATTTACTCATTCAAAACTACTTCCTATTTAAGTACTTTTTTGTATATGCTACAATGAGAAAGGAAATATACGTCATCCCATCCTGAATATTACCTATTCTTTGTTCTTGTACTCACTGCAATTGCTGCTCATGTAAGAACGACAAGATATGTTGAATCTTCGAAACATGAAAATAAGGAATAAAACCCTGAAAAATATGCATTCATTATACTTTTCTTATTCAACAGAGCGGGAGTATAAGAAAGTCCTGTGATTTATTATAATTTTTTCAAGCCAAAAGAACTCCTCAATGATATCAATGTTCATATCCAAATATTTTACTGTAGTACTAGAGCTTAAGTTGAGCCTTGAGGTTTCCTTGGTATTGTTATCGGTCAATCATTTCCATTTTCATTTTAATTTTGATTTAGTTTTCCTTAAGATTCATTTAGAACTAGATATGCACCTAGAAACTCATTGTACATATACTTATGAAAGTTAGTCTATACCTTCTAGGACGATGGCGTCGTCAGTGGTGATCTGTCTGGGCTTCGCGAGACCCCGCGCTGCTCCGACGAAGAAAACGAAGATCAGTACAAGACCAAGCCTGCTCATCCTGCTAGCCTGCTGTCTTCCTGAGCAATGAGCCTACCTGCCTATCCCCTCCACGGCATGCTACCGCCCCACCTCGTCGCCGAGGGTACGGCCAAGGCTCCCAACGGCATTTCCATTTTTCATTTTATTTTACGAGGGGTGTTCGGCAACTAAATAAGCTTCAGGTTTTCCTTCGGGGTAGGCTGAGGAGTCCTTCGGGGAGAGGTTACTGCGCGGCAGTGGACTCCTCCCTCTATCCAGCGCGCCGCTCCGCCACCTGTTGCATAATCTGCAGAGTAGCACTACGAACATCCCCAGGAGTACCAATGAAGACTTAGATGGTCTATGAATAATTCTATACTATTCTGCAGCCCACTTGTCACTCCCAATCGAGCATCCATATTTATTTTTTATTGGCTGTTGCATAATATGCAGATTGGAATTAAGAACATCGCTAAGAGCACCCATGAAAACTAACATGTTTTATGAATAATTCTAGATTTTCCTGCAACCCACTGGTCACTTCCAATCGACATTAGAATCTATATGTATTTCTCATTGGCTGGTACATAATAGACAGAGCGCAATAATTCTAAATTTTTCTGCATCCCATTATTGACGTACTTCGATTATTTCTCCCTTTGTTTTCCGTGTAGCATAAGGCTACCGCAGACATTGCCCAGCTGATTCCAGATCGCAAGTCTCAAACTTCTTTTATAGTCTTATTTATATGTTTGTTTTGCATAAAAAGTAGACTGGGAAAATTGTCATCAGAAATCGTTTGTAGTATAAATATTTGAATCGTCTCTGATATGCCTCAGACTGCCATTAGGTAATTATATGAAGAGCGTAAAATGTTTTTGAAAGCTTGAATGCCATAGTTTTTTTTAACTATTTCAAATATGTAAAGCTTGTCCTTTGGATTTTGCAACAATTTAAACATGTTAATTTTTTTCGTTAATACCCTAATTGTAAAATTTATTATGCACAAACTATCAATCCGTTTTAAACGAAACTTGGTAGGTTGTATATACAATCGCCATAATATTGCTAGAATATGAAGATCCTAAAAGCATTTTAAGGTGCCAAAAAGCATTATAAAATATGTCTATTTTTCACTCTATTTTTCCAACGTATTGGGAAAGTCTCTGAAACGAATACTTTTGGAGTAATAAACGAAAGAAACACAAGAAATGTGGTTTCCCCATTAAAAAATGAAAAATGATCTGCGGAATTTTTGATTTAGGCATACCTCGATTTAATCATTATTGTTAGATTATACCTTCAGAAGATATTTCCGCAAAATTAGCTTGCCCTTCTCAACATCCAACCAAAAAGAGATGCGGCCTGGTCTTTTTCGTTGGTGTTTTTACTGGAGTTATTCTAGCGGATTCTAATATGCTGAGATTATTATTATTCTGTGGGCAGGTGTTCTCAGTTTTCTGGAAGTTCAATTAACTTCATACATTGGATATTTAAGATATATCGAAAGATTTTCGCAACACATCTAGTAGTACAGCGTGCTATTTTCTAGTCCGCTTTTGGTGCCCAAGTATTAGACTCAATTAAGCAGTAATACCATTTTGTACCTTTTTTTCCATTTTCTTTTTCACCAAAAATTATATCCAAGAGTGTTTATATGGCGTAACAGTTTTTAAATATGCCGAAATTTTGATTTTTCAACTAATGTCTCAATACATTTCAAAGTTAAAAAACATGTTTTTTTTTTATCTTTATTGCAGGAAATTATGAAAGAAAATGTCATTTCAGTAAAACTAACTTTAATGTTTTCTCAAAAATATGTTTTTCAAATAGGGCGATAAGTGCATTCAATTTTCACAGAATCAACTTCAAATTTTAACTGCAGCTTCCTAATGAAATTTGTTAGTTAGGTACGTAGGATTCGATGAATTATAAATATTTTATGACCGATTTTAGCCTTTTTTTTTAATAGAAAATGAAGAATTGTTCACCATTTTCGGGGGAAAAAATAATATTTCTTATAAATCCTACGTACTTTTCTAGATTTTACTTTCTTCTTTCAAAATAATTTTAGCTTTTTGTTCTTGATTAAAAATTGCCACCTGCACACTATCTCCCGTGAAAGAGGGGGGTTTACTTCAGAAACAGCCCTGCAATTTTGTTTTTGAAGAATTAAAACTTTTTTGTTTTTGGATACTTTTACATTCCATATAAAACTTATGACATATAGAATTGAAAAATATCGATTAATTTTTTATTCATAAAGTGTAGAAAATGACTTTGATTTTGATCACAAAAGGTAGTTTTAGCACTTTATGTAATATCTGACGGATCACTCGCTTGTAAGATTAAGTCAGTGCTTCATTGTATCTGTGATCATATGGGGTACCATGGCATCGGAGCACCGCTAATTCTAACTGGGGAAAATAATCCCCATCACTCCAGATTTGTGCGAGACTGGACACGAACATTGTTTCACCACATGTTGTAGATAGTGCATTTCCGTGTAATCTGGGGCATTACCCAGGGAAAGTTATTCTGGGTTGTGTACTGTATGTGACCTTGTCTCAGTGTTAGTGTTTAGTGTACTGTGTGTGGTGAGTGTGCGGTGAATAGTGACTCGGAGAGCAGCACACATTTGTTGCTCCCTGCCATTTATTATTAATGTTTGATTGTTAAAGACTAAGTACGAGTATTTGATATTTTCTTATTCTCATTTTGCTGGATGGCATTAGTGTTCACTATTTATTACTGTTTTGTGATTGTAATATGTATAATATTTTTAAACATAATATTTGTAATTTATTTGAGAAGTGAGTTTGTTTTTTTTTTCCTTTTATTACGGCGCACAGTGGTCCAAATCCAGCCATCATGGTGCAAAAAATACTTTGAGTGGACGGATTGCCTTCAAACTCGGCATGATGTTTATTGAATGGTTGAGAAGTTGTTTTATGAGGATTATAACAAAATAGGTAAGGGTGGGGGTGGGGGTAAGAGGGAGAGCGGGAGGTACTTCATAGCTTTTCAATTGCTTTTCGTTGAAGGATTTTGTTCAAATCTTGTATGATGTTCATTGAAGGGTTGAGAAGGTGTTTTATGAGGAATATGACTAAATAGGAGAAGGTTGTGGCGGGGTTGAGAGGCCGCCCCCTTTTCCCCGAGCTTGTTGAAGGTATGGCATCCATCCACTTCGCCAGTAAGAAAAATAATTTCTACTTCCAACCACGATGAAAACTTAGATTCAAATTTAGATTTATCCCAATTAGTCTTCCTCCATCTGGCCATATAATTTGAATATAAAATTTTGAGTGTTTTTCTAACACGATCATCTTCTGTAAGACCAAATGCTTGGACCGCCCTTCTATAAAAAATTTCAAACTTTTCGAAGTAATTATGAGCTCTCCAAAATCTCTTCTACGTAGCATCTCTCTTAAAAAAAAAGAATAAATAAATACAAAAAAAATTAAAAAAGGTGTCTTTTAAATTATTTTTTCGGTAATGGCACTTCTATATTTGAAGATCAATAATCTATTATGGACTAAGTGACAAAAAAACAGTTAACAATTTTTAGAACGTTCAAAGTGCCAGTTTATAAGTATAGAACTCCAGTGCCCAGACTTTTATACAAAAATAAAAATGTCACTCTATAATAATTTTAAGTAATTATTCAGACTTTTTCATGGAAATATTTAACAAGATGAGTTGTCTTCATTTAAAAACGGTGCAAAACAGAGTTTCATTTATTGCAGCATAATAAATGACCAAGTTAAAAAAAAAGGAATTTACCAAAATCTGTACTTGACTTCTCAGTAAAAATCGGTTCGCAGAAATGTGCACTAGACCTTCACTCAAGAACAACACAAGGAATACTGACCCAAATTACTGCCAGCAGATGACCTCTGGGTAGGGGCCATCTGCTGGCATATGAGGGTCAGGGCTACCTGCTACCGCAGCAGGCAGCGCACCGAGCCTAGGTTTTCCCCATAAAATTCCCTCCCAATACCAAAGGGGTACCGAGGGGCAGACAAACCTTACATATTCTGTTAGAGGAATGTAAAGGCTAAAAGCTGACACAAAAAACTCCGTGATTCCTCGTGATGCTGACGTTAAAAACCTTTCTAAATTTCACATAGGCGTGTTAAAAAATACTTAACTTTAAAAATCTGTTACCCAACTTCATATCAAGATATTTCGGTCGTTTTGCCATATTTATGTAGTCCATCTATGGTACCTTTATTACAGAAAAAATTATAAAAATAAAAAAAATATTATGGCATATTAATTGACTAGTATCCTAGGGTTGCAAATAATGTTTGAGCACACATGTATAGAACCGCCATCTTTGAACCGTATCAGAGACTAAATGGACGGACACAAAATTAAAATTTCTTTATTAATGTAATATATGGTTACTATAGAACCTTCTAGACATGTTTTGGTGTTTCTTAAAAAATGTTGGGTTTTTCGATTTTTTGCACCATGATGGTTGGATTTGGACCACTGTGCGGCCCATCGGTTTCTAGGCCATTAGCGCCGGACTCGAACTAATATCTCCCGCATGAGAATCCAGCGTGCACGGGAACACCCAACGTTTTTTTTTTTTTCCCCACCCTCCCATATTTTTTTTATGTACATAGAGAGCTCCAGGACCAACGGATTGGAACCTGGAGCTGGACTTAGAGCTACACATTATTCTACGCTTACGTACTAGAAGGGGGATGTATTTACAATTGGGGGACTTAAGCCTACTTAGTCTAAAATACTAAATCTAGGGGGACACAAAGTTGTATAGGGAGGGACTATAGAAGGATGTAACTTAAATCTAACTTAAAACCAACAAATAAACTTAAAACTAATATATACAATATTTACATACAGCTGCTTTTAAGCAGACTCTTCGCAGAGGTCCAGGATTCGTCTGGCGCTGCCCTGCCACCTCTGAGGTAGAGGAGGTGGTGTCAAGTCCCTGCAGAGGGGGTTCACACAGTACCGGAGGCTGTCATAGAACTTAATATGACGCCTCCGTATGAAGTCTTGAACCGAGGGCAGCATCAGCTCGTGGTGGAGGAGAGATGGCTTCTTCCTTCGGAGGATAGTGTGCTGCACGGCCCGAAGCAGGACCCCGTTCTGGAAACACTGCAGCTGCCTGAGCGTGTAAGGGTACATGTACCTCAGGGCGGGCGCCCCATGCAGAAGAGTCGGCCTGATGATCGCCTTGTAGATCTGCAGCTTTAGCCGAAGCGACAGCTGGGCCGATCGCAAGAGATGATTCAGGCGGATCGTCTTCTAGCGGGCTTCCTTCAGGCAGCTGTTGACATGGGCCGTCACTGACAGATGCCGGTGTATGTGCACTCCCAAGTAGAAATGCGAGGGCAGGTCCCCTCGGGGTTTGCCTCCCTTGTTCGCCAGGAAGGAGCATACAACGGCATTCGTCTTGGACGGATTGACGTCTATTTCTGCTTCTCCAATTGCGTCCACAATGGTTTCGCAGGCGGACTGTGCCCTCTTAAGGGCTACTCCGGCGTTGAAGCTGGAGGAATAGACGCCAATGTCGTCAGCGTAGGCAGCTAAGGCGACATGAGGGAACTGCATCCTCACGATGTGGGTGGTGTAGATGGTGAACAGCACTGGACCCAACACCGATCCCTGGGGGACTCCACACGTAGACGGTCGACTGCTGGATACATCACCACCAATCCTGACGGAGAATGTTCTTCCTGACAAGTAGCTCTCAAGAATCTTGAAGAGTTGTGCCGGGAATCAGTAGCACCGCAGCTGATGCAGAAGCAGTTGGCGGGATACGCGGTCGAACGCCTGTGTGCAGTCCAGGTAGATAAAAGCCGTCGCTCTGTTCTTGTTGAGCTCGGCGGACACGGTGTTCTGGAGCTTGGCGACGTGGTGGTCACAGGAGAGCCCGGGCCGAAAGCCAGTCTGTTCCGGGGGATCACGTTCGCCTCCGAGCAGTGCTTTAACACATGAGAAAGGATCAACTTTTCGAAGATCTTGCTCATGTGGCTCAGCAGGCTTATCGGCCGGTAGTGCTCGGGCTTGTCTGCTGGCTTCCATCCTCTTTGCGCTGGCCTTCTTGGCAAGTTCCAAGCGCTTGGGGCACAGCCTGTAGGCTGTGGGGTGGCACATGTGGGTCCAGTGAGAATCGCCGCACCAGCCACACTTCCCCGGGTATCCGCAGTAGAGTGTTGTTTTACCAAACGCCTGGCAGTGGAAGCACTGGACAGGGCCTTGAACCCTTGGGCAGTCACCTTGAACCCTACATTGTCGAGGTGACGGAGCTCCTGAAGCTTCTGCAGGGCGACCTCGGGCCCCGTTATTACAAGGATTTGACTAAGGTCTGTCTTAGTCCCGTCCTCCATGTTCCTGGTTAGCCTGGAAGCCTTTTTAAATCCTGGAAGTCTCTCGGTCAGCTCCGCTGTTATTTCGGGAAGCGGGTGGTCTATGCCAAACCCATGGAGGATATATCTCTTATCCCGCTTCTTGATTTTCGGGGCAAATGTATGGAAGGTGACGCTCTTATCCTCCATGAGCCTCTTCCATACTGTTTCGTGATCCTGGGCACTTTTTTTAAAGAGTCTTGTCTCCTTCTTGCCGTTGGAGATCCCAAAGTCGGTGACCCCTCTGGCATAAAGCTGCTGCTTCAGGTTCGCTGCGGCTAAAGCAGGAGTAATGAAGAATGGCGCCTGTCTCTCATTCTTCTTCTGGGTCTTCGCCTCTGTCTGGTTTTTTTCCTGAGTAGAAGATGTAGTCGGTTCCACGGTATGTGGGGCAAATTTGTTCCGCACTTGTGTCTTTGGCGGACTGGGCAGCTTCGGGTGGGCTACAATTTTTTTAGGGAGGTTGTAGCCCTCGGCATCGGGCAGGCTGCGTTTAAGCGCCTTGACAGTCTCCTCCGTGTCCATCTCAGAGTGGTCCATTAAGTTTTGTTTTATGGCCCTGAAGAGGGCTGTTGGGGCAGATTTGATTGTGGTACTGATAAGGGCCGTTAAACACCACTTCCAGGGAGGGTGTTTAACCTCCTGCTAGCCTGCCAGCACAACTGAAAGCTTAGCTTTTAGAAAAGCTGAAAGAGCAAAGGACCTGCTATTGAATGAAAGCAATAGTTGAAAGCTGTTCAGGTCCTTACTGCTCGGCTGCTGGCAGGAGAATGAAGAAGTCACACCCAACGGGTGATGCTTTGAACATGTAACTAGCAATCCCTAACCATCCCTAACGCCTCTATCAGGATGACCCTAGACACACAGGGGTCTAGTGCCAGTCTCCATCAAGGTTTCCCGTGTGGAAAAGTAGCCCGTGTGCAGGTCACCCGCCACTTATTCTAGAATTCCTAGTCGCTCGGCACCTTCCCGCTAAGACTCACTCGACGTTACTTATTTGCAGACGAAGACTGGGAGTATGGTCTTTCGTCCTTACCTTTTCCATCCTTATCCCTTTTCCCATTTCGGCCATCTTCCTATCAAGTAAGCATTCTGTTTACTTACTCTTTGTATACTACAAGACCGTATGACACAAAATGCATCATTGTTAAACCTTTTATATTTAATACATCTATTTGGGGAATATTTCGTACGTTTAATTTCCTTCGTGTGGTCTTATTTGTTTCGTGGTTTTGCGGTTTAATGCCGTATGTCTAAAACAATGAAAATACCCTCCCCCCCTCCAAACATACACACACGTATACAGGAATGCACATCTGAAGGTGGCATGTGTTAAAATAAGCTCAATCTATTATAGGTTATTATAAAATAACAAACTTAAAAAAGTGAAAAATGGACAACCGTCTGAAGAAGCAGAATGAGATTTCTTGGAAATATTACAGGAAAAACCGACCGCTGGAGAATGCCGTATGAAGAACACAAATAATTCTCTCCAGTGAAGAAACCTCAAAAATAATATATATATATATATATATATATATATATATATATATATATATATATATATATATATATATGGGGGCGAGGTTAGCTCAGTGGTAGAGCACTGGACTAATAAGTTGGAGGACCTGAGTTCAAATCCCGAGCAAGCACTAAAGATTTTTTCTTCTAGTGTCTTCGTTCATCGGTTGAATTCGGCCTCCCTGACCGTCCCTAGGCCAACCCAGTCTTTAATTAATTTAATAATGGGTACCTTTTAGTGCTAATGACTGCTAGTAGTCGAAGCAGCCAAGGGGGGAATCAGGCGGCCGGAGCATAGTACTGACCACACGATCTCCCTAGTGTGCCGTATGGTCATGAATCAGATATGTCTATAGTATCTGCCCCTCAGGGCCTTCGTGGCCTGTTACGGGACTGATTTATATATAGGGGAAGGTGTTGTACCTTTGACCACTTTGCAAAAATGAATTATTTTTAGCTTAAATGTTAAGGCTAAATTCAGTTTTATTATTTAATTGTAATTAGTATTCTATTGCTTATCATATTTAATTTTTTCGAGGTTCAAGTTTTACATTTAAAATTTTTTATTAATTTTTAAAAACATAATCGTACAGTGGTCAAAGGTACAACATGTAGTTGTACCTCTGACCACCTAAAAAATACACAGCAGTGCAGAAAAAAATTTGTATTCAGTAATATTGTAATTAATTGTAAGTTTAATAAATACAGGACAAGGATGTAAGCATAATAAAAAAACTATTATTGATATTATGTTTTGCTTAATATGCTGAAGAATCCTGTACAATCGATAAACGTTTTAACTGTCAAGCAGATCCACTACCAATAGTAGGGTATGGAAGTTTAGCCACAATGTCTTCAACATCAATATCATACAAATATTCATCTTCTCTCGTAAACTTGTCACTTAAAGTTTGTTTTTCAAATATTTGATCTTAAACATTGGACATTTAATACCACAGATCTCTACGACTAAATATGTAATACTGTTTTTACTTTTATTTTTAACAAGTATAAAATTTTCTTTTTCCAAATCATATTTTTCAAATTGTTGCTGGTCATCGACTTAACTCACGACATTTATCAGACAGATGAACGTCACTTTCTCCTGAAGAAATTTCTGTGTCAGTATCAGAATCTGGACTGTCATTAGAATAATTTTCTTTTTATTTGCCACTTTTTTAGGAAGGGGTTTATTTGTATGTGGTGTCTTACGTGTAGGGTGGTGCTTCCGTTTTTTTTTAACCATCAATAATTAGCATTTCAGGAATATCTGTCAGGATAAGAGGTTTCCCTTTAGGCCGGCCCCTATTTGACGTTTTCCTTGCCTGCGCTTTTCGATGAGGTCTTACAACTTCGAGTGGAACGATAAGGGGCGATAGGTTTGAACTGCTACACTGAGGATTGATAGTCAGTTTAAACTTATTTCATTTATTATTTTTTAAATTCTTTGAACAATTGAAGCAACCAATATTAATTATTTTTTAAAAATTTGTAGCAGAAGAACATGAAAGTTGAATTATGAAAAAATTATTCAGGTGTGTTGTACCTTTACCTGGTCAAAGGAACAACACCTAGTCGTGGTCAGAGGTACAACACCCTGGTAGTGCAAATTAAAAAGCATGCTAAAAATTTTATGGTTAAGATAAATCAATTTCAGAAGCTTCACCATGTTTCTTATTTTAATAGCTACTTTGTCAAATGATTTCCATCTTAAAAGACATAATACAAAAAATATTATGAGGCAAAACGTCATCAATAAATAACTTACATTTTTATGATAGAAATGGATAAGTATTTTTTGCGAGAATCCTCTTTGACTTGAATAATCCAAAGTAGGTTACACAAGCCCTCTAGTGAAGGAGCTAAACACTAATTACACCAAAATTTATAAGATATTGCTACATTCCGCCACAGCCTCGGTGGTCAAAGGTACAATATGGTCAGAGGTACAACATATTGTATATGTTGGCTCTGTAAATATATATATATATATATATATATATATATATATATATATATATATATATATATAAATATATATAAATATATATATATATATATATATATATATATATATATATATATATATATATATAAGCATATGCCATTATTATTAACTTATTAAACCTAATATTAAGTTGAATAATGATTGAAAAATCGCGTAAAGAAGTCGATTATGAGGCAAGAAATCCTTTTCGGTACCCGCAGAAAGTCTATGGAAATAAATTGGATTCTGAGGAAACAGTAATGTTTCCTCCCCTTTAAAGGATAGCTTTGTTCAATGAAAAACCTCCTCCACATGTTGATTAGAATCAACTCTAGTTCTAGAGAATGCAATCAGAAACGTTCATGTCTGTCCTAGCTTTGAAAGGTAATACTGTGGTATACACAAAGAGGAAGTATGCGAGGAAAATCAAGGATTAGTTTCTGTTTCGATGTTCTTCATTAGTGTTTGAAACCCTGCTTGGAAAGGATATATTACACGAGCCCAGCTGGCGAGGGAAATGTTCTTGGAAAATGAGATAGGGTATAAAATTGCATCGCGGTGAGGGTAGATACAATGGAGAGTTGCAGTGAGATTGCTATGCACCCGTATCGATCTAAGCCCCCACCACTCCGTCTTTATTCTCAACCTCAACTAAATGCATCCCATGATAAACTATGGGCGACTGAAGATGTCTTTCGTCAAGGCAAAATGTCCACACAAACCTGAAAACAAAAAGCTTCTACTAAATGAGACTTAAGATTGTTAATTTCTCAAATACTTACTTTGTTATAGGTGTGCGCGCGCCAGATAGTGGAAACGGAAAGAGGCCCGTATATAGCGTTATGAGCCCTCACTAAACCCCTCCCTTCACACACTAACCTTACTAACGCTCACGAGATGAGGGCTTCCCTGCGATCCCCCATGGGGTTTCGCTTTCCATGGGAGATCGCAAGACGGCCCTCGGGATAGGCCCTACTACAGTTGCTTCCGTCTCCCTGCAGAGCGCATGAGTCTCGCTCCATACAGAATACCTCCAAATTCTGGCTACTCTGCAGCGGAGCATCCAACCATATGACCACTACGCACGACAGGCAACCACAACGCGATTCCTGCCACCAACCCAACTGTAGCACCATTTTGGAAACACATGACCGTGCCATGAGCCCCTAAGCACCAGAATGGTCACTGGCCCGGAAGTGTTAAAAGCACCCCCTACGGTTTCCTTCCAGAAGAGAAACAGGGGGGGGGGGACTTATCCTGATCTCTCAAGGAGGGCAGGTCCCGTGCCTGTTACATAGCCGCTCAATGTTGGGCGTGCTGGTGAGCGAGGGAACCAAGCGAAGAAACTTAGTTACAACTTACTTAGTTACAAGTGGGCACTACAGTCCGCGAAGGTCTAAAGCCTCAACCAACAGCACGTTCCATGAGGGGCTTTCTAATGCAAAAGGTTTGTCACGCCAAACACACATTCCATTCAGATCCTCCTCCTCGCCCAGCAAAGTCGAGGTTTTTCGCACCTTCTATAAAGGAACATTCTTAGCAACCTCTGGGGCCATTCTCTCCACGTGTCTAAACAGTGATTTCATGAAAGAAATTGTCTGGACCTCCATATAACTATTTAAGCTTCCAATTGCTTCTCATCCTCCATACGTCACCACACTTTCCGGGCCATATATCGGGAGTACCTTCCTCTCCAAGACTTGTATGATTCTTGTAATTATTTTGTTAATACCTACGCCTTCCACCACATGTGACTACTGGGGCTATCTTGTAAATGAACATCTTAACGGTTTAGATAGCTCCTTGAACCTCAACATTTTCTGCACTTTAATGTCGGCACAATTGCGCTCAAATTAAACTATGCTGCCCAAGAACTTGAACAGACCGCTCCTTTTGAAAATAACCCCTACAAAATCTACAGACTCTTTTAAGTTGACCTTTATGCCTCTTGATGTCCTTAGGTGCACAGTATTGCACCTTTGTAGTTTTCTCCTTATTTTATTGTAGTTTTCTTCTTATTTTACGTATGCCTACCTCAAGGCTCAGTTTAGATAAAACTACTGAAAGGGGGTCGATCCTCTTGACAATGCCCCTGTAATATTAAAAATTTGTCAGATGTATTTAATTTCGATCCAGCAGCAGCAGTTCTATTCGTCCTTATTAGTTCGTGGCATTCCGAGTGAGAACAAACCTTAAAACATTTCTTCACGATCGACATTGTCATATGCCTTCTGAAAGTCGATAAACAGATGCTGCAGTATCACATTATGTTCGTAGGTAGTTTCCAACATTTGCCTAAAAGTGAAAATATAATCTGTTGTCGACCTCCGTGGTCTAAAACCACTTTGGTATTCACCAATATCTCTTTCTCAACCCATGACACTCTTCAGCTAATTGCTATAGTGAGCACTTAAGAGTTCACGCCAAGTAAGGAAAGCCCTCTGTAATTTTCATATTTTACTATATTTCTCTTCTTGAAGATTGGGTAGAAAAGAGCTTCAAAAATTTCACATGGCATTTTCTCCGCCAAAAAAAAAAAATGTCCATCCCAGCAGTTTTGGATGAATCCCATCTTATTATTTTTCAGGTCCATCATAACGGTTGGAATTCATCATATTCTATTCCTGGATATTCTAATTCCGTTTGGGCACAACGAAGTTCTTATAGCTTTCAGTATCCTCTAAGAGCTTTAGCCCTAATGTCTCTTCCATCTGCACAGAACACCCTTTTTTCTCACATATAACCTCTCTTGGTCTATACACCTCTGACCATCTTCACTTCCTTGAAGAACATTCCACCTTCTTTGGCTTTAAAATCTTCCTCGACCTTTGAGTCTCTCAGTTCCCTTCTCTCTCGTTCTTCTTCTGCACTGATTCTTAGCTGCTTTCATTTTTTCCCTTTACAAATAGTTGGCTTGGCGATTAGTTCTTTGAAGCGGTTTCTTTCTTGCCTCATTTCTTTTTGCACTATTATTTTTTATTGCTTAGGTAAATATGAATTTTAAAATTACAAACAAATATTTTCTGCGGCTGAGATCGTTGCATCATATTAAAAAAATGCAGAATGAGCTTTTTTGAGTTATAATTTATTTAAACGCCTGCACCAATGGACAATCTCGTAGGCTAGCGAGATTTTAGGCTGAGAACACTAAAACTAACTTAAATTCTAGTTTTTTCTCCTTTTCTCGAAATCCTATCTCCTTTAAAGTTTATAAAGCCTATAAACTGAAATCCGAAAGAATAACGATTTTTTTCTGTCGAATTTCGTAAGAAACAATGTATTCTGGTTGGAGGATTGAACTGCTTATCGTACTTGAATATTTGCCCCGGACATTTTTTTTTTTTTTTTAAATAAAACGAATACTGAAGTTCAACTTTTATATTACTGTGAAAGGAACATTTAGCAATCCACACGAATATGAAACAGAAGGTTTTGGATTCAAATTCAAACCTCTTTATATTTATATATACTTGTCTAGAAGAATATTATCTTTTCAAAAAATATAAATTTCGCCTGAGAATTAAAAAAAAAAAAATAGTTTGTGCTTGGAATAATAATAAAGCTGCCACCATATATGGTCAGATATCAGTTTGACGTGACTGCTTATTCATTCATTACTTATTCAAATAAAATTTCCCCACTACTGGTCAGTAGCTATTAACGCAAGATATTTTTTTAATTCTTTTCGTTTTTGAAGCGAAATAAAAATAAACCAAACCGAATTGCAGCCAGCCAATTCTGAAATAATGTCTTTCGACACTCAGAATTGGTCAGATGGGATTTCCGAATTTATTAGACCGCCTTAGAATATTTATGAGTAGATTCAAACCTGTTTATATATATATATATATATATATATATATATATATATATATATATATATATATATTATCTTTTTTTCTCTCTCTTATTAAATTTAGGAATGTGAAGAAAGAGTTACAATATCTTTAGTGTTCTCCTCCAAAGCCCTGAAGATGGATTGCAATTCAAGCCAAAACTTTGCCGAATAAATATTACTAATTTTGGTTTTAAAATGTAGTTTTCTTTAACATATGACCCAACACCGATCAACTATACCTTATCAATATGAACGGTCGACTATCCCTCCACTATGATAAAGAATTTTTCATTAATCTTGCAAATAAATTATGTAAATATAAAATATTACTGTGTATTTATTTTTACATTTATTTTCTAGTTTTTCATCCTACCAGCTATTTCCGACCACCCTGTACCTTCATATAAAATAATGGACACACATCTAAAGAAAGACACACGATATATCACACAGAAAATTATTAAAAAATATTTCTAAAGCGAATTAGGAAGAGCATATAATATTATATAGTAAATATTTTGAAACGTTGGCTGAGACGGGTAACAACGTTGAAGTTTTTATAAGAGATATCAAAATATCGATTTTAATTAGAGACAAAGGTATGAATGGCTTTTCAATTGAACCATCAGAAAAAGCAATTTTTAATTGAAAATTCCTTGAAGTAATTGTACGGCACATGTAACAATATCCAATCGCCACTGGTTGGTTAAAAGGATTGTCGACGTGCGAAAAATTTGGGTCGAAGAACCAATATGCTAGTGATATTAGCCATTCCGTGAATTATTCTCAAACCTATTTCCCTCAAATTGTTTTTTTTTTTTTTTTTTTTTTTTTTTTTTTTTTTTTTTTTTTACTGCAGACTGCAATATGGAAACAATAAAGTCGATGAAAAGCCATAACTGGATAACAAGAGGCCTTTGAGTGCTCCAGCCAATTTCATTGTTCTCAATTCTGGATATTTCCGATATACGTCAATCCCTTGTTAAATTATTGCTCCTAGCATTTGGAGTTTTCCACACGAATTTGGAGAATTATTAAAAATATGACCGAACGGAGGGCGGATGCCATATTGGCTTGTTATCCAAAAGCGAATAAAAGGCAAAACAGGCCTAATCAGATCATGGCTATTGTAAGCCCCTTTTGAAATTGACGGTGTAGACCGGTACAGCCCATTGATATTTCACCCTTAATTTTCAGAGTTATTTATTTATTTATTTAAATTTTAACGTCCATTTATTATTAACTACGAATTTTAGGACGGGTTATCTATAGGTTACCACCCTTTTCTAGCCAGGATAGGGGTGATGCCTTTTCTTTTTTCGAAAGAAAAGCCACCGCCCCTAGTGGGAATCGAACCCACGACCTTTGGCACGGAGTGTTAAGAGCTCACGCCTTAACCCTCACGGCTACCGGGTCTCCTATTTCAGAGTTATAATTACTCTTTGATGATTTTGTTCATTTTTGCTTTCCTTGTTTTGTTCAATTCAAAATAATTGTTCTTTCAACCCAACACAAACCACTCTTCCATGCACAAACGTTAAATAAGAGATTTTGTTGTTGTAGGATAATTCCTCCGGTAGATTTTAAGGTGTAGGATAAAGAGTTGGCAAAAAATAATATTTTCCCTGATGAGCTCAGATAAAAGCGGAGAACATAAAATAATGGACTATAGGTACAACCTAGATATATATTAAATATAATAATCAGCCTCAACATTAGGAAATTCACGTCCAGGTACACGGCATTAAAGGGTGAGAAGAAAGGAAAAGGTTTAAAGAGAGAATTGAGGGAATTATCGGAAAATTTCACCATTCGCCGAGAGGGCAGCCCGCACAATAAAAGCTGGAATCGGGCATAGAATATGCTCCGAAAAAGGCAATTTGATAACACCAAGGTAAGCGGATTACCACAGACCGTGAGAGAAGCTATTGGCATAAGAAACACAGAATAAAACTTTCTCGGTAGCAATAAGCACATAAACACGAGATGGTAAGCCTGATAGAACCTTTCTAATTGAAGTCAGTCATTGGAATGGCGGATTACACCGACTGTCATAGATTAGAGGACCGGTGGCTCATAGATAAAAATACCCGCGACGCGTATGATGAGTGTCTCAAAACAAAATTAAAATATTTGAATGCCTCCACACAAATTAATATTAATTCTAATAATAATTAGTCTGCATAACAATTAATGTTAATGGAAATAACAAACAAGAAACATCTAACGAAAATGAGCAACTACTTTTAAACTAAGCCGCAGCAAGCAGAGTTCCATTATCAAGACGTGAGAATGCCTTACTTCCAGAATCAATAAAAGGTATTAAACAAGGGGAATATTAACCGGAAATTGCAGAATTAACAGACCCAACAACTATTCGCTTTGCCTCAGGAAATTCTTATAATAGATTTTGTGTTCACTTTAACGGAAAATAGGCAGCTGATAAGTTCAAATGTTCTTATAACTCCATCACGATAGAAGGCCACGCTATTCAAGTGAGGCCTTTTGATTTGTCGGGCTAAAGGAATAAATTTTTCCAATACTTGTCTATTCCCGATGAAGATAGAGAAGATTCTCTCATAAATCTTAGTATTGCACTAAAATCTCATTCCTAAAAGTTGATTATGTCGATCCCAGACTTAGTCATGTTCTAAGCTATAGAAGGCGAGTATATATAGACCAGAACGATTTTTGTTTTCAATTAATTTATTTATGAGCACTCGTTACTAAGGCGATTCGCTCAGCACAATTATGCACATACATTTCTAGTTGTAATTAAACAAGAACATTGTAAACTTAATGAGAAGTCGAAATATGTTTAAAAAAAAAACTCTTAGGAATAACAGATAAAATAAATTGAATCAAGTCAGTTAATGTAGTAACAAATAAGGCCTGTTTACAATCTCTTCGTGAAAGAAGGAGTAAAATAAAAGTTGTTCAGCAAATACTGTGAATAAGGTATATAAGAAATTTGATATTGAACATAATTACTAGACATATTTAGAATTGGAAAATCGAGAAAAGCAGTAACTCTTGAGAGAATATATATATATATATATATATATATATATATATATATATATATATATATATATATATATATATATATTTATATATATATATTAATGAAAAAAAAAGTAAATAAATAAGGAAAAAAAATAATTGATTTCTTTTAAGAGTCGAGGGTCAGATTAAAAGTAGCATGTTGAGCGTTTGGGTATTAAAATTAATTCCGAGATACGGATGTATAAGTAGCATAGAGACACAAGAATACCTATATTATTTTGAAAAGGTTTGAGGTGAAGATCATTTAAAGTATGAATGTGTTATATTAATTTGTTTTCTACAGTATACTTCTTAAATTTGGTCAGAACGATTTGTTCATAGTTTTTGAATGCCTTGTCCTAACTCCTGAAG
Organism: Gonocerus acuteangulatus; assembly: GCA_946811695.1. Taxonomy (NCBI): domain Eukaryota; kingdom Metazoa; phylum Arthropoda; class Insecta; order Hemiptera; family Coreidae; genus Gonocerus; species Gonocerus acuteangulatus. Next base: position 61,479,296 of record OX328132.1, on the reverse strand, counting down.
ATCAAAAAAGGTACACGACTTACTCAATGAAGGTATTCCATATATTAACACAATACTCCAACACCTTAAACAAATTAAAATAATTCCCAAAATATAACCACATAGGTACTGAAATAAAATCGTCATCGCTTGGTTTTCCCCGCACAAATGTTATGTAGGTAATAATTGGATTTGACTAGGTGACATTTAAAAATACGAATGTGATCCCATCTTACGGTATATATACGGAGCGACGAAACACGCTTTAAAAGGTATGTTTCCAGTAGTTCACTTTTAGTAAATGACCAATTACTTCATAAGAACATTAATTTAGACGACTACCAGACACTTCTGTAATTACGCAGAATAATTTGCTAATTATTGACGAGTTAATGAGCCCCTTAAATGAAAAGGGTTAAACTCAAGACGAACTATTACAGAGGTGTTAAAATCCAATTTTCCTGTTTACGAGGAAGCTGAAGTTCAGAGGAGCGCTTAGGGAAAGAGTTCAGTTTCATGTTAGCGCATAAAAGCTGGGTCACTGGTTCAAAGAGAGTAGCGTGGGTGCTTGATTGCCTATCAACTTTTTGAAGGAATAAAAATAGGTAACCTAGAAATTGTTTTTCCTTCTGAAAAGACGAAGAAATATTATATTATGTTATAATAATATTATTATTAATTATTATATGATAAAATGGGAACTAACTTTTCAGTAATTAGCATGTATCGCACTAATGTTGCAGTTTACTCTGGTTTAATGGTGACTTATAGAATGTATCATGTCATCCTTTAAATAAATGCATTTTTCTTCGGATTTTCGGAAATATTCGTACCTATTTATTTATTAGTGATTCGCAACTACTAGGATTTCACTCCATCAAGGTGGTAACTGCATGGTTCAATAAACCAGCATTAAGATGAATATTTGATTAAATTATTTCCATAAGCAGAGTTTTGGAAATGTCCGTTATATGCCTGGAATCCTCTGGTTATTCAAACCAATTTGGTGGTTCAAATGCGAGTGTATAGTTTAGTGTCCTGGATGTAAGAAAGTATTGTGTTGATGTACTGACTGCTGTCCCTCAACAATTCGTAAATGTCATGTGGGATATTTAGGTTTTGTCGTCTTCTGCACTCCGTAAGTAGGTGTTTTACAGTAAAGTAATTATATATCTCGAAACCGGTTGGGAAACCGTAGTAAATATAAAGCATCTATTCCAAGCGTATTAAATAGTTTACAAATACGGTTCTTATAAAATTTTTGATAGACCACGCAGCTCCAGCTACTCCAATTTTTTTATTTTTATAACTCATATTTTATTCAATTTGTCCATTATCTATTGACACAAAGATGAGTTCTTTCCAGCTGGATTAGAGCCAATTTAAAACCTCTAGCTACCGGTAAATCGTACATTTCTGGCGTATTCCCAAGACATCATATTCAACAAGTGGCCTGACCTTTGACTCGCTAAATGTTTAAAAGTGACAAAAAAAAGAAACGGAAATTATGTAAGTTAATCAAATTCTTCTATTCTACTATTGTATGTTTGTTTGATTAACAATATGTATATTACCCAAATAAACTGACCGCTGGAGAATGCCGTACCATCACCAATAAATCTCCCCAGCGAAGAAACCTCAAAAATTATATATATAAATATATATATATATATGTACTCCCGCGTAACTTGACTTCTTCCACATATATGTTCCCTCTTCTTTTAATAAAAGCCTTATAGGTCACAAAATTGCTTCAAAACTTCATTTAAACCATTTTATTTATGTCGACTAATTTCCGGCAAACTTGGCCTCTCTTCACAGACAAACTTTTCTTATACATAGTAGTCGTCATCTAATAACTTATTCAAAAACAAACAAAAATAAATTAAAAGTTTTTTTATAATCTTAAAGGAACAATCGCAAAAAAAAACGAAACCAGCCATGGCTGGTGATTGTTCCATTAAGATTTTCAAAAAAAAACTTTTAAAGTTTGCCAGAAACTAGTCGACATAAATAAAATGGTTTAAATAAAGTTTTGAAGCAATTTTGTGACCTATAATTATGAGCCTATTTATTAAAAGAATAGGACATATATATATATATATATATATATATATATATATATATATATATATATATATACTGGTTCTATAATTTCTATGCATGCAGGGGAGAGTTCTGTACATGTTTTAAAAACTCTGGAGTGAACTCAAAGAGTTGCAACAGATGATTACTTGTGACTGAGAAGGATAGTGCAAGAAACCTCTGTAGCACAAGAAGGTTTGCAGGGTTCAATCTATGTTATAATTTTGAACTTTCGGAGGTGTTGGCGCAAGTTTTTGTGTCATAATGTTTGGGTTGATCAGACATAAAGTCCTCTTTGACTCTGCGGTACCCTGTAATAAACTTATGAACGGTTGAATGTGGCCTTCTCTATCCAATACAAGACATATTGGGTTCAGAGTAGGGCAAAAATCAACTAAACGATTAACAAATCGTTTAACTTTTACTTATGACTAATAATTAAGTTATTATCGCTAATCATATGTGAAATTATTCATCAATCTATTTGTGATGACTAACGTTGTAAATACTTTCGGTAATAGGCTAACATATAATTGTTTACTCACATACAATACATTGGGGATTAGAATGCCTTCATGAAGCAGTGATGTATTATCTTTAGTTAGTTAATCATCAATCATAAATCCAGTTTTTTAGTTTTTAATCATCAATTTGCGTAAGGTTAGTCATTAGTCAAAGCCTATTTTAATCACTAAACATCAATCATAGGCTAGAGCGCAGTTAGTCGTTACTCATTAGACATGGAGAAATATGATTGATCCATCATCAATCATTACTCACATCCCGATTACTCATTCAATTATTAGTCATTAGTTACAAAATTAATCACAGTTTACCCTACTCTGATATATACAGTGAAACATCCCTTAAGGGACACCTCCCTACAGCGGACACCTCTATTAACGGACATTTTCTCACAGTCCCGAATTTTTCTATAGGTAAAATAAACCTCTATATTGCGGACACCTCTGTATAAAGGACACGGACAGTAAAACCTGATTTTTTACCTCCTTATTACGGACAATTACAGCTAATTTTATTTATAGAAGCATTCCCATCGATGTAGGTTTCCAGATAATTGCGTTAACAATAACAAACTCTTTGAAAGAATAAGATATATATACCCAGAATAGTGACTAGTAATATCTTCCTAGTCATTTCACAATAGGAACCCCTTCCTTTTCAGCAGAAGCATATGATTTTCCCGCTGGCAGATTACTATTGTTTTGCCTACGCGGTATCACGGTTCCCGGAATATTCCATAAGTCTGTTCGGTCACATTCCTTCCGCAGGACTTCACTCTCTTCACTTATCAGTTTTTCTTTATAGCTCTTGTTGAGTAAATATCGTGCTTTCTGTTCAATATATCTACTTGGAAAACTCTGACACTTAAAGAAAAAATTGACGTGATAACATTTTCCAATCGCGAAAAATGTGGTGTGCGTAAAGTTGACGAGATTTTTAAGATAGGGAAAACACAAGCAGCAGAAATATTGAAAAAGAAAGATGAAATTTTGAAGAAATGGACGGAAAATTGTGACAAAAATTTTGTCCGAGAACTAAGAACTTCTTTATGCTTTAAACTTTTTAGAATAAAACTTTTTTTAAGTTTATACTTATTGAACTTCTTTATATATACTTTAAAAAAACTTGTTATGGATAATTATTAAATGGTTAATTAAAACATGAATTAAATATACAAATTCGGTACGTATCCATTTCGACCAACCTCTCTGTATAGCGGACACCTCTCTATAGTGGACAACTTTGGTTCTCCCAGAGGTGTCCGCTATAGAGAGGTTTCACTGTATATATATATATATATATATATATATATATATATATATATATATATATATATATATATATATATATGTATATACAACAGTTACCTGATAATGTATTTTCTGCGTTTGTGAACGTTCCGCGTGTTGTTCATCATATGTAGAGAACGACAAGGCGAAAAATAAAAATGACTTCATTTTTTGATTATATATCTAATGGGAGGAGAAATGGCTGGCAATTACTTAAATGAAGCAACATGTTTTAGGCTGAGCCATTTGTTCAAATATCCAGACAACAAGTTACTGTAATATTCAACAAGTTAGCGTGCCCGACTAATATTCTGAGCTAGTGGGCTCCGCCTGTGAGAGTTGTATATCTTCTCTCAAGATGCCATCATTAATTTTCTCTATTGATTTTAAATCTCCCTAAATGACTATTTAGAGTGCTTTCACTAGTGTTTTTATATCTGAAGATTTTTATCATAGAGTGGGTATACGTGTGTGCTTGGAGTAAAGGGTCCAGTTTCAAGAAATTTGTTAATATATTTGTAAATATTAACTCTTCCTCGCCTAGAAGAAACCAAGGTGGCAAAAGAAAGCTTGGTAGGCGAGACTGAGATAGGTCTACTATTGGTAGATGAGGCTGATCGGATTAAAAAATCCGAGGAAGAGGAAAAAAGAAAATTTGCGAAAGGTAGTCTTCCAAGATCTTCCAGAAAAACTACGTCTCGCAAAGAAGAAAGAGTAAATGTCAAGATCGAGTAGACGTTGTTCTATTTGTGGATAATATCAATATTTTCAAGGAATAAAATTGTTTATCAATGCTGTTTTGAGATTTTAATCTTCACTAAACTAAGGTGTCAATCACAAAAATTATTATATTATTTTTGTATTCTTATATGCTTTCTTGAAATTGTTGTTGTATTTTATAATACCTGTTTTTCTTTTTCTGTTAATTAAATGTTCACAATTAACAGGAACTGGGAAGAAAAAATGGTAATATAAGAATACAAAAGTAATTTAACAATTGTGTGAAAAATATTCTATGTGATTGACACCTTAGTTCCTGAAGTAATCATTCAAATCTGAAAACAGCATTGATAAACAATTTTATTCCTTGAAAATAATAACAATGATGTGGTATTATCCAGAAATAGAAAAAACGTCTACTTTTTCTTGACATTTACCTACTGTTTCTTCTTTGCGAGACGCAGCTTTTCTGGATGATCTTGGAAGACTACCTTTCGCAAATTTACATTTTTCCTCGGTGTATTTTTTTATCCGATCAGCCACTAATGTCTCACTAATCGGTTATGTTTTTTGTTTGAGTTAGAGTTAATTGCGGAGCTCTTGAATTAAATAAAGAAATAAATTAAATATTAACTTCACGAAAACTGTAGGAACGGGTTTCAAGAAGTTAAAATTTAGTAGTAAGTGTACAGCAACTATTCAAAGCACAATACGTTTCCTACAAATACCGTTCGTATGCAACATTTGAAGGAACGATCTGATTCGAAGAAATCCGTGCCGAAATAGAGTAATTTGGCGCTTAGGATACAGTCAGATTCTTGTTGAGACGCCTAAGATCTGGCTTCACTTTCAGATGTCATTTGAGATTTATCCACGTGTTTACATTTTTCCACGGAAGGTTATTATCTTATTTATTTTTTTGTTTTACAGGATTTTCCCTTAGCAAAGGAGTTTGGCTTATATACTTATTTAGATAGTCCTAATGTTTGTAGATTTTATATTTTAACTGTTATATTAATATTTACACTATTTCACTATTATTAACTTATTATAATGTGTAAATGAGTTCCAAAATAACAATATTTCTACATGACAATTAAATAATATAACTAATAATATATAATTAAATATCCTCTATTAAAAATATAATCATAAAATTAAAACATAAAGTAAATTATTAAAAAAAAAAAAAAAAAAAAACAAGAAATAAAAATAATGATAAAACTTCTATTTATTTAAAATAAATGACCGGCACTTGAGCATTTCTTTAATATACATAGATATTCCTATAACTGTATGTCTATTGTTACTATTAAGTGCGTTGACGAAATTATTTTCTTGATCATTATCAGTAAGAAAGGTAAGATGCTTAGCTCTGATCTGATCATAAGCAGGGCAATGAATAATTAAATGATTAATGTTCTCTCAAACATTTAAACAACATAAAGAACATTTCTTCTGCGGGTCTATTGCGTATGTTATAATTTTGATGGTGAATTTTATTTCGTAGCTACTGCAGCTTCTTAGTTGATATAGTGTTTTTCATATTGAAAATGGTAGGTTAGTAATACGAAATTCCTGGACAGTACCTGGTTTTATGGATATTCTATTGTACAAAGACCTATAATTGGACTGATTTTGTTTATTTATATCCTGGCCTAACAACTTTTCCCTGTAAGCTACTATGATACCTGCTATATCCACGGAAGATTAAGACAAATCACTGTTTCTATTCTAAGCATTCTAAATAACACAAGAGACGAGTGTGGAAACGCGCTAAGAAGACGCATTTCCTGCGAGAGGAATTTTAAAACTTGAATTTCTGTTTTCTTCCACGAACTTTGAAAATTCTTTAATGCCCCTTCATTATGCAAACCTGCATATCAGTGCTGCTTACACCATATAGTATCCCCCAGAATGAAGCCTCGCAAACTAGACTATGGAATTCTAACAATCGAACATCTGCAAGTTTTGTTTCTTTGTCCGCGTCGAGGAACTTACAGGAATTTAGAGAACTAAGATTTCTCAAAATTTCAGAATTACTATTTTTTTTTGTCTCTTTGTTATTTTTAGCGAATCACCCTTATAGGTTCTTAACGCCACAGATGTCAGATAAAGTTAGGCATTTCATTTTATAGATGCACCCTTGTAAATAACTAGGTTCTTCTTGCTTTTAGTATACACTATGAAATATTGTTGTTCTACTGCTTTTATAATTGCTAGGTTTTCCCCGTGGTTGTTCGCATATAGTGGCGATAGTCTGCATTGTCCGCTGTGAATAGTTATGTCGTATTTTAGTATTATGTATGCAGATCCAACACAGACATTTTGGTTCCTCGGCGAGTAATCGAACCCTAGTCTCCCAGAGTGTTGGGCAAATATCATTCAGAATAATGGACAAATCTGTTATTTCATTCTTAATAATGTTTCATTCATTATAGTTCAATGAATAACGTAACTTTATATTTTTATTCATTATTCAATAACAATGATTTATTGAATGAAAATTTTTATTCAATAAAAATTATTTATTGAATGAAAATGTTTATGGAACTTATTTTTTGAATGAAATTAGTTAATTTGACTGATATTTTTCGTTAAATAAAAGTGATTTATATTAAAAATCTTTTCTAATAAAAATGTCTAAGTTAATTAAACGTTTTCTTTCTTTTAATGAAAATTATTTATTTGAGTGATATTGTTTACTGAACTTAAAGAATCTGAGTTTGTTATTCTATGAAATACGTTAAATGTATAAAACAAATGAATGAAGAATGAAAAATAATTAATTATTCATTAAATAAAAAAAATAAAAATCGGTCAATGAATAAATTCTTATTCAATAAAAAAATATTGAATAAAAACCCAACCCTATTATTCATTGAATAAAAAATAAATCAGTGGATGAATAACTTAATCAATGAATAAATTCTTATTCATGAAAAATTTATTTGAATGATTATTGAATAAACAATTTATTGAATAATGCCCTACTCTGGTCTCCCACCTCTGTCCACCTTGTTTTACAACAAAACATCGGTAATAAATAAAACTCATATTCTTATAAAAAATGTATGTTTATTAAAATACCACAACCGAACCCTGATTATATATTTTTTGAATTCCTGATAGGTACTAAACCGTTTTTGTATTTGGATGGTTGGATAATTAATGTTTACTCTACTTTTGATATCTGTTAACAATTATACCTCGCTTATCATTAGCATAGAATCCTTTGGGAATGTTAAAACTGACGTCTGTCATTCTTGTCGACAACTTATTGAACAATCAAATCCAAGGAAAGGTTAAGGAAACTAATTACATTTGGGTTAGTAACATCAAATGGCAAACACACTCCCGTCTGTTCAGAGAAGCTTATTATTATACATATGCCTGCATAGACAGCATACCTACGAGAGTTCATTTGATCTTCGGAGTGTCAGAATAAGATATCAACTAAAGGCATCATCGACTTTGAGTTCTTCTGGAAATGTTCAAGCAACAATAGATCAAACAACACAACAAATGAACAAATGATGCTTGCTAATTTACTATCAGGTTTGCCAGGGCTTAGCGAATTTTCATTCTACTTTGGACACCTCATGGTAGAAAAGGTTTATATTTTGTATAAAAATGAAAACACATATTCCAAGGATATCTCACTGAAAAAAAATAGTTTAGTTCACATAACGGACAGGAAACTTGCAGTTTCCAAAGCGGAAATGCCTAATTCCGTCTTCTCGAATCTCGCTCCAGGAAAACACTACTACATATGTTTTTCACTTATTTTTCTAGGTATTCCAAATTAAGGCCAACAGAGAAAAAAAAAACAGGTCTTTTTTACTTTACCCACGCCAGTTACTTTTATTACTAAAACAGTTATTTATCGTATCATTAAGTTAATAGTTATGAAGAACAGATGTTTAAACTAATCATTAGTTTAAATAAATTATTTATTCAACAAATGTAAACAAAAAAAAAATTGAAAATACAAATGGTTGATTATTCCAGAGACCAATAGGCTTTTATTGATTTTAATATACACTGAAATATATCTTCGTTTTGACAACTTCAACATAGCACAACAAACACAACTTCAACGTGTCTTATAATCTATAACATCTTTCATGTATAAACTTTATGTAGCCTAGCAACACCAGTTACAATATTGTAACAAAATATTATGACGTTATTCTAAAAAGTAACTGGCGTGGGTAAAGTAAAAAAGACCCAAAAAAACATTCAAAAGAACAAAATAGAAAAACATTTTCAGACTTGAAGCACCAATTTGTCCGAATAAAAACACTCAATTAAAACTTGCTTTGAGCGGTTTCTGTAGAAAATATATTTAGCCTTTTGATTTTTTGACGATTGCTCAATCGGTTTCGAGATATATTAATATTTAAAATTCCACATTTTACGAAACGGTTATAGATATGACATTGAATGTAGTTGCATATGTTTTCTCACGTCATATTACCTATAAAATGTTTTCCTGGAAGCCTAATACTGTAAAATCTATTATTTTGTTTGCACAAATTTTGTAGGACATTGACCTTCTAAATCACACAAAGTATTTATAATCATTATATATAAAAAGTGTATATATGCGGTGTTCCCATAAGAAATGTCGGGTTTTAATATTCTGAATGTTTATGGTCCTGCGTTTTCAATTTATTCTTTTTTTTTTTTTTTTTTTTTTTTTTTTTTTTTTTTTTTTTTTTTTTTTTTTTTTTTTTTTTTTTTTTTTTTTTTTTTTTGGTGCATCTATTTCCAGGATCATCAATTTATTCTTGTGTACATTTTTGGTTTATTATATAATTAAATACACTTCCATTAATCATGTTTTATTGGTGAAACGTAGTTATTCTGTGTTGAAATTTCAGTTGAAATTGGTCTACCAAGAGTACGTGGTGTCATGTTATGCTTTAGGAATTCGATAAAGGAGAAACTCCTTCTTCAACTTATCGAAAAGTTGCATAAACATATGGCGAAAATGTCATTTGTGATCGACAAGTGCAGCGGTTGTTTGAAGCTTGAAGACGAGCTAGCAGAAACACTTGGATCGACACATTTTACAGTTCACCGACTTTACTTATGAGATGATCTGATATATATATAGAATAGAAATATTAATATGTAATCAATTACATGATATGTACATTTGTCATGTACGGCGCACATGTAGAAAATAAAAATAAACTCCCTTCCCTGAGGGTTACTTAGGGAAGGAAATAAATAAAAATAATTATATATATATATATATATATATATATATATATATATATATATATATATATATATATATTAGATTCTTCCCTCCAGTAACCCTGCAAAAAGGCCGTTTATTTTGTGCTACACACTGGTTTATTTTGTTCCAATACACAATGTATATAACACGTATTTTATACAATTTTATCATAATTTGTTTTGTTTTTTATATAGTACATTAATGGTTTAACATTTCATTAAATAGAAAGTAAATAAATTTAAATACATAAAAAATAAATATACATAAAATAAGTATATATATATTTTTTTGTTATTTCAATCTTTTTTGGGGCATCAATTGTCTTTAGAGTATTAAGACAAACTTTGAAACTTGAATAGTGTTCATCAAACAGCTCTTTTTCTCTGGGCCAATATTGTGTGTTTTATTTAGTTTTTTTTTTTTCATCTTGGCGCCGAATATTGTGTGTTCTTTTGAATTATGTTTCTCTCTTCTAAAAGTAAGTCAAATTTTTATATAAGGTGGTGTATTGTTCGTGGTATTCTGTTATCGCAAGGGCTACGCGACCCGTTAGTTATATTTAGATTCACGTGTGTGTGTGTGTGTGTATATATATATATATATATAAATTTATAGACTTTTGAACCACCGTTATTTTCGTAATCTATGGGCTTTGAAACATGAAATATCCAGCTGGCACTTCCTGATTGCCTTATCGGGTTTACGTCATAAGCAGATTTCCTCCCTATGGAGGGAGGGAGGAAAAGCCCTATCAAAGAACTTGTTAACAGTTTGCAAAAAAAAAAAAAAAATATGCACTCCCTTTTACCCGCCTCCATTTAAATCAAAGATCTGAAATGTCATCCGTTTTACTTTGAAGTATAAATTGAAGATTGTGGATTTGGCGGAAGAAATTACCTCCTCTTAGATTCGGCCAAAGATAGCGGGTTCAGAGGTGGAGGGGGCGTTATAATTTAAGGGGTATTACTTTCTGGCTTGTACTTTTTGGGGATCGAAACCAATGAGATTAACTTTGAAATGTCTGGATTTGAATAAGTAAAGGCAAATTATAAAATGAATCAAGTCTCTTGGTGGTAGGATGGTCACCGGAGCGGACTGGCTCTCAGGAAATGGTAGTTCATCACGGATGCTTAAAAAGAGTGGAAACAAAAAGTAGGGCAGCCTTAATGGACGTCTTATTAGGAGCAGAAGGAAAAAGCAACAGAAAAACCAATACCCCAACACAGGATCTTCTTTAATATTTCCTAAGTCGAATTATAAATTTGCAGTTATTGGGCGTCATAGATCCTGTTCTGCCAGGAGATATCAAGTTGACATTACCAGGCTTCGAATTGGATACTAACACTTTCTCGTTTATGCAAAGACCGAAGACGCCCACATGGACATTTTGGAACATTGCCGTGACGATGTAACACTTACTGTCAGACTCAAAAACAAGAATATATTTACTTATACATGGCTTGTATGCACTAAGTAGCCCTCACGTAGACATTACATTAAATTATATAAAATAATAACAAAATAAGTCATGAACAGAATATATCAGTCTCTAAGCCACTCCAATGTAAATTTTATTTTTTCGTTTGATAGATGTATACGCCAGTCGTCTAAGACATCGAACTCACAAAAAACAAAAAAAAAAAAATAAATAAATAAAAAAACGCGCAACGCTGATTTTTAGGGTGTTGGTCGGGACCACCGCGGTACTGTGTACCCCATTTCTCAGCTTCGAAAGACCTGTGCTAACAGTGTACTATTCAAAAAAACATTGAAAATTTCGGACTTTTATTTATTTATTTTTTTATTATAAACCCTAAATCGTGCATTCTACGACAGTTTGTATTGTTTCCTTTTTAAAGGTGGATACAATTTACAACATTTTGGCACGTGAACGAACTCTGTAGGTTGAATATAAGATAGAGCCCTTCAAAGCTTGGGTGTTTTCCCCAAAATGTGCAAAAGCTTGATATCAAGGGATATGCAGGCCAGAATACCCATGGGAATAAAAGTTATAGAATTTTTTTTAGCTTTAATTGAAGCACAACTGGAAGTTTATAGGCCTAGTGGGTGTCTACTTATTTTTTAAAACAATACAACGTAGTTTTTTGGACTGGCAGAGCCTGGCAAATAGCACAAACCATTAAAGCTCGCTTCAATATTTTGTTCATAGTTTTAAACCTTCTAGTGTGGATTATGAGAAGGAAGGGGAAGATTTTTTTGGGTGGGGGGGGGGGGGGTTATGTGGTAGTGGTGAAATGATGGGGGAGGGGGGTCAATTGTTGTAGGATGCCCAGTTTACGTGTTATTAGCAAACAAACAACAAAATCGCCGACATTTTCAAGGTTTTTTCGACTGCAGGTAGCACAGTTCTTTCGAAGCTTAGAAATTGAGTACACATTACTGGGGTGGACCCGAAAAATCAGCGTTGCGCGTTTTGTTACGAACTTATTATTAACGCTACAGAAGTTAGTTAGGCATTTCTTTTTATAGATGCATTACTGCAAGTAGCTATTTTTGAACTCTAACGTAAAATAATATTGTCTTGACTGCAATCTGTCTAAAAATTATATTATTTCATTTTACACCTCTTAAATTTAATACAGTTGTATATTTTTTGTAACTTCGAAAAATAATTCCAATAAAGGATCCTGGTAATTATTTACTGATTGTTTTGTTTTTGAATGAAAGAAGGGATCATTATACTATGGTGGGTATATATATATATATATATATATATATATATATATATACGTATTTTCATAATCTATACTGGCATTATATATATGGCGCATCAGGATGCCCGCATTTCCGAGTGCCTGCACTGAGCCACAACATCATCTTGTGTCGACAGGTCTGTATTGCGGGTCGGGAAGAAAAGTCAATGTTTGTAACACAACGGTTGGTAAAAAGTTCGTTCATTTTTTATATACAATTTTTTAAATAAATAATTAGCAGATTTATTCCAAGCCATTTGATCCAAATGTCCATGCAAAATTTGACAATATAACATAAACTGACTCATGCAAATTAGCCGAAAATGAGACATTAAATGACTGGCAAACAGAATGGTCTAATTCTGAAAACAAATTGCGCCAAAATGAAAATAGAACAAAAGCATGTTCAAAAGAAAACCTAACAAGACGCGAACAAGTTATTCTAACGAGACTTCGCTTAGGACACAGTTTACTAAAGCACTGCTATCTACAAGACAGACCTGTATGCACATGCTGTAACGAGACATTAACAGTTAAACACATACTTGCTGACTGCAGATTAGGAGACCACCTAGCAATTACACATGACTTAAATACTTACTAGCCAAAAATAGCCTATATATTAACACCATACTGACGCACCTTGAGTCAATTAACTTATAATCAAAAATATAGCTCCGATATACCCCTCACCCTTTCTCCTCTATTTTTTTACGATTTGTAATAATCTATTATATTACGATTTGTAAAATTCGTTAACATATTGTTTCATGATTTCAAAAATGTACAGATTTATAATATTACAATTTCTATAAGGTATTAATATATTGTATCATCTGTATAATGTATTTAACATGTTGTGCAAAACTAAAACTACATTCTTTTTTTGGAAAACTAAATCTAAATTGAAAATTTCAAACTAAAACTAAAATTTTATTAATTAATGGATATTAGTTGAACTAAAAATAAAACAATATCATTGTGAATCTATTAAAAACTGAATTAAAGCCTACTAATTTACTAGCCCACTGGTTACAAAGACGCCTTGTGAATATTTTCTACTACGTTACTGGTGTTGGGGCTGTTCTTTAGAACATTTTTTCCCCTATTTGCCAGTTTCACATAAAATATTGCTTTTATTCATGATACGCTATTCAAGAAATATCAAAACAACCGTTTCAACTAGTACAACCGTAGCGCCAGCAATATGCAAGATCGAAGAAGGATGGAGAAAGACGTGGTTGGATTGCGGAGAACAAAAACTTAAGCAAGTCAAGCATGACTTGAGTGCCTGGTCCTCCTCAAACAGAATATCAAGAAGAGAGGAGGTTGTCCTAGCTCGGCTCAGACTCGGCCACTCTAGGCTGACTCATGGGTACTTGATGTCTAGAGGAATCCCACCTGTCTGCGGAAGATGCAATCAGCTGATCTCTATGAAACATATTTTCGAGGACTGCCCTCGTTATAGGCTGATGCTCCAACAGCTGGGAATACCAAGGAACTTGACAGAAGCTCTGCGGGACGATGGCAAAGCAGTTGGCCTAGTTGTGGAATTCTTAAAAAAGGCGCAATTATATCTCATGATATAAAATAATAATTTAATAATAAATAAATATATTTATGTATACGTGCACGGGTATATACTCATGTGCGTGTAAGTATGTATGTATGTATGTGGGTGTGTATATGTGTATGAACGTGGGTGTATGTGCATATACGTGTGCTAGATTAGTTTTAGAATTGGTATTACTATAAATTTTGTTATTTAGTATAGTTTTAGTATTAACATTGCATCCAGTAAAGTATTAGTTTTAGTACAAATAGTTGTGATAGTTATGTTAAGTTTGTATTAGTTACTTAGTTTGTATTCGTTAGTGTTTGTGTAAAAGAACAAAAAAAAAAAAAAAAAAAAAAAAAAAAAAAAAAAAAAAATGTATATATATGACATTACTCAGAAAAATAGATATATAAATATAAAAAAGATATATATATATATATATATGCATTAAAAATAGATATGTACATATAAAAAAGATATACATATATATATATATATATATATATATATATATATATATATGTATATGCAATAAAAAAAAATTATATACAAGTCTCTTAACTGTATTAATAGTGCTATACTGTATGTTAGTATTAGTTTTAGTGCAAATAGTTGTATTAGTATCTAAGTAACATGTTAGTCGTAAGCAATGACATAGGTTAAAAAAAAAAAAAGAGTACAGGTCATAAAAATTACAGTTGATTGACATGCACTGTCCTAAACACAAGATTACAATCCCTCTCACGACATATACACGACTCTCTAGCACTACACTTCAGGGCGGTGAGGACCTAGATGTTTTCTGCCCTTAAACACCCAATCCATCCATCCATCCTAATTAAAGGGAAAACAGAAAAAAAGCTTTGTGCAATACACAGCATACCGGAGAGACTATTATTAGTCGGGAAAGGTTTACGAGGAAACGAGGAATTGTACACGAAATCAATACCTTCAGGTATAACCAGGAAAATAGAGACTTTATACGGGGAAATTAAAGTTAGACCGGCGAAAGAGCTGAGTACCTCGGTGGGGGGGGGGGGGGCACTCGAACAATATATTTCGAATGATCTTAAACAAACGGTAATAGAACATTTATTTATAGTTGAACAATATATACTATTTATTGTGAGAAAAAGAACATAAAGTACTATAAGAAGGTTTCGACAAAGAGTGCCCAACCCAAATCGGTTGGTGGGCAAAATAAGTAATTTAAAACTGAGGTGGGCCGAACATATTAAAATACAAAATATGTTATTATCATACAACATTCAATATATTTAATTACCTTTCAATTATTATGACTTTTGTATTTGACGAGATATTTTTAATATCAGCGGATAATTTACTCGACGCGCATTATCGCTTTAACCGTCTATAGTCCAAATTTCTAAAATATGATATGATATATTTATTGCTTTTAAAACAAAAGTATTTATTTAAAAATAAATATAAATTTTATAATTGCTTACAATGTATAAATGAAAAAACAAACAAAGTATTCTAAATAATTACTTAAACTAGCTCCTTAACTAATTAAATATTTTTCTTGAAATAATGACGAAAAAAGACCAAAGGAACTTGAATAAAATAATGTCTATAAATAAGAAAATAACAATAAACAGGGGTCTCCCGTGGTCTGGTGGCTAGCGCCTTAGATTCATAAGCGGAAGATAGTGGGTTCGATCCCCACCGGCGACTGGAATTTTCTCATCCCACGGCTCGTTAGGAAATTCCTCGGCACCTTGGATGTCGGCGCTAATGGCTTAGGTGTCGATAAAACCCACAATGTCTAAAATAATAATACCAGTTAGAAACTTCAATTGGGCTGTGAGAACTCCTCAAATTGGCCGCGGGTTCGGCATGGTTCATAGGGGTAAAGTTGTAGTTCTCGTCGAGACAAATACAATAGTGCCCTCGGAAAGGAGAAAATAACGCTTCTAAGGGCTTTTGAAGGGAAGGGTTGCCTTTTTACCCATATTTTGCATTATATTTTTAAAAAGTACTAACTAAATAAGGAAGAACCGAGCAAATGGGGTTTCGATGCGTCAAGTAGCATAGGAGAATGTGTTCAGCACTCAACAAAACGATTCTCATTAGTGTAAACGAAAAAAGAAAATACATAAAAATTGGAGCTTAGGCACAAGAGTTGCCAAAATTACAGATCACAAATAATGAGTGATTTTTTTTTTTTTTTTTAATAAATACAATTTTTAATGCTGAGCAAATTCTCCTAAGTTAATTAGCCCTTCCTTAACAAAAATAATATTTCAATATATTCTAGTGCCTTTTTTTTGAATTTCAGATGAGGAATACATGCAAACGAAATCGTATTTTTACAGAGAACTACTTGACGCATCGAAACCCCGTTTGCACGGTTCTTCCTTGTTTTGTTTTTAGATTTTAGAAATATAATGCAAAATATGGATAAAGAGGAAACCCTTCCCTTAAAAGGCCTATTTGAGCCCATAGAAGTGTTATTTTCTCATTTCCTTTGAACAATTTTGATATCTCAAACCGTTTAGTAGTTATCGGTCCACTTATATATATATATATATATATATATATATATATATATATATATATATATATATATTATTAAATGGATTTGGTTGCAGAAGTGCCCCTGATGAGGTGCGAATGAATTAAGCACGAAACATGTAGGGCTGAAAAAAAAATAAAGTGGTGTGACACAAGGAAGTACTACTTTTTCCCGACCCTATGCCTAAAAGAACGAAACGCATTAAGAAATTATATATATATATATATATATATATAGATTTATATATATTTGAGGAGTGTGTAAGCCGACTGAAGTGTAGTTGCATGCCACCAAGGAGCCATTTTTATTTGCATCATTTCCCTAGATATAGGCATTTCCGTGTATTTTGTCTAAGCGCTAGTTTTTGATAATTTTTGTGCTATTTGTCGTTCACGCCATAGGGAAATTTAATGCTGATTTTAAAATTCTGCGTGAAATTTCCTATAAGATCTCATTTACCTTGTGCAAAAATGCCTCAAACCAAATTCCTTATATACCTTATATATAACTCCACTGATATTTCTGTAATTGCATACAGCAGTAAAATTAATTTATCAGAAAAACAGGACACAAAACAATATTTTGTTGTTTGTAATAGAGCTTTCCGAGAAGAAGTCGAACATACCGAGTATTATTAAGTTATTTTCTTTGAGAAGAAATAGTAAGTTATTTTCTTTGGTAGATGATGCAAGGTAGGGATTGTCGGGGTTCTGCTTCCCATCGGTAAGCCCATATTGTTATTCTTATATCTAATCTAATATGTAATCTGTTATTCTTATATCTGTTTTCCTAATAATCCAAACACTTCTAGAGCACATTGTTCTTCTATATATTATGTTCTAGTATTTTATGTTTTTGTCTTTTTCTATATATGTATGTATGTATATATGTATTTGTATTTGTGTATGTAGGCATACATATATGTATATATATGTATATTTCAGTATTACATCCGTCCTACTTGTTTTTTACAGCCCTGATGAAGGCTTGAAGTTCAAGCCGAAACGTCGGCACAATAAAACCATTTTTATGATAAAATGTAGTTTTATTAAGTAGCAGTGACCGAACCCCGACAATCCCTACCTTGTAAGTTATTTTCTTCACAAAATATCAAATTAAATATAGTGCACCTGCGATTTGGAGTAAGTATTATTTGATTTGAGTTTATTTCAATCTCAGAAGTACAATAGAATGGAAGCGCCTAGTCAATACTGTACGGAGTGTCTCCGATTGTATTGATTTTGTACGGTAAACAGCATGCGTTTGTTATGAGCTCTAGACTCAAGTTGCTATTCGCGCGTGAGTCACGGTTCTTACTAGCAGAAGCTTATGAAATCCAAAAACTGGAAAAGTGGCATTCTCTAATCAAAATTAAATTCATCGAAGGAATCCAATCGGAAAAATGTTGAAACTTTTTTTTTCTCCGTCTGATATTGGATTGCCAGCCATTTCGTTTTGAGATATCGCTTTAGAAAAGCGAACGAAGGGTTTCATTCGTTTTCCTGCGTTAAAATACAAATAATATGGAGGGGTGGGGGCTAAAAGTGTACCGCGCTAAAAAGTGTACCAGAAGCCTATAAATCGAAATCCATAAAAGCCACGAATTTCGGCGATACAACAATGTTCCGATGAGCAAATTCTACTGGTTAACGAGTTTGACATTTTAAAACCAGACAAAGAATAACTTTTCCAAAGATCATCAAAATCGGATTTTTGGAGCAGCTAAAGAGCGAACAGACAAATATATACCAATATCAAAACATGGGCCTATATAAGGGGGGGCTGAGGGGGCTGCAGCCCCCCCCCCACACAATTTTTATTTGATGGTAAAAACTTGTCGTAAAACCCTTAAAAATAAATTAAATAAGATCACTTAGTTCATAAAAAATATTTTATTTTATGTGCAATAGCGTTTTAGTTTATTATTCCATACCCCGGAAATGGTCTCAGCCCCCTCCCCCCAACATTTTCCCAGTCCCTATCGAAATTATTTTCTATATACGCCCATATTTCGAAATAATGTAATTCGTATTTTAATCTCAAACTAATTTTCCATTATTAAATGTTAATGCCCATATGTGTTTCATATGTCACCCATTAAAAAGTACACGTAGATATATGCGCCGTAACGCAGTTTACATTTTCCATCTCGCAGCCAACGCGTTTTTGTCTGAATTTATCTATATCTGAAATGTTTGCTGCTTGAAATATTTTTTTTCTGCAATCCAATAAGATATTTCTCCTTGATGCGTCTGTAGAATTGTGATCTTTCTTTATTTATTTATTCTTCCATCTCCTTATTACTTGGAGTTTTGAAAGCTTGGTGCCCAGTACTTGGGAAAAAAACTTTTTCTAACAATTTTACTTTACAATATTTCGGTTAACAAAAATCATTTATTTTTTTTATTTTTATTTTTATTTAAATTATTCTGCCTCTACCCTTGAGGGTCATTGGCAGTGCATGTAGGTTAAAAATAATTATATTTTTAAATTTTTTTTTTTATTAGATTCTCATGAACATCGAACACATTGGTATACATTTCACATGCATAATTTAATCTTTATTGCGAACATACAGATAAATGAGATAAAATAGGCTCACAACAATAAATATATTATATGTAACATTTAATATATTCTTACCATAAATTCATTAATGAAGACACCAAACATAATGTATATTTTACCAAAAATTACTCATCAAAATAGCTTTTTAGCCACAATATTTTGAAAATATTGACACATCCATAAAAAAATACACCTCCATATATTTTACTATCTCTACACGTTACAGGACTTATCACATGAGTGTTTAAAATATTGTCTGCTAACGTTAAGAAGACAAATAAAACATTTAAAGATTAACAATATTTCTGAAATGTTGTAAATAATTACGTCACAGCTCTTTTTTCAAATAAATGCTACTTAAAGGAACTCAAAATGTAAAACTTATTTTAATTCTAAGTTAGGAACTGCAATGGCATATGTAACATTAAATTATAAAATACACAGAGTATAGGGATGTTCAAGAGTATGTGTGATTCTATTGTTCAACATATGGACGTTTTTAGAATTTAACCCTTATGTGTATGTGTGTGTAAAAGTATTTACATATAGATATATATTTATACAAAAATTAGTATATTATATTATATTCTTTGAGAGTAATATCAATGGATATTTTATCTCCTCAAGATATCATTCGCCTTCGCTCCTCCCGGCTGGTCGCAGGGTATGGTTCGATGGTGAAAGGTAGATAAAACATCAGGTCAGGCGTATGAGTCCTTCCTAAGAAAGGTATTCGGCTGACAACTTGGTCCTATCATCACATTAAATAACAATAAATATGTAAAATGATAAATAATAATTTAAAATGTAGATTGTAATACATAAGTAAAAACAAAGAATCTAACTCAGCTTAAAGGAACTGTATTCTTTGGCATTTTTAATATAATAAAGTACGTTTTGATATAGTTGTTCGGATTCAAAAAGGTCATTTAGATCTTTTAAATATGCCAGCTCATTTTTTTTTAGACTATAAGAGTCAAATGGCCTGTAACAAATATACAATACGAACAAAATAAACTTTATGTACGTGTTATATATAACATATTTTTAATAATATTTAGTAATTATAGGGACTTATTTTATTTAAATCTATTACATTTTGCAACAAATTAGGTCTGAATAAGTTCATAATTATTAGATTATATGCGTAGGCTCAAACCATCTTAGAGTTTGTTTTTTTTAAGAGTTCCTGATCTTAAACCCTTATTGAATATATAATATATATTCCTTATATGTAATATATATTTAATATAAAATACATATAATGTGATTTTTTTATATCTAGGAATGTACTTAGAAACCATGCAGTTCCCTTTTCTAAAAATTATTCCAAACTCATAATTGTATTCATAATTGTCGACAAAGCAATTTTTCAGAATGAGCAGTTCCTGTAGATGTTATAATGGAAAATAAAAATTATGAAATGCCTTATGTTTCTATTTGAGATATCTTATTTGAAAAATTGTCTAAAAAAATATAAAAATCTGCTAGAATGTACAATAGTCATGCAATTCGATTTGGTCGAAATTTTAGGATTGAAAAAATTTGAAGAAATATTTACACCTCTGTAGAATGTAGAGACATTTTTGTCCACTTTTCTGCTCAAACAAATTCCTGTTGTATAACCAGAAATAATTAATCTGCAGAATGTAACTTGTGCATAGCAACATTAGTTTTAGTTTTAATCTAGATATAGATTAAATATGAGTTGAGTAATTAAATAGACTTAAGTAATATTTTGGAATACCAGTAAAGTATTAAAAATGTTTCATCATATGTTAAAAATGAAATAATTTTCAATGGTGCTAATGACCGCAGCAGTCGAAGCACGAAAAAAAAAATCTGCCGAACGTGTTTGCATTTCTCTAATCAAATAATGCTTTCCCAGTTGTTGTTATGAAAATAATACATAAACACTTATTTTTAAAAAAACATTCTTGATAATAAAATATTAAAAATAAATCAACTTTCATTGCATCTAACTTCTATCATATTCTTACGTAATAATATTTACATGCTTTTTATTTTTTAATTACACATAAGATTTAATACATCATTATGGAATTTTTAGAGAAGACATTAAAATAAAATATAAATATTCATACTCTTTAAACAATATTTACGAACTGTTACAACTAAACAAAAATCCTGCGTCTACATTATTTCTAGTCAATCTAATCAACGTAATATTTTAAACAAATAAATAATTGTTGCTAATGTTTTAACAAATGAAACCAGTATAGTAAGTATTATAATACAAAGTATATCACTAATATTTACAGCAAAAAATAAAAGACTAGATTTTATGAGCAATTTACTTGGGTAATACACTTTTAAAAATCAGTTTCACTGGATTATCTCATTATTGCAATAACTTTTAGCCAGAGCCAGGAAGAACGCCTTGGAAATGTACTGATAGTCAGAAGCTAAGGAGTTTTATAAAATATCAGACTCGACCAGAGCATGCTCAATAAAGGAAGATATTATGTGAACCTGCTTTTTAAAATTTTGCCATTGACAAATTGTTGTGATAACAAGTTACATTATTTGATTGCATTAATTTGATTAAGAGGCTACGTTTTTTCATTGTATGTTCAGTATGAAAAATTAAGAACGTTGCTTATTAACATACACAATATGTATACGTATAGCATACGAAAAAACTATCATTAGATATATTTATAACAACATTATTAGTAAACTGAATCTTGATGCTCGATTTGGTAATACATTTACCAAAAAATAATTTCCAAATATTTACTAAATAATATTGCTCAAAACAATTTGGTAAAAGATTTCGGCTGATTATATTTTATATATGCAGCAAATATTTGAGTGAATTAGTTTTTTTTTTTTTTTTTTTTGCAATATATTGTTATAAACATTTTTACGACTTATATCGAAATGATATTCTGAGAAAATTGGGTTTACTTGTTGTTTTGTGCATATATATATATATATATATATATATATATATATATATATATATATATATATATATATATATATATATGTGTGTGTGTGTGTGTGTGTGTGTGTGTGTGTGTGGAGTTCCTGTTTTCGCTCCATAGCCCTGAATGGTTACTTTTTTTTTATTAGTTTTATTAATATTAAAGTAAATTTGAATGCAATTTCTTTGTTGTAAATTTAAATTTACAGAATGCGTTTCAAAAGTAATGTAATTATTAAAAAAAAAAAACTTCGTTTATAGAACAAATTCGCAAAAACCCATCAAAAAAAGGTTCGCGTTCCCCCTACCTACCCCAAGTGGTCAGATCTCACTCCGATCAATAGACTTAGAACGGAAAATTCAATTGCATTACATTCGGAAAGCAAATTTTCTCGCTTACTTAAACAATAACTCATATATTCTACGTAAGCTCAAATCAACTATTTCGAGCCGAAGGAAAGAAATATTTTCCAAGTTTCAAGTTTTAGACCAGTTCCGGTTCGAAACTTGCTGCAAAATTCGTTACAAGTAACATCATTCCGTAAATTTTGAAAAATATTTGAAAAGGTGTAAACATTTGATGAGAGCTGTAGGTTGTATGCCTTCCGCTTGAACTAAAGAATATTGAGTAGTACTGATAAATAAATCGTAATATTGCACGTTTTGTTATAAGATATAGAACATTTTTGAAAATTTCTCGTAACATCCTGTCTCCGATTTATAATAATTTGAAATTTACAATAATTGGAACAGCATTAAAGCAATTGGTGAAGAATAAATTTTCTTTGAAATGTTCACATTTTTATTTCAAAATATTCTATGCGGCCAATCGGGTAAAATTTAGCTAAACTTCGTAAGTTTAATATCGTGTCCAACGCCCTCGAATAATAAATAAGTTTTATTTAAAATATATTATTGCTTTTTGAGCTGATTTTACTACAAAATAATCAAAATGAAAACATGAATGTATTGAGATTTACCCTGATACTAAATAAGATTAATTGTGTTTATTAGAGGTATAAATTCATCATAATAATATCAAAAATGATGACCGTCCCGTCACAAATAAAAAAAACTGGTATGACTTTAGAAAGGGCGTAAGAACGGAATTGCTTGCAAAATTCGAGAAATGCATTCATGAGACTTACAATTATTTCTTGTTTTGGTCCTTGTGGATAAAATCCAACATTAGTTAAAAATTTAAACCATCATTTGGACTTTTGTAGCACCTAACAACAGCTTTGCTTTATTTTCGTTCATCTACAAACATTTTTATATAAATACAATTATATGCACATACAAATTTTAAAACATATAGTCACATACGTATATTGGCTAAGCTACACATTTTACAAATACGTAACTAACAAGTAACACTTAGACGTAACATTGATAAACATTTTAGACCAACTTTAGTGGTTTCTGGTTTCGCAAAAAGCACGAGAAAGAATAAAAATTTACTTAGCCACAAGACAGCAGCACATTTTTATTTTATATACATTTCACCATTATAGTACATATTTCTTGAGTAAGTGCGTTCACAGTGGAAATGTGCTCCTGTAAATATTCGCTTAGCCACATCCTACTAAAACGAATCTCATAAAAGCCCATTATAAATAGTGAACGTTAGTGTTTGCATCTTTAATCATAATTTTTCCTTCATTTTTTGAACATCATTACGAATTAAAAAAATGAAGGGATCATTCATTACACAGGCACACTTAAAAAATGTGGTAATTTCCGAAGACACCATACACACACATTTCGACACGCTGAATCCGAATCTAGAGTCCGTTTCCCCCCATCACGTCAGGCTTAAGAGCATTTGAAGGTCAAATTTCGTATGAAGTCTTTAAAGAAGAATTAACTAGAGCTTCCATGGTTTTGAGGGTCGCTGAATTCGAAAAGAGATATGTTTCACCATATCGGTGCAAAATCAAGGTAATTGCAAGGACATATATGTGTATTTTGCAAACAATGAATCTACAGACAAAATTCTTTCTTTTTTTTTTTGCAAAATAGACATATTTGTCCTTGAAATGAACTTGATTTTCCGCTGATGGGGTAAAATAGATCTCGGATTCGAATTCAGCGACCCTCAAACTAGTGAAGCTCTAGTTATTTCTTCATAACGACTTCATGCGACATTTGACCTTCAAACCTGACGCGATGGGGTAAAACGGACTCCGGATTCGGATTCACCGTGTTGAAATACATAAGAATATATGTACGGTAAACATTCAAAAACTAACGTCCATTATTAAAATTAAATTTTAGTCAATGGGAGCAAAAATTAAAAATAATTAAATTCAATTAATTGTAGAGAAAGGTCAAAAATAAAAACACGCCAGCTCTAAATTCACTCCTGACGTGTTCTGGAGCTTCTTCGGAGCATATAACTAAAAAGATTTTTTTTTTAATATTGACTCGGCTCGGGTGGGTGGGATGTTCAGCCTCATAGAGGATTTCTGATGTGTCAAGAAAGTAATTTAGTTATAAGCTCCTGAAACCGCGTTGATCATTTTTAATTTTGACCTTCCGCCACTTGTAAGTAAATTTGTTGATATTTAAGGTCGCAATAAATAATGTACAGAATTAGAACAAGCTGGATCATTTTCTAATTAATAAACAAAAATTTATGATTCTTACATACTGTGGTACAATATCACTTGTGAATTATTGTGGCGGCCGATTTAAAAATTGATCTGTTTTTTTCTATTTGCAATTTTATTTACGGGTGAAAACTTTGACATTTTGAGAATTAAAGGATGGTGGCAAAGGAAACCAGGCGTAAAGCATTACTTTCCAAAAGAAGAATGAAAAATAAAGTAGGCCAGGTGATAAGAGAAAAATACGCACATCAGCAAACACAACATATTTTCAATGTGAAGCATAAAAAATATAAAATTAAAGTTTGCTGATATTAAGCTGAATCCGACAGCTTCTTAGGGGCAACAGGAATGCGGAGAGCACATGTTGTTTTATACCGAAGTATGTAGCTATTAAAATATATTTTAATATAAACCATTACGATATTTGCAAAAATTATCTTGGAAAAAAGAAGCAACGATTTTGTTAATAATTACACACTCCTACGTTATCTGATTCCAACCCAGGATAGATATTACAAGAAACTCCACTTTTCGCCTTATAAAATAAATCAGAATAATATTCTTAAAATTAGTTATTTTATATTAACTATCTTTACATATGTATATATATATATAAGTATATACATATATATATATATATATATATATATATATATATATATATATATATATATATATTGCATTCCCAAATACTAATAAAGATCTGTAATACTCACTTCAGTTTTCTTTAATACTGGACAATTCAAAGCATAAATTACACATCTTGTACAACGAAAAACAAAAAAAAGTCCGACTCGCAGGAACTGCATCATCTTAGCGCGGTTCCGTTCTCATCTCTGGACTCATTTAAAATGATTAAAATAGAAGCTGTTATTATTTTGGGTCCACATTTCTAGAAAGCATGAAGATTAGATAGTTAGCCGTCGAGGTGATAAGTAAAGATGGAATGGTTGGGATTCGGCTAAAGAAACCTCAATACGATTTTTGTTAAAAGATCTATATTTAGGACGTTTTGGCTACTCATTGGTAGCCTTCGTTAGCAATGAAAGTGCCGGGAGGCAGAGGAGGACCAAAGTTGACAGTTCCATCTTTACTTTCATGAAAGGTCTTATTTACAATCTTACCTGGATGGGTCCCCGCCCTAGGAAGGACCCCGCTAGGCATTTGAAAAGCTATATCTTGGAAATCCATATCTCTAACATTAAATTGTTTTTCTTATTTTTCTTAACCTGATTTATTATCAAATACATTATCCAACTATAAGCAATTAAAAAATAACAAGGAATAAAAACAGACAAAAAGAACGGTTCGAATAAGCGAAATCAATTACTTTAAAGTTTTAAGCTCTTATTTCTCCGATTGACATCGCCTAATCAAAACATTGATCAAAACCTTTTTTTGTAGAGCATTTAGTAAGATTTCTAATGGTATTCTTCCGTTTACCAAGATTCTCAACCTTTTTCGAGATATTAAGGAAAGTATACAAAGTTACCAAAACTTTTTATGTCTGTTAATAAAATATTTTATTCTAACCCTTCCTTAACTCCAAACGTAACCAAAATTTCAACATATTAGTTTTAATGAAAGTAGAACATGCAGAAAATGTTTCAACTGAATCCCATGATTCTAAGTACCCAAACCAAAAACGGTATTCAAAAACTATTTTTCAAATTTTCTCGAAAACAGTTAAAGCTATCGCCTTGAAAATGGTTTCATTCGATTTCCTAGCCCAAGAAGCCTATAAAACGAGTACTTACAAGCATATGAACTCAAAAACGTAAGCGTTACGATTTATTTGCGCGAATTTCGCCCCAAACGCCATCTTCCAGTGGGCGGATTCTGCTGGTTAACGAACTTGACCTTTTAAATTGGACGACGGATTTTTGTACCAAATTTCATCACAATCGGACCATTAGGGAAGCCAGAAAAGAAATGAGCAAACAGACAAATATATATATATACAAATTTGAACCACCGTTATTTTCGGTCTCTAGGGGTTCTGAAACGCGAAATTTTCTAGTCGGCACTTCCGGATTGTTTCATTGTATCAACCTTATAAGCGGGGTTCCTCCCTATGGGGGAGGGAGGAACCGCATTAAAAACATTACCGTAGCGTGATTTATATAAACTTTCTTATATCACATCAAAAAGAGACGGGCTGTAAGATAACTGATATAGGTTTAATACAACTAAATTAAAATATAAAATATATATTCTACTAAAAAAAACAATAATATTATATATTAGGGAATAAAGAATTATTTATATCTGAGGCCATGTGAAATGGAGCACCTTAGTGTGTGTCCTGTAACTGAAAAGATGTATTCATCATAGCTTGTTTAATGTTCTTTCTGACTGTATTTGTAAGTCAAATATTTTTTTTATCATAAACTACATCGCATAAAATGCTCAAAAATTTATAATTCATTTGTAAAAAAGAAAAGGGTTATAGATGTTTTGCACTCCATAAGCATTAATTTATAGAAAAATAGTTGCATATTTATTATAAGTATATATACATATATAGGTGCGTACATACATAGGTGTGTGTTTGTGAGAGTGTGTTTATATATGTATATATATAAAAAATTTATCTTACCATATCTGTAAAAAAAGATGAATTATTTACAATTAAGAACTTCCGTGTAGAATTTCAAAAGATTTTATTGCATTACTCAAAAAATAAATACTATAGTGAATTTTCAATTGACAACTGTAACTAGTGGTCCCTTTTAAATAAAATGCTGTCTCAAGTCAAGTTGGATGAGCTGGAGGCGATTTTGCTAATATTGCAAAAAAGGTTTGAAAATATTGATCGTCAATAATTTTAGTATTTTTTAACCTTCGAATATAATACATATTCTTATTACTTCAATTGCTCAAGTACAAATATAGGGACTGTAATAGATACAGTTGTTTAGCTTTTATATTTTTATTATATAGTGTATACACTTATATTTTTATAGGTGTGTATTTATATATATTTAGTTTTAAACATTTGAGAAATATTCGTTTTCATGATTTGCTGAGTTTATATTTTGGTTTTAAATTTAGACAAGCAAGTAAACATTTATAATACCCCTGAAATATGTCTTTCGTCAATTTACCTTTCTCCACGTGTGTGTAAACCAAAATATTCTTTTTTATCCAATAAAGAGACTAAGAAAAACATTAATAATGAGAAAGTTTTTTTTTTCTTATTTTTATAACTTCAGAAATACTGCTATAAATTTTTTAATCTCTAGTATTTTGAGCCGATTTTATTTATTCACTTTTTCCGTTGTATTTCTATTTTTTTTTTTCAAAGAAAAGTTATGTACTATACTATTTTTATTGACCTACATAAAATAGCATTGAACATTATGCCACTAAAATAATGAGGTGAAGAAAGTTGAAGTACTACTTTTTTAATGAACTAGCCAGTATACAACGAAAAAATGTGCACAAATTAATTAATTTCAGTAACTACTTCAGAATTCAAAGTGAGAAATACAACAAAATTATAGGAAGTTCGAAAATATTACCTTCATATTTTGGCAGGTTTGTTCACATTTGCTTATAAGTGTTGCTTATCAGTGGTATTTACAGTGCCTGTAACGTATGGAGTGGGTAGATTGAAGGCATTTATGGCTCCCAAGTTGGTTAGCACTCCCCTTTCTTATAGTACTCCAGTCGATCAGGGTACTTGAGTGGTCTTGAAGATCTCCTCTTCCCAGCTGAATTAGGATCTTGATCTTCAGATGTTTCGCTGAGAGATCTTTTCTTCTCTGATGTTGATGATGTTGGCTCCATGCCGGAGTCTGAAGTTGTTTCTGTTTCACTTCCCTCAGGTGGCGTATGAGGGCCTTCAGTGAGTATCGTCTCTTCCTCGGGTAAGCTTGACGAAACTTCTCTCTCAGTTTTGGTATCTTCTTCAAGAGAAGTGTTCTCTTCAATGCTTTCTCCAGCACTTGGGGCATCCTGTTCCTCAATCCTTGACCTTTCGGAAACCTCTTTTGGCTCCTCTTCATCCCCTGCAATGATTGTTGTTGAAACCTCATTCATAGATAGTTGCATTCCAGTTTGGGAGGCTTCTTTACTCTCGGTTACTTCACTTAGGGAGGATTCACTCTTATCTTCTTGGGTCATTTGCTTACTTTTTTTTGGGCTTGGGATTTCTTCTTCTGAACCGTAGTATGCTATAGGCTTTCTTCTTAAACCTAGCCTCGTTCGTTTCTCCAATATTTCGTCCTCTTTAGTCTCTTCAGATATACCTTTGCTAGACGTTTTCCCTTTCGTTTCTTCTAAAAGGCATCCTTCCTCCCGTATTGGTTTTTCTTCTACTTGCATCTCTTGTTCAGTCTCACTGTCGGG
The DNA here is from genome assembly GCA_946811695.1 of Gonocerus acuteangulatus. NCBI lineage: Eukaryota > Metazoa > Arthropoda > Insecta > Hemiptera > Coreidae > Gonocerus > Gonocerus acuteangulatus. The sequence goes on along the minus strand of OX328132.1, from coordinate 61,450,153 downwards.
GACTTGTTCTTTTGAAAAGGCTTCACTCTCTTCTTTTCGGCTAATATTGTCTCCCAACTCATCGGAACAACTTGAGTCTTTACATCCTCCTGCAGGGGCTAGTAACTCAGAAAGAGTTTCGTGTTTTCCAAATTCTAGTTCATGTACACTCTGTTCTCTTTTTATCTCGTCTGTTCCAATAGTTAAGCCTCTGCTATTTGATCCATGTTCTTGGACGCCAGTTTCTTGTTTGGATATTACTTCACTGCTCTTCGTTTCCTCCTTTTCGCAAAAAGACGATTCTCCTATAGATGCTTTCGCTTCAATGCTTCCTGAGGATTTCTCTGAGTAACCTGTCTCGGGAGCTATTCCTTCGTCAATCGCTTCTTCTTGTTCCTTTCGTTCATCGTCTTTCTCTTTTCCTTCTCTTTCGAGCTGTTCGTCCTGAGTCTCTAGGCATTGTTCTTCGGTTGTTTTACCTTTCTGAACATTGCATACACCCTCCTCTCTCTCCAAGCATTGTTCCTTGGATATTTCCTTTCCATCTTCTAACTTGTCACTTTCACGCGAGGCCTCATCACCCGAGAATCGTTTCTCCGTAGTTTCTATTTCGTCTTTCTTCTGTTCCTCGATTTTAGACTCGAATTCTATCTTCTCTGAACATTGTTCCTCCGTTGATTTATTTTCTTCTTTTGTCTGTTCATTGCAGCCTAAGCCTCCATCGCTCTTCTCCACTTCTGGTGTTATACTTCTTTGATATTTGCAAAGAGGGTCCTCCTCTGGGGACATTTCTTGTTTTTCATTCTCTTCCTCCTCTTTTAGGGGTTCATCTTCCATCTCTAAACATTGTTTCTCTGGTGTTTTTGTTATTTCTTCTTTCTCTTCTTGTACGCATTGGGCCTCATCTTCTGCAGATAGTTCAATAGATTCTTCTATTACCTCATCTACGAATCGGCTGTCGCTATATTCCTCATCACGACATCTTTTCGTGTCATGTCCTTTCATAATTTCGAGCTCACTTTTATCCTTTGGGAATTGTTTTCCAAGTGGTTCCAATTCATCTCTATTCCTCTCCTCTTCTACGCTCCTATCCGCATCCTTTTTAGTATCTAACCTAATTTCTTCAGATTTAGCTTTTTCTCCTTCATCCATTTCTGGCACACGTTTTTCTTTATTATTCTCATGCTCTGAACTTTGAACAACGGGGGATTCTACTTCTTCGATCTTTTCATGCTCAATAACGTTCTTTGCCGGGCATTGTTCTTCGGATTTCTTCGTTTCGTCAATACTTTCAGTCTGAGTGCATAACACACTTTCCAATTGAGCTACAACATTATATACTTCAGGGCTTTTTCCGGTAGGCGCATTTGTTCTCCCCCGTTGTTCTTCAGTTATCCCCGCCCCAGGGATAACTGAAGTCTGTTCAGTTGGTTGTTCAGTAGTAGTTTTCTTAGATTCTTTTGGTTCTTCTGATTGTAAGGATTTATTTGATTGTTTCGGGTCACTTTCATGTTCTTTTTCTGCACTTTCTGCTAGATGTCCCATCGAGTCCGATTCATAATCTTGGCTCCTTTTTCGAGGGGTGTATTGTTCTTCGTCAGTTTCGAGAAACTCTTCGTCCGAAACACTCCCCTTCGTACTCCCCTGATCTCGGCTGCAGCAGGGCTTCGGGCTGAGGGCCCCAGAAGCGATGATGTGTTCCAAGACTTCCTTGGCAATCGCCATTGTATCCTCCACTGGTCTCGGATCATCTGCTGGAGGTGTGTATGTTCCAGGTGTTGCCAGATCGTCATCTTCTAAAGGCGGAGGATCGGGATCTATCAACACCATCGGACCATGTAATGGACTCGGCGGAGTTGGTATGTCTGCATTGTATATATCTATCCGGTTATTAAAATGGTTTTGGTTTCCGTTTGCATTTCCGTTGTGGTTGTCCATTGTCTACATCAGGTTATCTGAAATAAAAAAGAAATGATAATGAGACGAAGATGATTGGATAAGAAGTCATGAAACAACGTCAGCTTTTTCGAGAAATCTTCCCGGACGTTTCGGCTACTCTTTTGTAGCCTTATTCAGCTAAAAACAAATATAAATGCAGAATAAACACAAATGAATAATTAAAACAATACGATAAATCGACAAATGAACATCGTCTATAAAAAAATATTTCGTTTAAAAAAAGAAAAAAAAACAGTAATACAACATTATAAACAGGTAAATGAACAATAGTTTATCATAGAACTCAGGTATGAGTATGGACAGATTATCGAAACAAGGTAAAATTACATAATTACAAATGTACTGTGAATAATGATATTTTTTAATCACTGAATGGCTCCTCGAAAAATCTGATGTTGTTTCTCTTAGCCGAAGGCCAACCATTTCATGACTGCCTAAAAATATAAAATATTCTCGTATTATAAAATAACACAAGCATTATTATTTTATTTGTTTTATAATACATTAATGGCTTAAAAACATTCAGTCCCGTTGCTCAAAAGAGGTTGAGCAAGTTAGAAAATTTGGCTACCCTTAAAAGAATCTTTATATTAAACAAGTCTCACTGGTAAAAGTTTGTATCAAAATTTTAATATTCCTTATAAATATATTTTATATATTTAATAGTAATTAAGTAATTTTAATGGCAACTAATGCGCATCTCTTACATCCATTTCAAAGATATAATTTAACAAGGAGATGCTGTTTTTTAGTCCGGTTTGATGATATGAGGCTTTTAGTGCCATATATTTTGTTTTTTCTTGATTTATGAGCCCAACCGCACTGCCTCTTTTTACTATAATAACAAAGGCTTCTTCTAGTGCTCCTTCTGTTCTGGCCATTATAACAAAATCATCTCCATATGCGCCGATTTTCCAGGTTTTGTTGGCTAATGTCCCATCTTTAATTGCGTCTTTAACTGCAGAATGTAAAGCCAAGTTGATCAGTGTAGCCAATAATGCGTAACCCTGTCTTACTCCAGAAATTACCTCAAAGGCATCACCCACTTTGTTTCTGATCAGGACCTTAGCAGTAGTGCTATCCATTGTCATTTTTATAAGCCTAGTCAGATTTGGTGGTATGCCGTATTCCTCAAGAATGCTAAATAGGGCTAATCGTTTTACAAAGTCATACGCCTTTTTTTATAGAATAAATAGAAGATCTAAGTCCATATTATATTTATAGAAGAGTTTCATAGTTTGTCTAATGACAAAAATTAGATCTATTTTACCTCACCCACATCGGAAACCACATTGGTATTCTCCCAAGATCTTCTCAGTATAAGAGTTGAGTTTTCTCATGATTGTATTAGATAATACCTTATAGAGCACTCTTAATAGACTAATACCTCATTCGTTAGTGCAATTTTTTTTGCTTCCTTTTTTAAATATTGGGCACAACTGACCTATGCTCCTACCTCGGGGCATTTTCCCAGATATTACATGTCACTTCATATATTAGATCTTTCACTTTACAGCTATTTTTAACTAGTTCCGCTACTATTTTATCTTCTCCTGGTGCTTTACAATTTTTCAATGCTCTAATACTAGAAGATGGTACTAGCGCATTGAAAAATTGTTGTTCTTTTGTTGAGAGCTCTCGGGACATTTTCTACCTATCTATCTAGGGAGAAAATGCCCTGATATTGGAGCATAGGTCAGTTTCATTGACAGAGGCATCAGTCTATTAAGAGTGCTCTATATAGAATTTATCTTCTCCTGGTGCTTTACAATTTTTCAGTGCTCTAAGGCCATCTTCTATTTCTATTCTAGTGGGTTTCTCTACCTAGGCTTGGGGCAATTGAGCCTCTTCATTTTTATTTTCAGAAATTTTATTAATATTTTTGAGATCACTTCCACAAATGTCATCACTTTCATTTGTTACATTTAAAAGCCCTGTATAATGTTCTCTCCATCTTTTTAAAACAACTGTCCTCACCTTCTATCATTTTGCCTTCACTTCTTTCTAAAATTTTCTACTCTCTTGCTCCAAGTTCATTTTATCAATGTTTTCTATTCTACTGTTTAGTATTTTCTTCTTTTCTTGTCTGCGTATCTTTTTCACCTCCTTTCTCAGTAAACCTTAGCTTTCGTAATTTTGTCTAGTGTGTCGCTGAAGCATTTTATGTCTCGCTTGATTTCGTTTCTATATTGCTTTTCTACAATCCTCATTAAACCATTCAACATTCCTTATATTTTCAGTTTTACATAAAGTTTCTTTAGCCACAGCATTAATAGTTTCTTTTACTAACTTCCACCTAAATTCCATATTTATAGTCCTATCTGTTTCTCATCAACTGTACTTCCGTCTAAAGCGTCCTTCAAATTAGCATTCAGTGGTCTATTTAGTTCTCTTAATGCTTTTAGAAGACGTAAAACACTTTTTGGATTTATGTGGTGTAAGTCAAAAAATAGTACTTCCTTTCTCCTTTTGTACCACTTTATTAGTTGTTTGCCCTACATGTTTCCTGGCCTACATGCCACCTCATATCAAGACCCCGCGAGCTGACCACACGAGCTGAAGGGATGTAATGACCCCTGAGGAGGTGGGATGTAGGCCAGGAAACATGTAGGCCAAACAACTAATAAAGTGGTACAAAATTAAAAAGAAAGTACTATCTTTTTACCTACGCCACATAAATCCAAAAAGTGAATAAAGCTGATTGGTCAGAAAGATGTGGAATAGAATATGATTAATCTGATTTACAACATCTTTTCCGGGCACTTTCCAAGTTCCTTTATGTATCAATCTATGTCGGAAACAGGTACTCCTTATACATAATCTGTACATTTCTGCAAATTTAGTCAGGAGAGTACCATTTTCACTCGTAACATCATGCAATGAGTACTTTCCAGCAATTTCCCTTGTAGCTTCTTCTTTGTCTATTTTGGTTTTATACGAATTCCTCCTTCGCGTCTTGTTCCGCATCTTCGGCTAGTGCATATACAGACAAAATCGTCAAATTCCTGAATTTTCCCTTCTAATTTTAGAAATTCTATCATTAATTGGCTCAAAAGCTAGCAAGGATTTTTTAACTCTTTCATTTTTATAAAATGCAGTCCTTGCCTGGCCAGTCCTTTTATCAGGGCCGCTATATTAAAATATATATTTTTTTGTATCAATTTTACTATGTCTTTTTCCATTTATTCCATCCAGCATATTCTCTAATTCAGTTTTCTCAACAATGGGTTTTCTTGCAATGTTGGGTTGTTAGCCCCACGCTTAACCCCCAACCTGGAGGACCAGGTCATTTTTGTTTAGGGTTTCCCTCTCCCAGGACAGTTGCTTTAACGTCAGCTGAAGAGCCTGTCCAGCCCTTGGTTTTATATCAGAGTTATCCGTCTCTTATCCTTTGAGAACCCAATCCCATTACCATTCAAGGAAGCCCGAGGCATTGCTTTTTTAAATGGCGGCACTTTCTCACCATGTCACTGTAACGTATTTTGTGTCATTTAATGGTAATGCTCCTGGCACAGGAACATACCCCCACACCCTGGTATCGCAATGGCCTCGGTCCAGGACTGCTTATTTGAGAAGAAGCTTTATTCACAGCCACCCACTGTTACTAACTGTAGATTAGATTATTTGCGAGGTAGGGCTTGGGGAGCGGTAGCTTTATGAATGACAGAATAGGCATAGTAAATAATTGAAAAAAATATAATTGGTTAATAATGAATAACTTTGCATCTAATAAATAAATAATAATATAATAATTTGTTTTAAGATGTGTAATCTGAAGTGGCTATTTCTGTAGGGCCTCCCAGGGTTCTGGGCAATAGTCTGTTATCCCACGGTGACTATTCCGATCGGGAAGTGAATTCCGCTCTGCCTTCCTTTTCATTCTTCCAGATCTCTTTCTACCTGATACCTGGCATACCTCATCCACTCAGCAACCGCCTTGTTCCGCATATAATCGGTCCATCTCTTTTGCCAACCTGCTCCTCTCTTCTGTCCACGTACGCCTACCCCTCCCCATATCCCTATCCCTACCCCTCCCCATATCCCTATCCCTACCCCCCCCCCCATATCCCTATCCCTACCCCTCCCCATATCCCTATCCCTACCCCTCCTTTTATCCCTATCCCTACCCCTTCCTATATCCCTATCCCTACCCCTCCCCATATCCCTATCCCTACCCCTATCCCTATCCCAATTTTATGCCTGTTCAATTCATATCCCATTCCCTATGCCAATCCATGTTCAAATTACTACCCCATTCTCAACCACTAATTCAACCCTATCCCTATACCAACCCCGACCTCTACCCCAAGCCCTACCCCCCCCCTCCACCCACTATACCCCTATCCCTATCCCTGATCGTATCCCTATCCCTGACCTTATCCCTATCCCTTCAATAAAACAGTTTTTTTGTTTTGTTTTTGGTGGGAACCATATCACAATCCCACTCTCTCCCCCCTCACAATTCCTATCCCAAGCCCAATCCCTATCCTTGTGCCTACTTCTAAACATATCTCTACCCTATCCCTCCCCATCCCATATTCCTATCCCTACCCGTCCCATATCCCTATCCCTATCCCTACCCCTCCCCATATCTCTGCCCCTACCCCGTCCTATATCCCTATCCCTACCCCTCCCCATATCCCTATCCCTACCCCGTCCTATATCCCTATCCCTACCCCTCCCCATATCCCTATCCCTACCCCTATCCCAATTTTATGCCTATTCAATTCATACCCCATTCCCTATGCCAATCCATGTTCAAATTACTACCCCATTCTCAACCACTAATTTAACCCTATCCCTATACCAACCCCGACCTCTACCCCAAGCCCTATCCCCACCCCACCCACTATACCCCTATCCCTATCCCTGACCTTATCCCTATCCCTACAATAATACAGTTTTTTTGTTATGTTTTTTGTGGCAACCCTATCACAATCCCACTCTCTCCCCCCTCACTCACTGTCTCTCTCTCCATAGTCCTGAGTCCTGAAGAAGGCTTGAATGTCAAGCGAATCGTCCACAAAAATACAACTCATTTTTGTTATAAAATGTAGTTTCATTTAACATACAACCGGACTCCGTCTATCTACATCTTCGGCTTAGAATGATGTTTCTATACAATCAAAATACTTTTAAAATCGATTATATATGCACATAACCATAAATTTTATCACTAGTGTTAATATATTCAGTTATTAAAAACCTTCTTAAATACCATTCAAATAATATACTCCAAAACACTCATGGCAGTGCCGACCATGAATAACTGAAACGCAAATATCGTACTTTATTACAAATTATGCGACGAATATTCCTATTCCTTTCACATAAAGCGTAAATTCATCATTAATTATGTTTTGCTAGTCGTATGAAAAGCTGAAACGGTCTAGGATACTGACCTAGGCCACAAGACACGGCCTTGATTTTCTCCCAACTCCAACCTGTAGCCTCTTCTCCACTTCTTTCCTCAAGGCAACACTTCATTCGTCAACTCAGTGTACACTTTCTATAGTCATTTTGTAATTTATTATGCTTTTTCTTCTGTTATTTCATTAGAAATTCTTAGTATTTGAGAAATAATTTGATGCAAAATGTCATTTACTTATCGTTAGGTAGTAATCCAACAAATAGCCAATTCTACTTAATTATCTATTGTTGTTTTCTTTTAATAAGCAGTGAAATGTAGCATAGATAAACAATAAACGAAAAATCATCATAAAATTAACAAAATGGTTTAGCTGTTTAACAGAAAACGATAAAGTTTCCAAAAGCTCTTACAGATTTAAAAATTACAAAATCATTTTTCAAACATAAAATTTATTATGTAACTTCTAGCAATACCAAGGTACCATTAAGAAATATTTAATATAAAACGTTTTGTTCCTAATTCTATAAAGTACAGATTTTTTTTAATCCAATTCTGCTGAAGATATCAATAAATAAACGAAAGGCTACTTCAATTGAAATGCTTACGCATTAGGAGTCTTGGTGTATTTGCATTTATAATATTCGTCTTGAAGATATTACGTCCGTCTTTCTCCGGGTAGAATTTACATAAAGCGCTTTTCCATATATAGTCAATTAAATGTTATTCGAAATTTTTGTAATGACACTATCGTATATTGCTATCTAGTCATGCAGCAGACTAAAATGCTGTTAACAACAAAGATATCTACATTTACTGATTGGGAAGAGTCGATTGGCCAGATCCGGTCGTCTCGAAGCCTTCTTCCAGCAACATGATGAAGACTGCGAAGCCTGGAAGTGCTCTGCCAGCCGCTGACCAAATACTCGGAGACATGAGAGCTGCCTTCCAGCTCCGAGCCGAAAACTCGGAAGCTTGGAAGAGCTCTGCTTAGAGAGATCCGAGCTGTATGAGGTCTGGAAATGCTCTGCTAGTGCCTGGGAGTGGCGGGGGTGGCCCAAGGAGTGGGGGCATTGATTGGGGCGTGGTGGCGAGCTTACTGGATCTCGAGCACCAGTACTCTCCCAATACTGCCTCCGCTTCCTCGCATGAGCCATCTACTCTCAGTTCTTGCCATTTGAACAATAGTCCCCTCATAGCTGATCTCTAGAGCCACATCCGCAGGCAATATGGGCTGTGCTATGTCCGCTGAGGAGCGGGCCGCTCTCGCCCGGAGCAAGCAGATCGAGAAGAACCTCAAGGAGGACGGGATCCAGGCTGCAAAAGACATAAAGCTCCTGCTTTTAGGTGAGTTGCAGTATGTACAGCACCCCCTTGCACCCAGATCGGAATGCTTCACTCAAATACTCTAATTCCTGTAGTTTTAGCGCGTCTTTTTAGTTTGTGTTTTGTGGATTATTTTGGAGCCGCCCGTTGGCAGGATGATGTAGTGATTATTGAATTCCCCCCTTCCCCTCCACCCCTTCTCCCCTGCCGCCTCAAACCACCCCTTCGAATGATTGCGCATGTCAGCCCTCACTTCTCCTCTGGTCCTAACAAGTCCAAGGCATGCTGTCTGTCCCGTCATTCTCACTCGTACCGTCCTAGGATACACATGTAAACAACACGCCATGGATACAGACTATACACCTTGACAACACACTACCTCTTTCATCATGTATTTATTCATCTGCTTCTTTATCATTACAGTCATTGTTACGCAGGTCATTATCAAGTGTCTTGTCCACATCCTGCTGATCATGCTTGAAGACTTAGAGTCAGATGATATCTTATGAGGTGGGAGTCTTTTATCAAATTTTAAAATGCCTTTTCATGAAATGTCATTTTTCCTTCATGCTCCGAAGGACCCTGAAAATTTTTGCATGCTGAAATTTAAGATTCGGGTAGCGATGATCGAAATGAAACTTAGAATTCGGACGCGAAAACAGTATGTAAAGACACTTCTTTTGCTAGTAGTTCGTTATTATATGAGACAAAAGCGATTTACAGAAAACCGGAACATGCAAAACGGAAATACTTAAAATTATTTTATTTATTTTTGTAAACTAAATTTACAAATATTTTTTAACGAAGATGTTTTAATATTTTTGTATAATAAACTCAACAAAATGTATTTTCCTATAAAAACTACATTTAATTGTGGCGTTATTTTGCGGGGTGTTCAGTTTTTAGTACATTTTAGAAACTCTTTATTGCATAAATATTCTAATTTAGGCAAATTACAATTCATGAAATGAAATTGATATATTTAGTTTTTAAAAAACAAGAAAGAAACTAGAGCATCCACAAAGCATTTGATTTTACAAGTAAATAATGTCTCCCATCCTCATAAGGTATGCTTACTGTCTTTATGTCATCATTTCTATGCAAGCTATGAAATTATGCTATAATTTATAACAAAAAACAGAACACTTTCGCTCCATCAGTACATAAAACTACAAATACAGACACATACAAGTAAACAGTACCTTTTGTTCATTGACACTGAACCATTGCTTACATTTTATACGGACTACTTTTGACTTGTCAATTTACTTTCATTTAAATACTGCATAAAAATTTCAGCTTACAGCAGAACCATCAATAATACCTAGAAAGGCAATGATGTCTGCTTGACATGCAGATCGGTGACTTGATATCTTCTGACGTAATTTTAAAAATTTCCTATCCTTATTACTTAATATTAATGAAAAATTAAATTGCAGGTCGGCGATGATAATAAGCTGGTTGTTTGGGATTTTGTTGAAAATTTGTGTTTTCCGCAAGCGGAATGCACTTTTATAATACTGGAATAATATTTTCTTGCTGAGGCGAGTATTTCAGTGTGTTGTCCTTTATCAGTCTTGTGCTTTTCATTGATAGTATGCAAAAACATTTACTTGTGTTTTTAGAGCATAATTTTCAAATCACATCCTGGCATTTTTAATCCATCATTTTTTCCATAATGTAATATTAATTTGATAATTTTTCCTAGGATTAGTCTTTTTGACGCCAACTGAACTGTTCACGCTGAAGTCTCAGATCAACAGGTGCCAACAGCTTGTGCTAACCGATACAACAACCCCGCACTCGCAGGTAAAATTTACCACCCAACTTATTTTATAAATAATTCGAGTACATATAATAGGAAAGCATTTACTGTAACTTTTCATTGTCAACTAATTTATAAAATAATTTATGAATAATTAAAATGAGGTGTTTTCGTTATGAAAAAAAAAAATCAATGGAATTTATGAATAGAAAATTGAGAAAAAACGTTGAAAAAAAATGTTAATCTTATGTATTATTATCAAATACAAATTTATGGAATTAATTCAAAAATTTTGATTGTTTTCTAAACAAAATAAAGAGATTTTTAAAGAACTTGCCAGAAAAGAAATAGTACAAATAATGTGCGAATTTAAAATGAAAAATACATTAGTAATAGATAATATAAAACATTTAAAAACAATGATGATATAATAAATTAATAATGTTTTAAAATGACATTTAAAAAAAAAATATTTTAAGATATGGTTAATTAAAGTGGCTAAATCGGAATAATTTAATTTTAATATGGCCATTATTATATTAATTATTAAATTATATTTTAATAATAATTTTAATATGGCTAATTTTCGATCACAATAATTAATTTAAGTACATTTTTACATAAAATTTCCAACATTTTTTTTTTCTTAAAATTCAAACATTCGTCAGAAGAAGGCGAGGAAGAAGTACATTACTTATTTAAGCCGTAACATTGGCATAAAACTCAATGTTTATACAAAAATGGTATTTTTACTAACCTTCGTGAGCGTATTTTGACAATTTGTATCATTTTGATGTATATTCATCTTTCTAAGAGCTAAAAAACATCTGTGAAATTCATTTTCGCCTTGGAATGATATTATTGATATCCTTTCAAGAAAATCGCCTGTACTTAAAATGAAAACTTACTATACCTTCCTCATCTCAAGGAAGAAAAATCCATAAAAATAGGTGTATAAATTCGTTTCTGTTTCTAAATTGTTCAATTTGTATTTAATTAATTCGTCCTAAAATAATTATGAAGGTGTAAAGTTCATTTATTGGTATTCAATAAATTAAATAAGGGGTTTTATGGACTGTAACGGAAAAAAATACACTCTAAAAAATGAACATGATTTAATACAACAAATGTCATTCTAACTCAAATATATTTAAATTGAATCTTATTTCGTATTTAATAAGTAATAAATACAATGATACAATTTCAGAAATTTTAAAAGTCATATTAACCATATGCTGTTAATGTGGCATTTTTAAATTTTATTCGATACTAGTCTTAAACGACTCCATTAATACGAAAAATTAACCTATATATATATATATATATATATATATATATATATATATATACATATCACATTTTAATATTTTTATAGAAATAACGAGTAGATTAAAAATATGCATCTTTTATTAAAATAATAAAATAGAATAATAATAAATGTCCTAATTATTTAGTACAGGATATTATTCTCAAATGTATCGACTCCTTTATGCCCTATTTTTTTTTTTTTTTTTTTTTTTTTTTTTTTTTTTTTTTTTTTTTTTTTTTTTTTTTAATTACTTCGTAAGAAGCCACGAGTGTCTTGAGGGGCAGATACTGAATTATTTGAATCTTGACAATACGGCAAACTGAGAAAATTCTTTGGTCAGTACTATCATCCGACCGCCAGATTTTTCTCTTGGCAGATACCCATTAAAGGCTGGGTGTGTCTTTGGATAGTCTTGGATCCGGATTCCGACCCCAAACGACTATACTAGACGATAAAATCTTCAGTGCGCGTCCAATTTTTAACCTCGGGTCCAGAACCTGAGTAGATTGCTCTACCACTGAGAAAAACTCGCCCTGCCCAAAAATTTAATAAAATTCATCAATTATTATTATTAAATTTGAATTTTGGTGTCCTGTTTCGATGTCTTGGCTATTTTTCGAACAAAGTAAGAGGCCCCCGTAAGAGGCCACGAGTGCCCAGAACGGCACATACTGTAGATTCATCTTGCACTTGACCATAAGACACAAGCCTTAAGCTATAAGCACCGGCTGCCTGATTTTCCCATTTGCAGGGACCCATTAAGGACGACACTTACCAAGACTCTAATTACGACGCTGGAATATAAAAAAAATCATTCGGTGCACGGCCGAGTTATGAACTTCGACTCTCCGTAACACTAGTCAAGCCCCCCACCACTGAGCCGATCTCGCCATCAAGTAACATAATCTCACCTTACATTTAATATAGATTGTAATAACTAAATTTTAATGATTTTTTCAATGTGGTCTCGTTTAGGCCCTATTAGCTAGCATTGGTACATTTTGACTTTAAGCAAGCTGAGAATATAAAAGCTCAGGTTGTAATAATAGGTTTATAATAAAAACACATCATATATATATATATATATATATATATATATATATATATATATATATATATATACAAATATTATCTAAAGACCTTTATTTGGTTTCAGAACCATTGATGAAACTTTTTTCAGCGAGGGTATCCATAAGTGGTAACTTATGGATACCTTCCGGATGTGACGAACTCTTCCAACACATACTTAAAATCTAAACATTTAAAAATTTGGTAAAAAAAACTCTATTATGAACATTAATTCTGAAATTTGTATCTTTAATGTAAATTAACTTTATCAATTGTTTTAAATTTTTATCTTCGTACAATTTTAACTATTTTCGTACATTATAAATGAATTTCTTCGTAGTACAAAATAAATTCTAGTTTTTAAAGCTTGTATTAATATGTTTTTTGCTAACTTTTTTATTAAATTTAAGTACTGTTTCATTGTGCATTAGTAAGAAAAAATATTAGATACTAATATATACAGAGAAACAGTAATTTAATATGTAAACATGTATTGGAGATACATTTAAATTATATGCCTTTAGTACAATAATGTTTCTGTTTAATATTTCTCCGAAATTTATTATTCAATGTATTTTGGTATTACCTGAGCGTGTGCAAGTAGAGCACACGGCTCATCTATTAGAATTCGTGTCTTCGATCCCCGGACGTACACTGAAGATTAAATCGGGAAGGTCCGGAGCGCCCCAGTGTCACGATTGAATTGCTAAAACCAAAAAACCATTGAATAGTGTAAACTATATATAAGAAGATTAAATCTTTTTGTGCCACCGTTCGGGTATCGAAATTGGGATTCCATCCAGTCCCTAGGCACCCATCCAGCATTTGATAAATACCCGGAGCATAGTACTGACCATACTATCTCTCTCTATCAAGTTTGCTGTAAGAATCTGATCCACCTCAATTTTCTGACCTTCTCGTAGCTCATGGCCTTTAAAGAGAGGTATTTACCATATATAAATATATATATATATATATATATATATATATATATATATATATATATTTGTGCGTGTGAAGTACATAAATACAAATTATTGTACTAAAGACAGCATATAAATATAAATTAATATTTTCGGATATAAGAAGAAAGCCTGCAAAAAGGAATTCAATAATTACTAAAAAAATCTACAGACAATGAAAATTAATTAGTAAGACCAGGATAATTTTCCTCATATGTACTCTTATTGTTTTTAAAAATTAAAGAATGGTGGTTGTTTTTCCCTATGAGAGCAGTAATAAATAGACTGATTCCAACTATTTATTGCGAATAATTTTCCTATCTAACTGATATTTTAGCTTTTTTGTTGGCTGCCCAGTGCCAGGAAGAACAGAAGGCGTTATTTAAAGAAAATTATATTTCATGATTTACATTTTAATATTTTTTTTTATTTCAGATAAATATTTAGGGTTATAAAGTTAACAGTATTTATTTTAAAAAATATTATATCATAAAACAAGGAATTCGTTTTTAGTAAATTTATTAATGCTGCCAGGTTGGGATTTGGAAATTATCTTTGCCGCATAATGTCTAATGATTTATTTAAACAACTTTGAAGACATTCCATTGTTCTTACGTCACTCCATTGTGCCAATCTGACAAATATAAACATAGGAAGCTGTTCATATATTATAAAAAATAAATTAATGCTTTTATTAAGACTAATTGTACATTAAGATACATTAATTAATAAATAAATTATTATTTGAATTAAAAAATGTATTTGCTCACAAGCGAAAAGTCTGAATTTGTGCGCAAGTATGAAAACTACTGTGTAAGATATAATTGAATCAGAAGTAAAAATCAAGACTCACAGCCTGTCTTATTTTTAATTTTCTTAAATTAAATTAATTACTGATTATAAACGATATTTTTAAATTAATAATTAAATTAATTATTCATTTAAAAATAGTTTTTTAATTTATTAATAATTAAATTTCTCTCTTTAGATTAACATAACGAATACCGAGTTTGGTTGAAATATAACAAAAACTACGGCTGGCATGGTCAAATTAGTGTTTTGGATCCGGGGTAAACCCCCCTCCCGGTGGCCCGATTTTGGTGGTTAACGAACTCGTTCAATCGTTTGCTAATTGAACGCTATATACCACGTGAAGAAAAAACAAAAACTCTGGCCGCTATCGTGTTAACAGACACACACACATATATATATATATATATATATATATATATATATATATATATATATATATATATATATACATATATATAAATTTTAACGGGGATCATTACTACGGTGTCTACTAGGTAGGATCGATAAGGATTTGAAGAAATTTTTCGAAAATTCCGTCATGAGTGCAACCTCAATAGCTACTTTCCTTCGGAGGAAAGTCCTAAAAGGAGAGGTCAAATTTCGTTAGATACTTTTACTCTATAAGTTAGAGTTAGCGAGATAGATTAAAAGAGATAAATCTTTGTTAGATATTTTCCTCTACTTATACTTCGATAGAAGAAGATTCCAACTAATAAAGAGAATAAATCATTTTTATTAAAACCGTTATAGATTTTAACGGATGGTAAATGTTTTTGAGTAGCCTTTATTTCGTGAGATTAATATTAATGGGGTAGATTAAAACTGGTAATGACTTATGATGATAATTAATGATTCATTTACTAGCGTAGGAGATAGGGTATATCTGGTAAAATGAGTTAGATGGTTTTTCTTGTTGGCAATATAACAACAAAAGTACATATCACACTAGTATTTCTAAAGTGTCACAACTCAAAAATCAGTTTTATTCAGACCGTAATAGTTATTACTGTGAAAGACATGGTAAATATCTCTCTATCAACCATCAAAACTGTATGTACCACTCGTGTCATCCTTCCTGTCTTAATCCTAAGGCCCCTAAATAGGCAAGAGGGACACAGTTGAGTTTTATTTTGAGTTGTGCCACTTTAGAAATACTAGTGCGATATATCTTGAATAGAAATTTTTGTAATTAATGCGGAAACGTTTAGTATCAGTTTATATAGTTCGAATCAAGAAGGGATGCATTTCGCACAAAAACGTGGGGTTTAGAAAGACTGATATCCTATAAACAATAGTTTATAATGGAGTACATTATACACATAGATAAATTATGAATATAAGCATCTACCATATGTGATAAGTGAATATTATTATTACACAGGTTGGCACATTTATCTCGGACGATTATATAAGAATATGGAATGGTCTTCTTTCTCTCGCCAAATAGCATTATCAGCAACGCTCAATTTGATGACCCCTTCTTATCTAATCTATGTAACCCTGAAGTACTCGCAAGTCAAATGACATTTTTTTAGGCCTCAAGAGGCAAATGAAAGATGGACCTTCTCCCATTTAGCTTGAGTGCAAACGGTTCCGGCTCTACGTCTCATGAAGTCAAATGGATTGTATATTGTAATGCTGACAAGATTATACAAGGTGGCCGTTGGTTGGAATGTGTTAGAGTTCATGGACGATTACTTATGGATTGAAAGTGAAGAACCAAAGGCCGCCAACAAGACAAACTCTTTTAGATGCCCTGTAACCCATGTGAGCCCAGAAGCACATTGTCTTGATGTCTTTTTATTTTAAATTCTTTTATTTCTGCACGATCATGTCAGTGTTTTTATTTTGCATTTTTGAGCGCTTACAGAATAGATTCATAGATTTATGTGTCTGTGTATCTGTTAATTCTTATTTTTTTTTATCAATGTCTTTAGAATAATGTTATCAATGTTTCTAGAATAATTTTATTGATGTTTTACAAGTTATCATGAAGCTGAATAGGTTAACATGATATTTATCTTCTAGGCGTATGTATTCAATTGAGCAACTTACGAAATTTCTGATTGCACACGTACATGAAACAGAAGAGGTCTGTACTGAACGCTAGACCTATCATTTTTCATATTTGGCGTGCTTTGGTCATTTTGGTGTGTAATGTGGTGTACGGGGTCGGAATTTTGGTAGATGTTTTACTGTAATGTTAAAATAAGCGAGATAGATTAAAAGAAGTTAATTAGTTGTAAGATTCTTACCTGTGCTGATACTACAGGGGGAGGGGATTGGATCTAGTAAAGGGAAAAGATCCTTTCATCAAATATTATGCGATATTAGCGAGATAGATTAGAAGAAGTGTTAATTAGTTGTTAGCTACTTACCTGTGCTGATACTACAGGGGGAGGGGATTGGATCTAGTAAAGGAAAAAGATACTTTCATCAAATATTACGAGATATGGGATATTAGCGAGATAGATTAGAAGAAGTGTTAATTAGTTGTTAGATACTTATCTGTGCTGATACTACACGGAGGAGAGGATCGGATCTAGTAAAGGGAAAAGATACTTTCATCAAATATTACGAGATATGGGATATTAGCGAGATAGATTCGAAGAAGAAGTAAAATCTCGAATCCCGGGCTCAGACATATTTTTCCGCATGTTTCCTTTTTTTCAACTGATCTTATAAAGTACATATGCTTTAAAAAATCACTATATAGTTAACACAGCAGGCAAAAAAATTAAATTTATAAAAAACACTTTTACGATGCGCTGAATACGAAACTGATCTCAGAAATGCTTTGTCGCCTCATTTTTTGAGATAACAACGTGCACATATGAGTCACATGTTGGATTTTTTCTCCCTTATCAAAAATAATCTCCATTGAAATTTATTACCAAAAGATTCGTGACATAATAAATATATGGATATAGAATAATTATTTTATTCATCCATTTCCGAAGAATTTCAATTCACTAAATACAAAACTGGCCTCATAATTGCTTTATCACCTACGGTTTCTGGTTAAAAATGTTAATGGAATCTACAAAATATAGTCGGTCCTAGTTACCATTATAGTGATTTTTTTCTAATATTTTTTCTTTATTATAAGAGTGATTTTTGAATATTTAAAAAAAATACGGGGTAAAAGGTATATTGGTACGGGGTGAAGATTGGAAATCAACACGTCAAATTACATGAAAAATGATGGATCTAGTCATTGGTTCAGAACAATTTTCTTATGTTTTTGTGTGCTTAATTCAATGAGAAATATATTTGAGAGATCTCAAAGGAACCAATCTATCCTGTGATAATTTCCTTTACCTATATACTTGTGTATATATATATATATATATTAATTCTTGTGAAAGATGACCCGATATATATTTTCTACTTTTTCTTGTTTGTTTTTCTGGCAGGGGGTCGATAAAGCAGTTCACTCTTTGTTCACATTAACTGCTTTATTTGTTATGTTTCGCCCGACATGTTTCGTGCCTTTTCGCACCTCTTCAGGGGCTTTCCTATGTAACAATATTTTTTTGTAAATCCTAAACTTTAAATTGCTTACACTAATACAAATATCCTGTCCCTAAATAATTTACATTTCAACATATAATATTTCAACTTAATCTTAATCCTACCTTATCAAGAAGTCCTCTCGTCATGTTGTCTAGCTTGAGTCAGGCGTAGTACTGAAAAGTCATCTGTGGTAATTAATATGGCCGTTTGTATCGATTCTTTAGCTATTTTCATGGTATCGATTATTGGTGAAATTTGTTTTGTAAGGTTTAATTTATTATACTATGGAAAATTTGGTGCACATTCTTTAAATCTGTTTTTTTATTTATGGCAGTGTTGGAATTTTTTATTATGTAAATATTTTCTTTGATTTTTCTTTTTAAAGTGTTCCTCAAGCTAGACAACATGACGAGAGGACTTCTTGATAAGGTAGGATTAAGATTAAGTTGAAATATTATATGTTGAAATGTAAATTATTTAGGGACACGATATGTGTATTAGTGTAAGCAATTTAAAGTTTAGGATTTACAAAAAAATATTGTTACATAGGAAAGCCCTTGAAGAGGTGCGAAATGGCACGAAACATGTCGGGCGAAACATAACAAATAAAGCAGTTAATGTGAACAAAGAGTGTACTGCTTTATCGACCCCCTGCCAGAAAAACAAACAAGAAAAAGTGGAATATATATATATATATATATATATATATATATATATATAATTATCTTATGTGGTTACACAAAGATGTCTGTATTTTTTTGCGGGGAGGGGTAATTCAGCTTACGAGATCGTGTTCAGCAGTCAACAAAACGATTCCCTTTAAAGTAAAAAGAAAATATAAGAAATAAAATATGGACCGATAACATGCTCCCCACCGAGTCCACACTAGACGCGATTTTCCACCAGTGGTGCCTATCGACACTCCGGGTTCATCTGGGGTTTTCAACCGCCCAATGATGTACTAATGTACATACGAGAGACAGAACTACTTGACGCGTCAAAAATCCGTTTACACAGTTCTGCTGTGTTTTTTAGTGCTTTTGAAAAATGTAGTGCAACATGCGGGTAAAGAGAGAACCCTTCCCTTCAAAGGTCTATTTCAGCCATTACAAGGATTATTTTCTTATTTCCGAGGATACCATGTTATAGATCTTGACAAACCTACAGCTTTGCTCCTTTGAAAAATTTATATCTATAATTGTTTAGGATTTATTTCTCTTGTGGCCCGCTTATCTGGGCAACCCTGTATATGTGTCTGCTTTCACACCCTAGAAGCCTCAAAATGATCCGATTTTGAAAAAATTTGTTACATATACTTTGTCTGATTCAAAAGAACTGGTTTGTTAACCATCAGACTCCACCTGCCGGATCACGGATTTTTCGGTCGATCTAGCAGAACAAAAATCATAGCGCTTAATGTTTTACGCGTTCAGACTTCCAGATATTATAGGTGTTTTGAGGTGTAAATCAAATTAAACCACTTGCGAGGCGATGACTTTAACCGATGTTTGGAAATGTTGAAATCCGTCGTTCTACCAAAACGACGGATTGAGTTGAATATTTTTGTTGACGTTTGACGTTCATGCAAACTAAGATAAAAAAAACTTTAGTTAAATTCGGACTAGAGAAGCAAAAAAAAAAAAAAAGAAGGAAAAAATATTTATAGACATGAACAGTTTTGCAGTTCCCGTATATTTTCTAAAATATCTCGAAAACAGTCTGGATATTGTGATAATATTACCAATAATAACTCTTCTGTTTGTCGTGCATGTTATGAAAATTATCTTTTCTAAAGTTTATTTAAAGCTTAACGACGTCAAATCAGATATTATTCATTTTTTAAAAGGCATTTGCATTAGTTTGAAATATCTTCTATTTAGAATACAACTGAAGTCCACATCATTGTAAATTCATTTATTTTTTTGTTAATTCTAAAAAAAAAAGAAAAATCTTTCGGATCTCGGCTACGAAGGAGAGCTCTGAATCCAATCAAAGGAGCTGTGGGTTGGAGTCCCACCTGCAGCGAGATGAATTCTTTCATCTATATGGCCGAAAAACTTTTCTTCTATAATAGCCACTTAGGAACGGTAGCAACCAATAAATTCACCGTAAAAGAAATCCGAATTACCGGAACGGCGTCATCTTTGCGCGAAGATTTAAGGCGCCACAACAGTATCCTAAACAGAAATGACTTTTCCCGCATTCTGCACGTCCTAGGAAAATACCATTACCAATATTTTTTTTCAATTTTCTTATCTTCTTTTACTAAAATACTCAATTTACTGTTACATGCACTTGGACAACAAAGAAAAAAACTATTAAAAAGTGATTTAACAGAGACAAAACCCCCTTTAAAAGAACATAACTAATACTTTCGAAATTTTGAGCACTTATTTCTCTGATTGACGTCGCCCATCGAAAATTGGTACAGTTCCTTTTTTGTAGAGAATTTAGTAAGCCTCCGAATGGTCACCTTCTACTTACGACGATTCTCTAACCGTTTTCGAGATATTTAAGAAAATACACGATGACTCAAAAACTTTTCATGTCGATTAATAAAGTATTTTTTGAAGAGTATTCCCTTAACTCCAAATGTAACCAAAATGTATATATTCTAGTTTAGATGAATTTAAAAAGAAAATATTTCAATTTAATCCTACGATTATAAGTACTCAAATAGAAAATTAGTTTGAAAAACTATTTGTACCCACTTTTCTCGAAAACGGTTACAAATATCACCTTAAAAAGTATTTCATTCGTTTCCCTAATATTAACGCCCCAAAACCATATTCCGGTGGACGGATTCTGCTAGTTGTCGAACTAGACCTTTCAAATTAGACGAAAGATTTTGTATATATAGTTACAAACTAATTAATATTTTAAAAAATTGAAAGCATTTTAAAAGAAAACTTATCTTACTTTTCATAAGTTACAAAATATATATATTTTGATATTTGATTACTAATACCTATCGAACTATTAACTTATAAATTTATTAAAATCAACTATTAAATTTTTCAATCACAAACTGAAAAAGTAGGTCGGTACGGCTTCGTTGGCTGCAAACGTTTCTGCTTTATAGAAGAATTATTTTCTTGACAAAGTATGTTCCGCTACTGGAAAAAAAAGTCTTAGAGCAAAAAACTGTTGATGGCGTTTGAAACTACACATGTTGATCTATCATTAAAAAGAAAATCAGTCTGGCGTTCTTTGGCTGTCATAAAGATTTTTTCCCTCAGAAAATAAACCTTTTTTTTATTTATCTCTAAAAAAAAACACACCTTTGTTTCAAAGACCATATTTGTTTGTATTTCATTAATCTACATCAAGTAAGTGCATAAATAGTATCTACATACCCCTAATAGTTGTATCCATACTATCAGAATAAACTAAGTTAAAAACTTAAAATACACTCGGTAACTATGTCAAAATTAGACTGAGCAATTTCTTGCATATTTTCCCCCACCTGCAAGTACCCCTAACGTCCCAGTAACCGAAGATAATTAGATAATACTGAGAATTCGCCTTATCTAAAGTATCTCTAGTAATGTACTTAGTTTTAAGATCTGTTTACTTGAGTTTAGTACATCTAGTTATGGGTATCGACCCACTGTGTGTCGGCGTCCTAAGCGGAAATTAATGACTCCACTTTCTCAATATTTGCTTTAGGAAAACGATATTACAAATATGATTCACACTTACTCAACTTGTTTTACTAGAGCATACATTTACTGTAAAATAATGAAAACAGTCCCATAACAGGCCAATGAGGGGCATATACTGTAGATGTATCTAATTCTCGACCATACGGCACACTAGGGAAATAGTGTGGTCGCCGCGGAATTTTCTCTTTGCCGGTGCCCATTTAATAAATTAATGATTGGGCGAGCCTAGATAAGCTCTGGAATCCGACCCCCGAACAACGACTCTGGAAGATAAAAATATTTAATGCGCGCTCGAGTTGTTACTCAGATCCTCCAGAACATCAGTCGAGCGCTCTACCACAGAGCTTATTTAGCTGAATCGTTAAATAAAAACAACAAGCAATTATATGGGGGTCTCCCATGGTCTAGTGGCTGGCGCCTTGGATTCATAGGCGGGAGATGGTGGGTTCGATCCCCACCGGCGGCAGGAATTTCCTCATCCCAAGGCACGTTGTCGGCGCTAATGGCCTTGACGTCGAAGCGCCGCAAAAAAAAAACAACAAAAAAAAACAAACAAGAAATTACAAACTAAGCCAAACAAAAACCGTTAAAAAAAAAAACTGACAAAATATTTAAGCACATATTTCTCGTTATGAGATCGCTCTATCAAAACGTTCATAGGAACCTTTATTATAGAAAATGTATTAAGCTTTCGTATAGTTTCTATAAACTCACTGTGATTTTCGAACTGGTTTCGAGATATTTAAAAAAATACATATAAATCTCGAGAAAAGTCTATTTTTTACCCATTTCTGACAAACAGATATACAGGCCTTAAAAATGGTTTCATATGATTCCCCAGGTCAATGGGCGTATATAAGGGGGGGGCTGAGGGGCTGAAGCTCTCCCCCCCCTCGATATTTGTATTTAATCTGTAAAAATGTGTCATAAAACCTCAAAATAAAATTAAATAAGATCATAGAGTTCGGAAAACATATTTTTTTTAGGTGTTTTGTTGGATAAGTATTCGATGTTGTTAATATTCCATACCACAGTG